>OZ010676.1:25497068-25999568 GCA_963932185.1 Troglohyphantes excavatus | reverse complement strand
TTTCACATATGTCATCAAAAGGCTGAAAATGTTAAGGAACCAAACATCGATGCTGTATGAAACGACAGTAACGATAAATGAGACATTTACTAATTTTTGAGTAAATGTCTTTTTCAAAATTGTAACTTATATATTCGGATCCATGATAAACATCGAATTCACTTAAAAATGAGTAAATTTTACTTATTTTTGAGTACCTATTTTTAACAGTGTTTGTTTTTGTATGTAATAAATAAATCACTTGTACATTTTAAAGACCATTTTCACATATGTCATCAAAAGGCTGAAAATGTTAAGGAACCAAACATCGATGCTGTATGAAACGACAGTAACGATAAATGAGACATTTACTAATTTTTGAGTAAATGTCTTTTTCAAAATTGTAACTTATATATTCGGATCCATGATAAACATCGAATTCACTTAAAAATGAGTAAATTTTACTTATTTTTGAGTACCTATTTTTAACAGTGTTTGTTTTTGTATGTAATAAATAAATCAGTTATATATTTTAAAGACCATTTTCACATATGCCATCAAAAGGCTGAAAATGTTAAGGAACCAAACATCGATGCTGTATGAAACGACAGTAACCATACAATGCACTTGACTTCTACGTTACATATATATGAGAGCCCAAAAAATCGAACCCAAAAGTTATTTTTACTAACAAAAATACGAATTCCTATCCCAGCACGGCATTCAACGAGTCCAGCAACGTCTCAACGGAGCGCGTCCTCTATAAGATCATATTTCGTAGCTATCCATATTTGAAACTATCGAGTCGTATAAAAGAGCAGCGCCAAAAAAAAAAAAAAAGTAGATAACAATATATCAAAAGTACAGAGCCGAGTGACGGAGAACTGTTCACCTATCAAAGGAAAGAAGACCATAAGAAGAAAAAGACCAATTCAGAAAAGGACTAAATTCGTTTTTCCGTTTCGATGATTTCCGGGCTAATTTCTTTTTCTCCGTAATCCCTTAGTGTCTTCTCCTCTCTAAGCAAAAAGCAATTTTCGATAATAATGTCGGAAGGTAGGAAATATGAATAGAGGAAAAGTAAAAGGAGGGAAGGGTAGGCGGCCTATTCCTAGGCCTTGTGATCCGATTAAAATTTCGTTTCTGCTTAGTGTTTCGGTGCGCAAGTTTCTTGGGAGGCGGAAACCACAATTAAAATTGCCTTTGTGGGAGGTGGGGAGGGGGGTATCGAATTCGTTTCTAGATAATGAGCATATGCCTCATCTATTTGATTTTGATATCAAAAATGGAAATGGGATATTAAGTAAATTTTTAGGGGGTTGGGATATCCTAGGAGGAAACGTCAAATTGTAATTTTCAAAGTGTATAAAAGTAATTGATTTTAAATGTATTTCTGTGAGGAATTAGATATCTTTTATATAATATTTTGATAGAATAGTGTGTTGCTTTATTGACTCTTGTTCAAATGTACAGCCGTGGAAAAAAAAAACGAACCACCGATGATTATTTCGTTAATTTTTATAGTAGAGCCAAACTTAATATACCATTTTGTAGGGAATAAAGTATACTACACATTGATATACAAAAAATTTTCATAGGGGACTATCTTCATATTAAAATCAACACCAACTTTAAAATTTCCAATAGCAACACCCAATTTTGATTCAATATTTAGAATCTACGACAAAATTTATCGTTGAATATCAATTTGCAAGTCATTTGGCGAAGTAGTTTTTTAATTATGAATATCGAAAGTTTAGAACTCGTAATGTTAAATGAATTTTTTAAACTTTTAATCATATCTTTCGAAATAATATTTTTAGTAAGCTGATATTTTTATCTGTGTTACTTCTAAACAACCCAAATAAAATACACTAACTTTCATTACTTATATGTATATTTTTTAATTTTATTTAAATTAGGATATTAATATTCATAAAATTTATGAATAGCAACCATGCTATATTTTCATAGTGATGGATTCAGAAAAGCGTTTTATATGCATATCTAAAATTTCATTATTTTCCTCTTTGTAGTTTTTCGGCTATATTAAAATGTGCCTCAAATGATCATTTAAGGGGTCATACCCAATTTTAAAATCTGCAGAGCTTAACAGAAATCTACTAATTTTGAGAATTAAAAGCGCTGTGATCGCGTTGTAATAAAATTCTAAATTCTTATATAAAGGCGAGGGGTATACGGGAGTGGGGGATTACCTTATGCTAAACAAATCATGCAAATAATTAGGATAAGATAAATTCATAGGAAGGGTTAAAGAAGCTTCGCTTCTAGGCACCTAGACGAATAAATTCAGTCTAAATTCGGGAGTGGGGGAATGAATGACCAAGAGAAAATAAGAACCACGGCTAACGCCAAAACATTTTCTACCAGCGTACTTCATTTCGAAGTCTCACTAATACTTTTTTCAATGTGGAAGTAGCCCCTCAAATAAGATAGATACATATCGTCTAATATCTCTGCATATAAATGTAGGAAATTAACGAAAATTTATATTTAGATTATTTTGAGGGAGGGGAACATTTCTGCGCTATCAAAAGTAGGTGTTGCTATTGAAAATTTTAAAGTTGGTGCGGATTCGAGTATAAAGATAGTCCCCTATGCAAATTTTTTGTATATCAATGTATAGTAGACTTTATTCCCTACAAAATAGTATATTAAGTTTAGTTCTACTGTAAAAACTAACGAAATAATCATCGGTGGTTCGTTTTTTTTTTCCGCGGCTGTACTTACCTGTGGCCGATATAAAAAATTAGTTTTTAGTTTGACTGCTAAGCTAACAACCAGTACATTGTTAAAATATGCACTTGAAAATAAGTAAAATGTAATCATTTTTGACTATATTTGATGATTATAATGGCTTCGCATACATAAGTTTCAGTTTTGAAAAAGACGTATTCAAAAATGAGAACACACTTGATAGGCTGCCTTCATAAATAACTTTCAATAAATACCGACAATTACAACCATATCTTACAGGGAATTGAACCCATATCCTATGCTTTATCCGTTGAACTACAGGGGGATATTAAGAAGTTTTAAACAGAAGAAATGTTAAAAAGGTGTGCCAAAATAATGGGAAGTAAAATAATTGAGTTGTAATAACTTAGTTTCTATTTAAGTAATAGACATCAAATAATGTGGAAAAAATCTCTTCTGAATAAATATTTTAAGTGTGTCAGGTTTTATTAAGTTCGCTTGAACAGAGGATGATATTGGCAATAATAAATCAAATTGTTAAATTTTGAGAAAGTACGGTTACTTAAATACAAGTAAGTCATCGCTCATTTACTATGCAATATTACTTAAGGAAACACAATTACGTTCAGGTAATTATTTTTAACTACATTTTTTACAGTGTAGATGTTACACATACCTATTTTTTATTAGTTTTCGAACTATTGAGGAAGAAACGTTAGCAAACCTAAATTCTGTTGTTGTAGCAATGGGAAGTAAGATAATTGAGTTTTAGTAACACAGTTTCCATTTAAGCAATAGAAATCAAATGATGTGGAAAACCATCTTCTGAACAACTATTTTAAGTGTATCAGGTCACTTTGTTAAGATGCCATGAACAGAAAATGAGATTAGCAATATTAAATCACACTGCTCATTTGAAAATACGGTTACTTAAATTTGAGTACGTCATCACTCATTTACGATGCAATTGTACTCAAAGAAAAATGAGTATGTTCAGGTACTCATTTTTATCGCCAAAATTACACTTATATCGGTGATGCTTGGTACTGCATTTTTTTTACTGGTATCTTCTCCCCATAACTTTAATATGAAATTTGATGTAATTCCATTCATTAGTTTTAGCTATAAATTCCTCTAAACACGGAATTTTATTTTATGACCATCCTGTACTAATTACATTCAGTTTATTATAATAATTATATAAAATATTTCAGAATTAAAACCTTTACTACATATTAATTGCTTAAATGAAAGAAGAATCGTTTAGTATTCTTTTATATCAATGGCAGGATATCTAAAACAAAATTGTTTATAAACTAAAAACAACATTACACTGTTAAACTGAAAATAACAATTAAGTTAATTACAATGTAAGGATTCAGGGGAGAAATAGTGACAGTCCACTTTTTGCAGAATTCAATATATCAATATCTGATGTTATGACAATGTAATTTTAATAAATTGTGAAACGGAAAGAAAGATTAGAGTCCGTCAAAAAACGTTAGAATATTATAATGCTGGTGGATTTTATCTGTCTTTACCTGTACACCTTAATAAGTTTTATTTGATATGGGAAAGCGTAGGTAGTAAAGTTTCTTGACTTATTGAAATTCCAGATAAGCAATTGATTATTTAAAATTAATATTCCGATAATTAAAATACATATTCCATCCACCATATTCCATTCGCAAACATATCATATGCACCCTCAAACAAAGCAATTTCCTTCACACCCAAACTTTTGAATTTCATTGCTTTAATTTCGTTACAAATGTCCCCATTACGTTACAAATGTCTCCATTTGGTTATATCTCCATTTAGCTTCAAATTATTCTATTCATTTCTTAATTACATTCAGTGAAAGAATATCCATTCCGCTGTCTCACGCACTCACCGCTCCCATTTACCGTTGGCTATTCATTCCACTAGTCTTACCCATTATCTCATTATTCCACCGACTTATCACACGTTTTACTAATTACATTTTCAGACGATTATTTATTCCACTGTCTAATTCATCGAAAGTTGAAATTCCAACGCTTCAACGGATCCCCCCGTTTTTATCCCGTCAATTATCTCTCACTAATATGAATGAAAAAGCAACTCTCCACAACCCTCTGGCAATATCCAGGGAAAGAAAAACACCTGGGCGTGAAAGAAAGACATCTTAAAATGAAATGTTTTTCATTCTTTCTTAAACATCCTCTCGGCCAATGAACGGGAAAAAGCTTTCAACGGCAATCACAAACCGTTATGCTCTTAGAACTGTGACAATTGAATAAGATATTTTGTAAAGTGCTTTAAGAAGTATTAGAATAATGTTGAAAGACGGGCAATAAGAAATCATCATGAATGCATTGAGCAATGCTGTCCTGGGAAATTTTATTCAGACTTTCCTGGAAAAGTCTTTCTTTTTTTTCTCGCATCTCAGATATCTCACTTGTTGAATTTAGCCCAGGGGGATATGAGAAATGCATTTTATCCTTTCTTTCAAACGGAAAAAAAATCTTCCTTAAAAATAATCCATTTATCTGAATATAGAAGAATCCAGTTTTTTTTTTAAAGTCTGTCTACTTGGTGATGAATAGCCTACCTTATTGAAAAGAGAAGGAAATGGTATCTTTTATTTTCAAACTGAGAACAAAAAATTTCGATTGTCTATCTCCTATTATGAATTGAAAAACGTATTTTTTTATTTTGCTCTATTTCTTTATTTTTTACATTAGTATAATATGTATTTAAGAAACAAAGTCAGTCTTTTTAGCTTCAATTCGTGCTTGATATTTTCTCCTCAGGCACACAGTAAACATATTATAAGCTTTTCTGTGATAATAGAAAATATTCCTATTATAACATTCATGATTGTTTGGAATATATATAAAGAAATAAAATTATTGTTGTGTGTGACCAATTGGACAATTGTCAGAAATTGTGCGGATAGAACAAGGATACAAATAAACGCAAGTAATAAATTTAAACAAAATCCGTCTTTTTAGTTGCAATTCGTACTTCATATATTTCAATTTGGCACACAGTAAACATATTATAAACTTTTCTGTAAAAATAGAAAAGATTTTTATATTTATGAAATTCATGATTGTTCGGAATATATATATATATATATATATATATATATATATATATATATATATATATATATATATATATATATATATATATATATATATATATATATATATATATATATATATATATATATATATATATATATATATATATATATATATATATATATATATATATATATATATATATATATATATATATATATATATATATATATATATATATATATATATATATATATATATATATATATATATATATATATATATATATATATATATATATATATATATATATATATATATATATATATATATATATATATATATATATATATATATATATATATATATATATATATATATATATATATATATATATATATATATATAGGATATTTGTAAGAAATTAGGGGAATAGCACAAATAATATAAATTAACAAAGGTATAAAAATTAAAATACATTTTATTCATTTAAATGTGTATTAAATTTTATTATATAAGCTCATAAATGAATTCTACACTGTTATAAATGCATTCTCATATTTGACGAAACTTTTGTCATTTTTAACGAAACAGACGTCTGCTATATGTAAACAATGTACATATATGTAAAAATAACAATGTTTTAAAAAAATAACCAGCCCTAGCCACACTTTCCCAGTGGCTGCAGTTACCATACCTACCCAAATTATAATTGTAAAAATACTCAAAATAACAACAAATCTTAAAATGATATAGAAAAAAATATTACATATGCATATATAAATAAGTTTAAAAGTCTTGTTTTTTAGATAAGTATATATCACTCTGTCTGCATCACCTCCAAATTAAATCTCAGTAAACTAAATATATATATATAAATTATGATAATCTTTGACATGCCCGTTTATTATTTTAATAATAAACTGCATACGATATTCTGCTCAGTTGGGCCAACCTAACGCGAGTTAAAGTCGAAAAATCTCACCTGTGGCACTCGATGTATAACTGCAAACGGCAGAGGACCAAAAAAGCGAAACAGACACAAGGCTTAATTAAAAGGCATCTTTGAAACGCCACACTGAAACGTGAAGAAACAGCACCAGAATTGTCACCGAGGTGAAAGAATTGCAACCCAGCACGGGCTGCGTGAAAGAAAAAAAAATAACTTTGTTGATTCGATATGTTTGGAACACACGGAATTCCGTCTCAACTGGTTTCATCTTTTTAAAAATATTTAATTACGTTGTCTTCTAAAGTATTTAAAAAAAGGTTACCATGAAGTAATTCCATCGCGTGGAAAAGGACGTTATCGCCTTGAGTTTTTAGTTATCTTTCTCTATGTTGTGGTAAGTATGGCGCTGGAAAAATATACTCGGGCTTGGAATGTTAAAATGGCAGAGTGTAAGAGAAGAAATTGGGTACTTATGTTTGTCAAGCTGTTGGCTGTATTTTTCGCGGGAACCCATCTTTCCCGCGTTACAGCTGAAAATAACAGTTTTTGCGCATTCTTTCTTGGAGAAGAATGCGGAAAAAGTAAAACGGTTTTATGAGCGGAATATAAAATGAGCGATGAAAATAACGAGAAATTAAGATATTTTTAACTTCTCATATTTGGTCGGCGTCTTTTGGTTAATTTACATAATTGTTTGGTATGGATGTAAATTTGACTGTCCAAAACATAAAAAGTTGTCAATTAAAGTGCTATTACAGCCATAACTTCCTATATAAATTTATTAACTTAAAAAGTTGTGAATTAAAGTGCTATTACAGCCATAACTTCCTAGATAAATTTATTAACATAAAAAGTTGTCAATTAAACTGCTATTACAGCCATAACTTCCTAGATAAATTTACTAATATTATTTTGTCAGGAAGTAGTAAAACATAAGTTATTTCCTTTTTCAATTAATACATGGATTTTGTAATACGATGTCATACAATTGTCAGTTACTAATTTACTACTAAGTTAAATGTTTACGTAATAGTATTCCGGGTATATTTTTTTCTACTAAACCTTATTACACCTTTAAGCTAAATATTACAGCTTACTTATTTATGATATTTTTTGTCATATAGTTTAAATTAATCTTTGCAATAGAGTTAGCGTTTTAGACAGTTATTGTGCTGTAAATTATGATTTTCTTGAAAAGCAGACACTTGATATCAATAAACATATTAGTTTTCTTTGGGAAAACTCTCACGCTATATCAACTACTTAAAAAAACATAGAAAATATTTTAACACGTAAAAAAATTTATCTAATTAAAGAATATCGACAATAACTAATGCACTAAACATATATACTATTAATATATCTGAAAATACATATAGAGCATATTTTAGATAACGTATTAGTAGAGTGAAAGTTTTTTTTTAACGTGTGAAATATTTGTGGGTTAAGCATAAAAACAACAATGACTTTTATATTTGGTAATAAATATAAATATAATAATAATGTAAATTATTTGAAATATTTACATTTTATTTGTAATAACATAAATATGGATATTTCGATATTTAATAATACTGCTTTTCTCAACAATAAATTTTATATTAATATACAAATAGTTTAGTTCACAAACCTTTAAAAAAAAGATATTTTCCTTTAAAAATCATTAAAAACGTTATTTTAATTTAAGAATTCTCAAAAATTGATCAAATTATATCGCAAATTAAAATTTCTACATTTTTATTCATCTCCTAAGCTCTATCATTTTTTTTAAATTTCTGCATCTAATATATTTATTTAATATCCAGAACTGAAGTGCAAATAAATTTAATATGAATGATTATTTTAACTACTACTTCAAATAAATGAATTTTTTCGAAAACATTACTGCAAAAGTCTATATAATAATAATATCTAAAAATATATGTGTTAGATGATCCACTATTTTTCCAAACAAGATGCATTAAGTTATCCATCGGTTTTTTATTGTAGCACTATTTTTATAAGATTTTACTCATTGACCTATGGCGGCTGGTCGGACCTGGTGGTCGCGGACCAACGCCGCCGCGGACAACATCTATTTCATAGCTTCCCATGTCAATTCTGTCCATCGCGGGCCACATCTGTTCCATAGTTCAGGGTACTTTTGTACACCGCAGACCATTCTCGCTGAGCAGCACGGAACTGTGGGTTGTGTGAACTGATATGATGTCCTGGCGCGGTACCCGAAGGTTAATGTATAAAGGCAGACATGATGCCTATTGTAATTGCTTCTAATATTTAACTGTAGTTATGTTTCGTTGTTAAGTTTAGCTATTAAATTTGTTAAGTTGTTAATGCTTTGAGTTATTTTTTCTCATATTTATTGATCCAAAGTCCCTTACCCACTGGTGGTGTGGTAGTGCCTCGTAGAGTCTAAAAGGGTACCGATAAGCACACGTACTTTGATACCCAGCTCAACCCCTACAGACTAATTTAAAAAATGGCATTTGTTCAATTCGTAGAGGAACTCATAATGCACGATATTCAAAGTTCTAATGTAAAGTTTTGTTTCAAAATCAACATTAACTTCTTATATAAAGTAGAGGGGTAACAAACAAAAATCTGTTGAAACATCGTACAATTTACATTTAAATATAAGGCTTCGAAAAGAACTTTTAGTTATTCCCAGAAGAACCCCAGTCGCATTCAACGTACAAATAATAGAAGGAAACGGCTTCCTTTTCGTAAAATGGAAGTGAACAAAGTGAGTTTGAACACAGGAAGTTGTCTATTGAGACCTACACTTTGTTCAAAACGACATTCGCTCGAATCCTTTTGCCATTTGCATCCGAAAATTGGCCAATTCGCAACCTGTTACTCACACAATTTCTGACGCAGATTTCAAAGCGTCTGTTGATAGGAACATAAATCCCGATAAACCTGGCGAACAACGAAATTGGATATAAATTTCTATCTGGATGAGAAAATACTTCTAAGGTTGCGACATTCAAAGATCTGGATAGCGAATACCGCTTCCAAGATGCCGAGACAGTATTTCTTTATTCTTTCAGATGAAGAGGCATCAGAAACCATTCCCTTCATCCTTGCAAGCCGTTAAGGGACGTCCCAAAACACATTTTAAGGTGAACCGATAAAATTCCACAACTCGTTTCAGAATGATCTGGGTAAAGTATTCCAGGGGTACTCCAAACGATCAAAAATTTGGACTCGCCCTCCCCTACTCCCGCGATCTATTCTTCGGTGAAAATCACCGAGGAAACACCTTTTCACAGAAAAAAACGTCGTCTGTCTGCGAGAAAAAAGCATTTACGTTCTTACCTTTCCCGGGTAAAGTACCAACAGGAGAAAACCTTTACCTTGCTGGGGATGCTGCCCAAACGACGTTTTTCTTCCATTTTGCTCGAAAGGAAAAAGTCTGGTCTACCTACCCCTGAGCCCTTTTTTCTTATTTTTCTCACCCCGCTTTTGAACCGTCCATCAGACTCCAGAAAGAAGCTTTTGTAGCCCTTTTTATCATTCCCTTTTGCTTTTTACCATCACCCTCGTGTTTTTTTATTATTTTTTTTTGCTGGAGAAAACATATCCGACTGGATTTCCAAGCGCACTTCGCTCCCATTTGCCTCGAGTTTCATTTGTGTCGTTGGAAAAGATTTTGCTGCCGCATCTTTATCTGTGGATATATTCTACTCAAAATGGGGATTTTGAGTAGGCGTGTTTAAACCTAGGGGAAATTCACTTTTTTTCCCCCATCGCGTTGTTTGTTTACAATTCAATTGGGAAACACAGAGCGTTCAAAGACCCATAAACACATTTTTAAAATGTCACAAAACTTGCCTTTATCTTGAGCAATACGTTATGAAAATATCTTACTATAACATAAAAATAGAATGGCACAACACATAGCCAATGGGAACGTTTCTTTCTACTGGGAGCAGGAGCAGGCACAACACATAGCCAATGGGAACGTTTCTTTCTACTGGGAGCAGGAACATACTTCTCAACTCTCGGTTCCTGCCGTTTGTTTTGATAGAGTGGCGCTTGATCATGAAGTTTAAAATATATCAAATATCATTAATTGTTGCTCTGATTGGGGGATTGAGTACCTGATCAATTCAAACATTTCCAATTACGAATAACCGCTGTAAATATTATTGTCTTCGCCTGCATGATCTGATTTTACGCAAAGTTACTAAATGCTGTATTTTGCACAATCATGGCAGAGAATTGCCATTTGTTCTCCATCGAACAAAATTCCGTCGAAATGCATTGATCGATCACACTGTAAACCCAACAAACCGACTTTTGTCACCAAGAACATGTTAGAGTTGATAATAATCTTTATCCGAAACCTTGGCAAGTGTGAACATTCGCCCTGATCATTTTCATTCTTATTCCAGATGTTGTGCAGTATCATAAGAAAGAGCTGCATATAATTGGTAATGACAAAATATGTACAATTTTTATCCACATACAGGCCTACTCTATCAAATGTTGTTTATAGTCATTGCAAGCCAGGCAAATTGGGAATCATTGATTAAAATGCATTCAACGGTCACCCTATACGACTTTTAAGAAAAGGCGATATTTTACAATACTAACACATTTGTGGTGACAAAAGCCAGTTTTGTTGACAATAAAGGAACTTCCATCTACCTCCTGATGGGTTTTTAAAAGGGTAACATGCAAAAAATTAGTGTGACCGCCTAAATCTACAGTAGTCGTAAAAATTCATCTGTTAGGTTACTGAACACCGAGTGCTTCATACCCACCCCTTCCTATTTACATACATTTATGAATTATTTTTTTAATGTATTTTGATGTTTTTAAAATTTTTACAAAGAAATTTTGTGTCATAAAAAACATTTAATTGGCAAATAAGTAAGTTTTATCCACATGCAAGCCAACTCTACGCTGTTTATAGTTATGGAAAGGAAGGCGAATTGTGAGTTAAAATGCATTAAATGAAACGGTTCACCCTTGACGACTTTTCAAAAAAGCAATATTCGCAATGATAACACATTCTTGGCAATAAAAGACGGTTTTGTTGCAAATGAAGGAACTCCATCTTCCTGCTGTAGGTTTACCGAAACGAAAAGGGTAACCAACAAAAAATCCGAGTTGCCTCTCATTGCATTTGACTGCTTAAATGATAGTAGTCATAAAAAGTCATCTGTTAGGTTACTGGATGCCGAGTACTTCATTCCCCCCCCCCCCCCTATTTATTTACAGAATTATTTTTTAAAAGATGAATATACAATTTTGATAAAAATGTAGTGAACTGTACAGTAATAATATTTTTCTGAAATTTACCGATATTTGCTGCACCAACTGTACTTGACGATAAAAATATAAAAGCTTGCCTGGTGGATTTGCCTAAAAGGATAACCAGATATGCAAAAAAGCAGGTTGACCAGTCAATACATTTTGACAGAATAATATTTTTTATAAAGAAGTTTTGTAAATATGTATTGCAAAGGTATAAAATTGGGTTGAAATTTATTGTAGGGTAACCCTGATTTCTTACGAGGAAAATGCTTTTTACTTGACAACAAAACCAGGTTTTGGTCGCCGGGTACTGTTAGCGTAGCGATTATAAAAATGTTTCACAAAATTCGCCAAAGGCATTCACTGAATTTTAGCTTAAAATTGTATATACATCTTTTTAAAATATATTTTTTAATTGTGTCCATGTTTGTAAATAGGGAGGGGTTGAAGCACTCGGGTAACCTAACGGATACATTTTTGTCACTACTGTTGATTTCGATGGTCAAATGCATTGAACAAGTCACCCTGAATTTTCGCTGGTTACCCTTTTCGGAAACCTTGCTTGATGAAGGTGGAGTTCTTTGATAGACATAATTGTAGCGACTTTTGTCTCCAAAAATGTGTTAGTGTTGTGAGTATTACTTTTTCAGAAAAGTTGACAAGGGTTACGCCAAGAATTTGTTAGCGTTGCGAATATTGCTTTTTCAGAAAAAACAACAAGGGTTACACCAAAAATCTGTCAGTGTTACGTGTATTGCTTTTTCAGAAAAGCTGACAAGGGGGGTTACCGTTCAATGCATTTTAACTTTTAATTGGCAATGAAAGTGACTTTTATTTCCAAAAATATGTTAACGATGCAAGTATTACTTTTTCAAAAAAGTCAACAAGAGTTCCACTAAGAATCTGTTAGCCTTGCGAACACTGCTTTTTCAGAAAAGACGACAAGGGTTACTCCAAGAATCTGTTAGCGTTGCGAATATTGCGTTTTCAGAAACATTTCCGATTACGAATAACCGCTGTAAATATTATTGTCTTCGCCTGCATGATCTAATTTTACGCAAAGTTACTAAATGCTGTATTTTGCACAATCATGGCAGAGAATTGCCATTTGTTCTCCATCGAACAAAATTCCGTCGAATATGTTAACGATGCAAGTATTACTTTTTCAAAAAAGTCGACAAGAGTTACACTAAGAATCTGTTAGCCTTGCGAACACTGCTTTTTCAGAAAAGACGACAAGGGTTACTCCAAGAATCTGTTAGCGTTGCGAATATTGTGTTTTCAGAAAAAACAACAAGGGTTAATACAAAAATCTGTTAGCGTTGCGAGTATTGCTTTTTCTGAAAAGTCGTCAAGGGTTACTCCAAAAATCTGTTATCATTGCGAATATTGCGTTTTCAGAAAAAAAACAAGGGTTAATAAAAAAATCTGTTAGCGTTGCGAGTATTCCTTTTTCAGAAAAGTCGACACAGGCTACTCCAAGAATCTGTTATCGTTGAGAATATTGCGTTTTCAGAAAAAACAACAAGGGTTTATACAAAAATCTGTTAGCGTTTCGAGTATTGCTTTTTCAGAAAAGCCGACAAGGGTTACCGTTCAATGCATTTCACCCTTTAATAGAAACCAAATAACATCTTTTGCGTAATTAAAGTTTGCTTGCACAACAAGTAAAATTAAAATGCATCAAACTTTTGTTTTATTTTTGCTTTTCTCCTCTATTTGAGAACTAAGGCAGTTTTGGTTTGCGAAGCAAACAAAATAGGATTGCGTGGCAATCCTCGGGGGTTGGCGGAGCGTCAGCGGAGCAGGGGGCAGAGCCCCCTAGTGTTAGAAAAATTATATTCATAAACTACGATACAGTTTTAAACATTACATTTTTTTGTATTCTAAATATATACAGGCATACGTATGAAGTGTTTGACTAATAAAATTATACTTTTCTCTCGGGAATTGTAAATAAGAAAATATTTAAATTTGAAACCCTCCATCAATGTACAGTCAAGTACCAAAAAATCATGCGATACCCCTCTGATTTCGTATTAGGCATACTGTAACTCTGCGAAGTACAGCAACTCGAAGTGTAATGGACTCAAGTAGTCGATGGAAATTTTCACGTAAGATGTTCAGCCATTGTTGTGTTAATATCCGACCCATAATTGCGTGGTTGTTGTGGGTACTGGAACTTGAACACAGATGGCTCTTTCAATCGTATCCCAGATATGCTCATAAGGGATCATGTCTGGCGATCTAGGTTTGCCAAACCATGTGCTGAAATTGTGAAAATGCTCCTCAAACAAACCGCAAATAATATGGACACGGTGACACAGCATTATCATCCTAAAACGTTCCAATTGGTAACGGGATACGTAAAGTCCATAAACGGCTGCAAATGATCCCCAAGCTGCGCAGCTAAACATAACAATTTCCTGTCAATTAATGGTTCAATTTGACTAGTGGACAAAACGTATGCTAAGTAAATACCCCCGCACCATTATAGAGCTACCACCAGCTTGCACAGTGCCTTGGTGACAAGTTGGATCCATAGCTTCATGTAGTTTGAACCACACCCAAACATGACCATCAGCTCATATCAACTGGAAACATGACTTATGGCTACCTTCTTCCAGTCATCTAGGGTCAATTGCACATAATTGCAAGACCAGGTGAGGTGCCGAAATCAGTGATATGCATTGAGTAAAGGCGCTGGTGTCTATATTCTACTTCCATATCATATTAAAGTCAAATTTTTATGCTTAGTCCTCAAAGTTACGCTTCTTATGGGTCCTTCATTAATTAGCATGGACGTTTCTGCTCAGACGTCCATGGTCACGGTCATTCAGCAGATGTAGACACGCACTGCCTTCCATGAGGTACTCTCTCCATGTACTCTTCCATGAGGTACTTTTATAATGCCTTCCATAAGGTACCCTCGATACACCCTTGACACTGTGGTTCGAAAAATCTTCAAAGCCTCGGCAACTTCCGAAATACTATGCGTCGATCTCCAATTAACAACCCTCATTCAAAATCGATTAATTCTCGCTGGGTAGTCATTATAGGATATTTAAGGTTTCAAGTGACATTCAATATTCCAACAGACTACTTTGGTAATTATCTGATGCTTTATACCAATTTAAATTTTATGCGGGCGCTACTTGAAAATTTGCATTCTGCTATCCCACAACTTTTGAAACTTGAGTGTATGTATTATCCTAACAGTTTCATATTTTAAAGCTAACAAAACAATCAAAATAGCTGAGTAATCAATCAAATCAAATAGCTGACAAAATACTAACTAAAGCACTACTATAAAAATGAAGTTGTCTAAAAAAATAGATTAAACGTGTTATTTTTGTAAATATATTTTGCGATTGTTTGGTGTTTTTATTTATCCAACAGTCGCAAAAATATTTATATTATATATGAAAATAATGTATTTTTAATCATTGAGCATTCTATCACTATAAACGTACACAAAGAACATCTAAATGACAAATTTGAGATAAATTAATGCAAACATCTTTGAGAAAACTGTGCAACGTTAAAAGGGAAGGTCATGATTATAAGATAAAAACAGTTGAACATTTTTTAGCACGTTGACATTGAGAATAATAAGTAATAATCTTTATCTCTTTTTCGTTTTAGGTTATTAAAAACTATAACTTTTAAAATAAATTCGCAAAACATTTTAGACAATATATTTCAATCGTTTACAACCCTTTAATTGTACTTTTAGAGTGGTAAATGATAATAGAAAACTAACTTAAATGTAAATTGCTTATGGATTAACATTCTAACAATTATTTTTTAATATTCATTATTTTTTTATGTTTTAGAATTCATTAAAACGAACTTAATGCGCGTTGAACAATCGAAATAAATGGTACGTATAATTTTTTTATGTTTTAGAATTCATTAAAACAAATTGTGTGTAGGGATACACATATGTGCATCCCTAAAAACAATAAAAATAAAGAAGTGTCAGTCTCCAAATGTTTAGTTCTCTAGATAATTAGTTGTTTTCTATAATTTTAATTTAGATGCTATCAAACGAGAAAATGGTTTTTAAAATAAAACGTACGCCTTTAAAAAGAAAATGATAAATTGTTAAAAGTACAAACAAAACCGAAGAATAAAGAACAGCGAGCATTCCTTCTGATTTTCTAAAATGAGGTTATTAAATAAATTCCTTAATTTGACAAACGATAAATTAAAAAATAACGAAATCAAACATTAATGAAAAATTGTTTCGCAAATTAAGCGATATAAATTATAAAAATATTCTAAACTTAAAACTTACGGATTAAGTCAAATAATCAATGTTGCTCCGTAAAAATAAAAACTAATTAAAATTTCCTCCAACTCTGTAAAATAATATTTTCTATAGAATGATTATGGATTTCTTTTTCTAATTTCAGTTTATATGCGATGGTGTAGAGTTAGAAAAGAGAAAAATTCAAACTTTCAGATTTATTTAAGGAATAGAATCAAACTCTCGACAGTTCTAAATTTTCCAAAGCTGGTTAAAATATAAATTTATCAACATTCAGCTTCAAGACGTTATAGACAGGAAGAAATAATAATAGAATTGTAGACCGTTTTCAACCCCTGTGTTGAACTTTAACCAATTATCAATAGAACGTTACATAAATTAAATTTAAATAAGAATAATGACAAATATTATTTTCTTTGTTTTGGTGGGAAGAAGTAGAAAAAGGAACACCCCAATTTTGAACATTTCACCTCCATTAAACCCTTTATTAAAAGTTTTACTAAAAACCCTTGTAAGTTTTGTAACACAACAGAAAATGAAACCTGTAATCATGTATTTTTAATCTGTCCAATTTAGGACGCATTCAGACGAAAATATCAACAATTATATCTAATAACATTTCCACCATCCGAAAATTTCACACAAAAAGTACCTTTGTTTTTATAATTACGCAATCTCTGTTCTAAAATTCCGGGTGAACTTGATCAGTGAACTTGTTATGGGTTCCGAATAACAGATTTAAACTTTGACTCAAATTTCCCGTGTAATTTACTTTTATCTTTCTTTGTAATTTATTTTTTTAAAAAATGTGTTTTAATCTTAAAAAAAATATTCCATTACTTGTACTTTGCGTTTTTAATCTAATTTAGAATCCGCCTTTGTAAAATTATGTTGTCTACATCTGTCTGTCTGTCTGTCTATCTATATATATATCTCTATCTCTCTCTATATCTCTCTCTCTATATACCTCTCTCTATATATATCTCTGTCTGTCTGTCTATCTATCCATCCATCCATATCAATCTATCTATCCATCCATATCTATCTATTATCCATATCTATCAATCCATCCATATCTATCTATCTATCCATCCATATCTATCATCCATCCATATCTAGCTATCCATTCATATCTATCCATCCATATCTATCCATCCATATCTATCCATCCATATCTATCCATCCATATCTATCCATCCATATCTATCCATCCATCCATATCAATATATCCATCCATATATATCCATCCATCCATATATATCCATCCATATCCATCCATCCATATCAATCTATCTATCCATCCATATCTATCTATTATCCATATCTATCAATCCATCCATATCTATCTATCTATCCATCCATATCTATCAATCCATCCATATCTATCTATCTATCCATCCATATCTATCATCCATCCATATCTAGCTATCCATTCATATCTATCCATCCATATCTATCCATCCATATCTATCCATCCATATCTATCCATCCATATATATCCATCCATATCTATCCATCCATATCTATCCATCCATATCTATCCATCCATCCATATCAATATATCCATCCATATATATCCATCCATCCATATATATCCATCCATATCCATCCATCCATATCTCTCCATCCATATCCATCCATCCATATCCATCCATCCATATCCATCCACCCATATCCATCCATATCCATCCATCCATTCATCCATCCATCTGTCTATCTATCTATCTTAAAAGCTTTAAGTATGGGGAATCAAACACATGACAATTGACATTAGTATATCTTAAGTAAGATTTATATTCCTGTATCCTGTAATAATGGAAAAGGTTTAAATCAGGGTAAGAAGTTAGAGAGTGCACGCACAGTGTATCTAATTTTTTCGCAGTGTACATAATTTTAGCAGTTTACCTAATTTTTTTTATTTGTGTGCACGCAGTGCACATGCCCTTTTTGAAAAACACCGTCTTTTACTGTCATTCCGAAATACTCAATTATTTAAGAATCCGTCTTCCCAGGATGTGCGCGCAATTCTTAATAACGAACTCAGAATTGGCTTGCAAATCATTTGATTTAAAACAACCTAAGAATCCGATTTGCACTTCGCGCGCGCACTAGATAATGAGATCGTAATCAGCTTTTACCAGTAATCCCGGGTTAGCACGGGATCCAATTTCAACTATAAGTTGTGTTCTGGGCCTGACCATTAGAAGGTAATCTTTATCGTGAACCGTGTTATTTTTCTTCCTCCTCGTCTGACCCTCAAAACATGTTTTTTTTACACGTGCTTTTCTCATGGCGTGTTAGTTGGATATATTTTTATTGTATATTTACAACGGCGTTTTAATTAAAAAATCAGCAATGACTAAATGAAAAATGAAAGGTTTCATTGCCAGCTAATTTGTTCAAAAGTAACTTGAATATTTTGCTTTCCGCCCCGTGAATTTTTTTTGTGCACCCAAATATATATTAAGTGCGCCTAAATTAAAAACTTGGGTACACTGGTGCACCTGCTTTAAAAAGTTAATTTCGATTCCTAGTTTAAATGAGGTGTACACAGTAATATAATTTTTTTACAACTCCTTTTCGAACCCTTGGGGATGAACATTCGAACTTTCGAGATTTCACATTTTCAAAAGGAAGAAATCATCCAGTAAATGGAGAAAAAAAATTAAGAATGTCAAGATTTTAAAAGTTTAAAAAATTAAAAAAGGCCACGAAAATGAAACTTTTAACTTTAGTGTTTTGGATTTATGATAATTAGTAAAATAGAAACCAAAATTAGATAATTTTTTGTTTGACATTTTTTGAGATGGTGAGTCTTTCACTAGGTAGCTAACACTCCAATTTATATACTAGCTTAGTTTTGGGTTGAGAAACACCCATCTCTAAAATGTCAGAATGCATTTAATCTATAATCCAATAAAAAATATCTATAAAGTAAAATAAGAAATTATAATTATTTTTTTAGAGTGATGCATTGCATTTAGTAAATACAAATTTAATTCGTATGTTTTAATACACCAAAATGTTTATTTTACTTTTAATCTAAAGTTTTTAGATTTTATTGCTTACCCCATTTATTCATTTTTACTTCGTCTATATTTTAGTTTGAAGTACTACTCTGGTCTGACCTTCGAGCATGAATGGACTGTAGTAGAGCGAATATGACGTCATAATCGTGAAACCAACATCACAGATCAAATGGCATCAGACACGTGACTTCTTTTTAAAATTATGAATTAAAAAATACTCGCGATTGGCTGATGAATTGGGAAATGTGTAACAGTGAAAATTTAGGAATGGAATGACGTAATTAACCACGTGTCTGAGGCCATACATGTTGGCCTCACATTGATGTTAGCGAGGTTATAACATTTATGTTTTCTCTACTATAAAGAATCCATGCTCGAAGGGTCTGACTGATCATTTCCAATTACAGTTGGATTGAGGTAGCATAACATATGAACATAATTCTTTGAGTTACTTTTAACAACCACTAATGTAAATTGATGATTTCAAACGTGGATACGACATTATTTAAAAAAAATCTTGCTTCGCAGAGTATAAACTAAATAACCATAAAATCTTAATGTAAGATTAAATATCAATTCCTTGGAGTACTTTTCTTCCATTCGAAATTGGTATCAACTTAAAACAAAATAAAGAACATGCTTTGTAATGGATAGTTTAGTGTGACACTTCTACCGTGACAAGTTTCACATTGTTTGATGGATGATGTAGTTTGAAAAGGACAGGAACATCGTCATAGTCTACTTTTAAAGAGACAAGTACATGATGAATGGATGAAATTATAGGAGTAAACCACAAAAACTTGAATTTAGTTTCAAAACTTTTTATTCATTTATTTTGAAAAACTGTGATATCATACTTAGATTGAGCAAATTATATGTTTTAACATAAAAAAACATAATTAAGTAATCTCATAAGATGTATAATTAAAATCATTTCTCTAGATAATGATAAGAAAAAATTAGAAATAATCATGTTCTGGGCAGTTGGAACAGGATCTTTTCCATCATTAATTTGAGTTATTATGATAGATGTGATTAGTTAAAAGTTTCAAAGACGTTAAAGTAAAGATAAATGTTTTCTATTATTTATACTTTGCTTATATTAGGTAATAATATTTCTGTGAGAATGATAAATTGCGTGGCAAAGCAAAAAGTTGAAATAAATACTATTTATAATGGTTTCAGAAACTAAATCTATTCCTTTTTACTTCTACAAAATAGAACACTGTGGTCTTCAAGGTTTCAGGGATAAGATTTTGATTTAGAAGGTAAAGGTTTTTTGTTTGGTTTTGTTAATTAACGTCGCACTAGAGCTGCACAGTGCGCTATTGGCGACGGTTCGGGGTCAATCTCGAAGGAAAGACCCTGGAACGCATACACATTCATACATGCACCTCGTTATTTTAGAACCATGGTCAGATGACGAGGAAACACCTGAACTGGCACCCAACGTCTTCAATAGACGTCGGGACTTTGGACCCCGATCAGATTTATCGTGCACCAGTCCCGTATGCACGCCAGTATAATTTGTTGGATATTCTGAACGAATTTCTAGTATTTTTGTAGCGAAGCTAGCAACCCTCCGATCGCAAGATCACTACTTTTTTACTTTTCTATGTCAAATCCATTTCACGGATTCGAACCACCAATCCTCTGATTAGTAGCTGAACGCCTTACCAACTGAGCAACTGGAGCTCCTTAGAAGGTAAAGGAAGCTATTTTTATTAGATTTAAACAGAAGTATGCTTAAAACAGAAGTATGCAAGGTTTTTCCAATTTGGCAAAATTCGTTAATATTATTACAGTTTTATAACTTCTAATGATCTTTCATTATATCATTTAGCAAGAGTTAGCTGAAGACGTCAACTTTTGCATAAGCAGGGATTTACTGATTGTTATTTTAACAATTAACATTAGCTAATCTATACCTGATGAGGCTAATCTATCTGAATCATGATGGTATTGAAAATTTTAACTAGTCCTTCCTGTCAAGTACCTTTACATGGAGGATTGAAAATATACACCCAGACATACGATACCATTTTGCTGTATTTTTCTTTCAAGGATGGTTTTATTCCGATTTGACAAACTACTTAAATGTTATAACTTAACTTGAAGATATGCAAACTGTTTTCACCTTACATTTTTACGACATTAGCTTTGATGCATAGTTTTTTTGTGTATAAATGCGTTGTGTAACTCAAACGTATTTTCTTTTTTAAGATTATTAAATTTAATTTCAAGGAGGTTACAAGTGAAATAATTTTAATGCGTTTAAATTAATGATGTAGATATATTATGTTTAAATAGTTATTAGCGAGTGGCTCTTTACTGATTTAAATGGATTTCCCCTTGAGACTAATTATGTAGGAGCACAATTATACAAATATATTATGCGTACAATATCTTTCTTAATTTATGAAGTTATATTCACTGAGCTAGAATAATAACTATATCACCTGGAGCGAGGATTAAGGGTCACCGACCACTTTACTCCTTTTTGAGCGAAGGTAGAAAAAATAGTCCTTTCGCATAGGTTTGCGTAAGTTTAAAAACGCATTTATGGCTTTCAAAAATACATTAAAGGTTACACATTAAATATTTTTCCATGCTTACTTTCTTATAAGAAAAAGCAGACAAAATTCACCGAAAAAAAAAACAGTTTTAAAATTTTCTGTGACGTCATGTGAGACTTCCGCATAGCCAAGAAAGAATGTTTTCTTAGCCTTTCTTCCGAATATTACGCATCCGCGTGGCACGGTAAAATGCATTGTCACTCAATGGGAGTCCTTGCTCCAGTGCTTATAGTTATATTATAGTCTAGCTAAATGTAAAAATTCTCTAAATATTATATATGAAGAGTAAAATTAGTTTTACTGCATAAAGTTTTTATTATCCATTGAAAATAAAAAATCATGAACCGACTTCTTTAAACATATTAATAGTATTTTCATTCTTTTTAGATCAAATGTATCAATCTGTGTATGTGCCCAACTATCAAACTGTGTGAAATTTTTTATAAATTTGATAACATATTATTTAAAATTTAATTATTCGGGAAAATCATTTAAAGAATAACAAGATGTCGTTTTGACATTTTTTGGAGAAATAAATTGTTTGTAAGAAAATATTCGTCTTTTAAACACTCGTAGCTACTCTGTTTCCTCATATACAACTGAATAATGAACTCAACATAGCGTTAATATCCCAGAAAGGAAGAAGTGAAAGTTCTATGAAGATTACAACTCAATTCCATTTCATTAACTATTATTAAAAATTGCAAACAAGTAAATCAAGGTTTTCAAAATTGTCTCATTTTAATTAATTAAGTTAAAGGTTCCCCATTTACCATTATCTTCGTTCATAAATTAAAAATGTATTTTTTATTGTTTATAAAAACTGTTTCATAACTCAACTCTACTTATAAGTCAAAATTCCTTATATCAAATATGACGTCATTACAACATCTACTAATCCTACAGATGATATGGCGTCACAGGAGTACAGTCCTTATATCAAATATGACGTCATTACAACATCTACTAATCCTACAGATGATATGGCGTCACAGGAGTACAATCCTTATATCAAATATGACGTCATAACAACATCTACTAATCCTACAGATGATATGGCGTCACAGGAGTACAATCCTTATATCAAATATGACGTCATTACAACATCTACTAATCCTACAGATGATATGGCGTCACAGGAGTACAATCCTTATATCAAATATGACGTCATTACAACATCTACTAATCCTACAGATGATATGGCGTCACAGGAGTACAATCCTTATATCAAATATGACGTCATTACAACATCTACTAATCCTACAGATGATATGGCGTCACAGGAGTACAATCCTTATATCAAATATGACGTCATTACAACATCTACTAATCCTACAGATGATATGGCGTCACAGGAGTACAATCCTTATATCAAATATGACGTCATTACAACATCTACTAATCCTACAGATGATATGGCGTCACAGGAGTACAATCCTTATATCAAATATGACGTCATTACAACATCTACTAATCCTACAGATGATATGGCGTCACAGGAGTACAATCCTTATATCAAATATGACGTCATTACAACATCTACTAATCCTACAGATGATATGGCGTCACAGGAGTACAATCCTTATATCAAATATGACGTCATTACAACATCTACTAATCCTACAGATGATATGGCGTCACAGGAGTACAATCCTTATATCAAATATGACGTCATTACAACATCTACTAATCCTACAGATGATATGGCGTCACAGGAGTACAATCCTTATATCAAATATGACGTCATTACAACATCTACTAATCCTACAGATGATATGGCGTCACAGGAGTACAATCCTTATATCAAATATGACGTCATTACAACATCTACTAATCCTACAGATGATATGGCGTCACAGGAGTACAGTCCTTATATCAAATATGACGTCATTACAACATCTACTAATCCTACAGATGATATGGCGTCACAGGAGTACAATCCTTATATCAAATATGACGTCATTACAACATCTACTAATCATACAGATGATATGGCGTCACAGGAGTACAGTCCTTATATCAAATATGACGTAATTACAACATATCCTTCCAGTTAGTTCCTTTGAACGTCTTTGAACCACTTTCCTTCCAGTTACGCCCACGTTTCATTATTTATTCCTACCCATGATACCGAACTATCGTTTTCTACCCACTCAAATATACTAAAGTACCAGGGGACCGAGCCCAGCTCGCTTTCATATTTTTTACTTAATAATAGTTTTAATGAATCGAATTAAATGCAAATGCTTTGAAATGTCCATATCAGCGGTTAGACGTTTCGTGATATTTTTTTATCGTCTAACGTATTTTTATCGACATATCCTTAAGTTCTTAGAAATATGCTCATAAAACTGGTTAAACGCGTCAAGGTTGAAACGATACCGTATAAATTCTGCAAAAGTGACTTAAATTAATGTTATTAGCGATTCCGAGCGACTAATACAACCGTTCGCACAATTGTAGTACAAACATTTCATTTGCATGATAAAACGGAACAACATTCTTGTTGTTCAGTATTTTAGTAACCTTTTGAAATGATGTTTGCTTCAGTCTAACTCTTGAGTAACTGAATGGACTTTTAAATACTATGCAAAGTAGCTTTGTTATTAAGAAGATTAGGATAATGGAGATCAAATTATTTTTTGCTACTGCAAAATTATTTCGGTATTTTTTCTTGTCTTCAAACTGCATACACAAATAATCAGGAACGAACAATGTTTTATATTCTTATTAAACGTGTAATCAATAATAAAGATATTTACTTATTTCGAATAATTTTATGTGTGATTCGGAATTAATCGTAGTGACGAAAATGATCGAAAATGTTTTATATTTAATTCAGTGTAAAATAATATAATTTGAACCAATACCGATGCCGGTATATTTCATTATAACGGCATCGAAAATCAACCTTCTATAAAATTAAACTTTTTCTATAATCTAAATATAAGAGTTTTTATTATAATAGTAGTAGTACTACATTTATAATAGTAGTTACGAATAAACTAATATTAATCTATTTTTTTCTGTTAAACAGATTTTTTTAATGATAAAGCTGCCGTTCTCGACTTTTCAATACACATGTATTATTTTATTTAGCCTAATGTTTGAAAATGACACGTGTTGAAATTTGCGACAGTTGTTAGGAATAGTTCATAATTTTGTTCCTAAGAAAAGGTTACAGAATATAAAATATGAGTTGGTAGCTTGCAGTCTGGGTCTTGAAAACAATATAGTTACTTTGAACACACTTTTATTAACAAAATACTTATTTAAAGTAACATGATAAAAATAATTAAAAACACATTTACGGTAAATGTAAAATTTATTTTTAAAAAGAGTTTTAAATTTGCTGAAATTAATTTCTCTGTTTGTATGTGAAAACTTTTTTTTTCAAGCGTTTAAATTACTATGTACGTTTTAATTAAAAACTCTATTTCCGTTGTTATATTGTATAAAGTCTTTTTACTCATTTAATTATCTGCTTGAAACTAAACATATTAACGTAATACGAGAACATTATTCAGCATTTTGTTATTACTATCTAATGCAATTTAATATCGACAATAATTTCATATTTAATTAGGCAGGTGCAAGGTTATTTCGGACAAACCTTTAAATAAAGAAGAAACTTATTTGAAATAACAAAGTAAATAAATTTAAAACACGTTTATAGTAAATGATGTGAAATTTCTATTTACAAATAATTTTAAGTTTGTTAATGAAAAATTTAAACTCCTTTTCCGTTGTTCTATTGTAAAATCTCATTACTAATTTTCAATCACTCTCTAAACTAAACTTACTTACGTAATTCGAGAAACAGTTCATTATTAAATTGTACAAAATATCATAGAAATGTTGCTTTTACGTTAAGAACTTTATATGACAAATTTGCTGGTATCAGTTATACAGAGAAAAAAATATCATTTAAAACAATTTAACGTTTTCATTAATTATTTTCTCATTAGAAATTGGAATTAATAAATACCAAACCATTTTTATAGACACTATGCATGACATGGTCCCGAGATTAAAATTTTGACGGAATAACAAAAACGCATGGTCGATTAGCCTTTGTGATTGGTGAATAACAAACCATGTGGTTACCATCAACCAATAAAAAATGCGCGTGAAGTCACTTATATCTTGAAATGGCGTCATGTAATTTCCACACAAAGCAGCGCAAAGTGCCCATGGTAAACAAATGTTAACTTTTGGAAACACTTCCTTTTTTCACAATTTCCAAAACATATCTTGAAAACTGGAAAACTCAGAATTTTTCTTTATTTCTTGTTTAATACTATCAGAAATAAGTGTATTTATGAACAATTGGTAAAATAAAAGCTATAAATAATAGAAGAAAATAGTTTATTAAATGTATAAAATTATATTTTTACCTTTATAAATATTGCTTAAAATTAATTTAATAAAACTTCTTTTATTTATATCCATTAGCATATAAATTCTAAAAAAAATATTTATTAACAATTGCTAAATTAAAACTTATCAAATAAAAATTTATAACAAAGTTAAATTTTAAATGTAAATAAATATATATTTTATAAACAACATGTAACATTAATTTAATAAAAACTTATTCAATTGATTTCATTGGAATATAAATACTTAACAAAACAAACGCAATTGCTTCTAATTTTTGTTTTGAAAATTCCATATTCTATTTACGGAAATACATAATCCATTTTACATGGAATAAAAAAATCTACTTGTTTATCCAAACGATATTTTTTTATATGGAATTTTAAAAATTTCTCTTGTGAATTCCACTTATGACGTCACGTGCAGAAACAGTAAAAAATCGCAGGATTAAATTTGTTTAAACTTTGATTATTTTAAATGCAAACGATTTTGTTCAAGTTCTTTTTAAATATTTATTAGAAAATTTATAGCATTTAGTAGACGAAATTGTCACGTGATTAGAATGTGTATTTTGTTTATTTAAAAACGCAAACGATTTTTCAATTTTAATTTTAATTTACTGATGTTTCCTTCGTTTATTTATGAGAAAAAAATACTTTATTTTAAAATAAAAACTATAATGAAAATACATCATCACAATATTTTGCACGTTTTAAATTAAAATAACATATGAAGAATTAAATAACATTTAACTGCTATTGGCATATAACCTATTAACTCATACGCGATGAATAATTTGCAATGGAAAGCGTTAAATGGAACTTTTAATCTACTTATTTCACCCTCTAAATGAAATTTTTCGAAGATGAAACCTATCCCAATCGAATTTTTACCCCGAAAATTGCTAATACATCAATTTTCGTGAAAATCGTTAGAGCGGATTTGGAGATTGTGCAAACAAACAAACAAACAAACGAACAAACGAACAAACAAATATAGTGACATTGCTCGTTTAATAGTATTAGATAAAATTAGCTTGCATCAGCAACCCAGATGGGTTATACATTATTAATTGAGTCTTTTATGGTAGGTTTATTGATATTTTCCAATTTAAACGTAACTGCATGCTGTATCTACATCTACCTCTACGTAATGACAAATATAGAGCATATTGCTTTTAGGCGTAATCAGTGGCATATACAAGTTTCGGATCAAACACAAATTCATTGACAAAATGTCAAACGTATGCACTAGTTAAAAAAATTGGCAATGAAAATGAGAGTATTATGTGAATTATTGATAATGTAACAGTAATAAACTAGTAGTATATTAATTGTTACTAATTACATCGGCACAAAAATAATAAATTGCATTTAATTATTAATAACAATAATATTACTAACACACTAAAGTAGATTATTATTGATATTTTTAGAAAGATAATTAACTAAATAATCATTATTAATTAACTATTAAATTTTTATAATTTCAGTTAACAACATTATTGATATTTTTAGAAAGATAATTAACTAAATAATAATTATTAATTAACTATTAAATTTTTGTAATTTCAGTTAACAACATTATTGGCATTTTAATAATCAAATAAGATATAACGATAATTTATACTAATGAATTATAATAGTATTACAGTGCAAAAATAACACTATCTATACTAAATATTAATTTTAAAAAACCTTTATTTAACAATATATGAAAAACAAATTAAATATTAAGGGAGATTACATATCATGAAAGAAAACCTAACATTCAAAGTATTAAATGGAGTCTTTATACCAATGCACATATCCTTAACATTGCACATTAAAATACTCAACTAGATAAGTCAGTTTAACAAAATCTCATTCTAAAATTAAAAAAAAATATTCTACAGTAAATTAAATATCAAGTGATATATCTCAACTTAACATCGTATCTCAAGGCAAGAAATAATTATAAATGTTAATGTAACAACGAATATACTAAATACTAATGAGATACTAAATATCAACCTAGATAAGTTTGTTCAACATAATATAATATAATATTTAAAAAATGTTTGTTTACAGTAAATTAAATATCAAGCAATATATCTGAACTTAACATCATATCTCAAGGCAAGAAGTAATTATAGATATCAATGCAATAAAGGATATAATAAATACTAATAAGATATTAAATATAAACCTAGATAAGTCTGTTTAACATAATATAATTCTAATATAATTTTTTTTATTCTATAGTAAATTAAATATCAAGCGATATATCTCAACTTAACATTGTATATCAAGGTAAGAAGGCAAGACAATTATAAATATCAATGTAACAACTAGTATACTAAATAATAATGATATACTAAAAATAAAATGGATAAGTCTGCCTAACATAATCTAATTCTAATATAAAAAAAGTTATTCTACAGTAAATTCAATAACAAGCGATATATCTCAACTTAACATTGTATATCAAGGCAAGACAATTATAAATATCAATGTAACAACTAATATACTAAATAATAATGATATACTAAATATCAAATTGGATAAGTCTGCTTAACATAATCTAATTCTAATATATAAAAATTATTCTACAGTAAATTAAATATCAAGCAAGATATCTTTACTTAACATCGTATCTCAAGGCAAGAAATAATTATAAATATCAGCGCAACAACGAATATAAATACAATTCGTCTACATGATAATAAATATCAATCGGGACCAAGACCATTCCCCCAATGTAACAATGTATATAAAAATAAAGATTGAATGCGAACCCAGATTAGCCTACTTAACACCAAATACCAAACAACAATTCCAGCCCATAACAATAAATATCAACCCAGATAACCCTAATCAAGGCGATAACTTCAACCCTGACTACCGCAACAATTGAATATTCCGACACAACAAATCCGGGCTCTTCTCACTTTGTTGATTGCGGCTCCCTTTTCATTCTAAAGTAGTGGGGCTACCTTTCCCGCCTCAGGTGTGAGTGACGGCACCATTAGGGGCCGGAGCGACGTTCCGTGTTGCCCCATTTATGGCGGGAAACACTCCTTCCGTGGAACGTCACAAACAATTGGATTCGAATCAAACGCGCGCCAAAACAGCTTCGGAGCTCATCTCGAAGTGACAGGCGCGAAACCCCATTATTGGGTGGTTGGCGGTGGCATGCCTCCTTTGTTGGGAGTGGCATCTTCTCAAGACAGTTGGGACTGGACGGAGCGGATGTGGAAGAAGGTGATGGACAATGGGGCTGCGGTCAGTTGTTAGAGATCGTCAGTGTGGGCATGGCAGACCTTTGAATAGATGGGTAGAGGAATTCGGGGTTATATTTAAATATTTGATGAGCTCGTTATTGTAATGTGTGCTGGTTGATAAGCAATATGCTGTTGCACGCAATTAACGATTACATATTCACTTCACTGAGCAGGGCCGCTCTTATCAGCCGCGGGGTCCCGGTGCGAACCTAGTAGCAGAGTCCTTTTAATTAAGGAATAGTTGTTCCGTTGAAAGAACGCAAATGTCGAATATATTTTTGGGGTGCAAATGTTTAATTAAATCGACTAGATTCATTAGGAATTATTAGGAACAAATAGTAGTTAAAGTATAGCAAAAAGAATGGGTTAAAATGTTTACACTGTTAAAAATAGGTATTCAAAAATAAGTAAAATGTGCTCATTTTTGAGCATATTCGATGCTCATTATAGCTCCGAATTTAAAAGTTTAGTTTTTAAAAGAAAAACATGTACTCAAAAATGAGTATAATGAATAAAAATGAATAACAAGAGCAGTAACTCACTGTTAAAAATAGCTACTCAAAAATAAGTAAAATGTACTCATTTTTGATTACATTCGATGCTTATCATAGCTCCGAATGCATAATTTTCATTTTTTAAAAAGGCATGTATTCAAAAATGAGTACAATGAGTAAAATAAATAACAAGATCGGTAGCTCACTGTTAAAAATAGGTACATAAAAATAAGTAAAACACACTCGTTTTTGATTAGTTTCGATGCTAGTCATAGCTTTGAATACATAACATTCAGTTTAAAAAAAGAGATGTACTCAAAAATGAGAAAAATTTATAAAAAGGCCGTTGCTTGCTTACATAGATTGCCTTCATAAATCACTTTCAACAATTACAACCAGGACTTATCGGGAATCGAACCCAATCCGTCTACCTGATGTCGTCCGCACCGAAATTCAGAGCCATACGCGTTGTACCACCACAACGATGTGAAGAAATTATAAACAAAATAAATGTGAAAAAGGTGTGCCAAAAGAATGGGAAGCAAAATAATCGAATTACAATAAATCAGTTTACATTTAAGCAATCAACATCAAATAATGTGCAAAAAGATCTTCTGAACAACTATTTTAAGTGTATCAGATCGCTTTGTTAAGATGGCTTGAACAGAAGCTGAAATTTAACGATACTAAATTACACTGCTCATTTTTGAGAAAATACGGTTGCTTAAATTTGAGTATGTCATCGCTCATTTACGATGTAATTGTACTCAAAGAAAAACGAGTATGTTCAGGTACTTATTTTTAAGTACCGGTTTTATAGTATAAACAGCCAAACAATGACCATAGCCCAACAATTTGCGACCCCCCTGTATATATTACCACAGTTAAATAGGTCCCTTTTTCCACTCAATTATCACCAAGTTTCCCAACCATCATTAATATACAGAAGATACACTAAATAAAGGATTTCAAGCATTAAACTTCTACGAAACAAAATATTTTTGACTTTTTGTAGGAAGAACCTTGATTTTTTTTAATATAGCATACGACTAAAACTAAATGACATCCAACTCTTCGAAAGTGAGTCTTATTTTGCAGTGAAAATAATTGTTTTTTTGTCAAAAGCTAATGCTATGAAAGCAAACACTGTTAAAAATAGATACTCAGAAATAAGTAAAATGTACTCATTTTTGAGTACATTCGATGCTAAGGCTCCGAATAGATAAGTTTCAGGTTTCAAAACTCTTTGACGAAATGTTTTGATACTTTTGAGAAATATACTTCTCATTGTTGAAAAAAAAATTTAATCGGAGTACATTGAACGAAACTTTCCTATAATTTGAGAAATCATTTTAATAGTGAGCTAAGGAAGATCACACAATTAGTATACATAAAAATATTAAATGAAACCTTATAGGAATTTTATATCTATATAAATTCCTCTTAGCATATTATTTTGATTCATCTATTTTTATCTCTCAAACTCATAACAATTCATTTGAAGAAACGTTTGTCATAATCCATACCTTAATGCCTACATAAAGGTTAAATGCATAGTACCACCTCTCTGACTGATTTTCGTGTTAATTAAAAGTTCATCTGTAACAATAATCTGTTGCACATATTTCTAGAATATTTAAAACCTAATACATAGTTGAGCTCTCAAGTTTCAAAACCAGATAGATCATTTGACATGTTTTCAATAAAAAAAAATAAAAAAAAATTGTATTACTTATGGAAGAATTGTATCTTCTCTTTTTACAAATTCGTATTATAAAAACACATGTCTTAACCAAATTTTACCTCAGTATATTCTTTACCTTTGAGATATATTCTTTTTCTTCTTTTGGGTCTATCTGGTTTCGCAACCAAGCAGTTGGATCTATCAGTTTTTGAAACTGATTATTGCGATGCGGTTGGTGCGCAGTAGCCTATGAGCATCTTGATGAATCTGTGCCTTTGAAACTGATTTTTTTACTTATCTGGTTTAACAACCAACTGCTACTTTCATACCGTGAATGAAAATTATCTAGCTGCTTTAAAATGTTGTATCTTTGCCTACTGATAGATCCGTTAGAAAACTAAAAATAAATGTCATAATCTGAAAAGTCGAGAAAAAAAATTATATATCTGGTTTTGAAACTAGAGGGGTCAAATACATTACCTTCTGACCGTTCAGAAAATTAACTAAATTGTAAAGTTGTTTTCTCTTAGAGAGTTTAAATGGTATTTTAATAAATTTATATAATTTTTTTTAAGAAAAAAAAGTGATGGCTTTGAATTTATACCCCTGAAAATATTTGGAAAATATTAGAAAATAAAGTATTTTTATGAATTTAAAAATTGTGTGTACTGTTGGAAAAACTAGAGATACAAGGTCGCAAAAATACGTTTGTAACGATCAGAAGGTTAAAAAATCGATACATTGAAGAGACCTATATTTCAAATCACAAGCCCTCTTCATTTTAACTTAAAAATGACATCTTTTATAAATGATCTACCTGATCGGATATTTCAACTCCAGTCCCATGAGTTTCGAAAAATCGATGCATTACAGTATCAAATTCCCTTCCAAAATAAAAAAAACCTTATCCTCTAATTAATTATACAAAATTATCCTCTCTTATCTCCTAAGTACCCCTTTTCTATTTCCACATTGGCTGTATAGTTTATTCTTACACGCAAGCGCAAATTCTTTTCTGGAGAAAACATGGTCTGTCTGCGTTGTCTTATTACGTGTAAACGTTGTCTTATAGAGTTACATTCTTGATCATGCAGAAAGCATCTCCTGAGAGCTCATTAAAAGCCATGTCAACGTACTTATCTTTCACTTTCCTGTTTATGAAGGCGAAATCATTATGTTTAGAATATCGGATTTCTTATTTATTTCAAACACAGATTCCTATCCTTTTGTGTATTTTAAGCATGCTGAATATTGGGAAGGAACTTTTTTTGGAGCTGGTGGTTTGAGAATTGTGGGTTGGAATGGTATGTTTTAATATAGTTACTTTTTTTTAAAAGCGTTATAAATGTAACATTGTAGAGAAATAGTTTTTTTTAAATAAAATTTAATGTATTTAATTATTTTTCATATTTTATTTTTGAATAATTTTTTTTTTTAGAAAAGTACAAAACTGGTTATCTCCAATTGTTTTTAAGCATTTGAAGCCAGGTCGTTTCGGAATGAAATAGCCGAAATAAAGTTTTTTATAACACTAATTTTATAATACTAATTTGGTTATAATAATTTTATAAAAATAATTTTATATTATTAATTTTATAATGATAACTTTATAATGATAACTTTATAAGAATTTTTTTTAAATAATAAGTTTAATAATAATAATTTTATAATAATAATTTTATAATAATAACTTTATAATAATAATTTTATAATAATAATTTTATAATAATAATTTTATAATAATAATTTTATAATAATTATTGTTTTATATAAATTATTTTATAATAATTATTTTATAATAGTTATTTTATAATAATAATTTTTTGTAATAATTTTTTGTAATAATTTTAAAATAATAGTTTTACAATAATAATTTTATAATAGTTATTTTATAATAATAATTTTTTGTAATAATTTTTTGTAAAAATTTTAAAATAATAGTTTTACAACAATAATTTTATAAAAATAATTTTATAATAATAATTTTATAATAATAAGTATTACAATAAATATTTTATGTACGTAGTATTTTTAATAATGCAGAAATATACTAAACGATGTAATACGTTAAAATAAAAAAACAAAGGCTAATGACACAGTTTAAAGATTTACCTAAAAAAATCAAACAAATGAAATAAATTCCTTATCTATTACAACAATTTAGTATATTTGATTCAATTATATTTTGGAATCGAAACTTTTTTCATTATTAAAACACTTTTTTAAAAATTACGTTTATTGAAACATGGAAATTATAGACAATATAGACGCCAGTACATGTTCCGACATTTCATCTAATGCCGCTTCATACATTTTACTTTTAACAGGCAAAATTCCGTTTTCAATGACTAATTATGGTTTTCAATTAATAGCACACAAAGGCTGTAGTGACCACGGAGCAATCATCCACAATAGTGCTACCCGTGAACCGAACAAGAAATCACGAGAGTGTAGTGACACAGAGCTATCATCCACCACAGCGCTATCCGTGATCCGACCAGGCCATCACGGGAGTGTAGTGACACAGAGCTATCATCCACCACAGCGCTATCCGTGATCCGACCAGGCCATCACGGGAGTGTAGTGACACAGTGCTATCATCTACCACAGCGCTACCCGTGATCCGACCAGGCCATCACGGGAGTGTAGTGACACAGAGCTATCATCCACCACAGCGCTACCCGTGATCCGACCAGGCTATTACGGGAGTGTAATGACACAGACCTGTCATCCACCACAGTGCTACCCGTGTCCCGACCAGGCCATCACGGGAGTGTAGTGACACAGAGCTATCATCCACCACAGTGCTACCCGTCATCCGACACAGAGCTATCAACCACCACAGTGATACCCGTGATCCGACCAGGCCATCATGGGAGCGTTCCATAGCGCTACCCTTGATCCAGCCAGGCCGTCACGAGACTGTGTGGCAATTGTCTACAACCGGTGTATATAAACCATATCATATGCTCTATTATTCTATCTTTACGAATGCTGTAATAAATATTCAATTAAATTTAGTATTTCTTTTAACTTAAAATTATTTTGTAGTTAAAATATATTCATTATACTTGATACCTATAGGCTAACTATGATGGAGTTAAACTGCTTGCCTAGTGTTTCAAATTGTACTACTTTACCACTAGATAAGTAGTTCATCATAATGATTAGAAAATAAGTCTCAAATGCTCTAAACAGTTTCGCAACCTTTGCATCGAAATATAATATTGCTTACAAGTTAGGAAATACACATTCATATTCTGTAAAATACCATTAAACAGTTTTTTTATATTGGGCATTGTGGATGACTGGCTATTTTACCCTGCTCCGTAAGCTAAAGTAGCCATTTGATAGGACTGTGGGATTTAAGTAATCAAAATCAAGTTACAGTATCTTTTAGTATAAACCTAAATAATGAAACTATCTTATGGCAAATTTTCATTTTTTTTTTCTTCAATTTTTGTTTATTGCAAAAAAAATCTTTTTCCTTAGCGTGACCGCTATGCCTACCCTTCCCCTACATTTTCAATAGTCTACATTGTTTACTTATTGAAGTACTATATTTATCTGGGAAGATTAAGTTTACCAAATAAAGAAGCCGCACTTTTTGCATTCGGTTTAAGGATACAGTATACTTCCGTTTTTAGGCAAAACGGAATTTTTCCGTTAAAAAGTACAGGAATTAATCCACTTGTCTTCAACTTTGTAATAATAATATTACATTAAAAAAACGACTTAAAAAAAACCCACTTAAATATTTTTTTTAATTTTCGGATAAAATTATAAAAATGCAAATTATTAAAACAAATTACAACATTTTTTGAAATCCGCGCAAAAAGTTTGGTATGTGTTTGTAAATTGGCCACAACTACAAACATTTTTAATAAGTATGAAATTAATAATAAATATTTACATTTGTGTCGCTTGCTCACAAAATTAAAAATTATTTTTGGTTTTTAGAGCATTTTTTCTGTACTTTATCTTCTATTATTTAATATTTCCTCTTTTTAATTTATCATGCTATCTATCGCTTATTAAACAACTCTTATTGTTCGTCAGCTAGTTCGGTTTTCTTCATGCCATAGAAAATACACTTTGTGACTACCCGGTTTAATAAATGCCGAATAAACGAAATCGCATTGTAGTTTCCCTTAATGAAGACATTCCCTTCCAAAGTGAAACGAAGCCAATGGTTACGAATTCCTGATAACTGTGAAATTTCGGTTGATTGAATGCCGGTTATATGTGACATAATTCCACGTACCTGAAATGCGGCTTTCCTTTCAGCTGGAGTCATCATATTTAATGAGCACAGCTTGAAGCGATTCTCCTTAAGCAATTTGATTTATTCTTAGTGCTGACCACTAAAGTCCTTCGGCTACCCTATGCAGCCATTTCTGAGGCATTCATTTACGACGTACCCCGATCGAAATACGCTAAGTGTTAGAAAGTTTACTCTGGAGAAGCACTGAATTCTACTTGTAACTGCTGGAAGGCTCAAACCTTGTTTCCTCTAAGGGCGCGTTGAAGCATATTGAAAGCAGCCATGCTGTATCCAATTTTTTTTTTTAAGTGATTTAGTGGTGTTTTTTATTACCATAGCATTGTAGAAATATTAAATGTATATAAATATTATATTTTCTTTTTATAGACTTAATTTTTATATTGCCAAACAAATAGTTTTTGCTCTTGCTTTTTATCTACTTCGATTTTGACTTGCAAAAGACTTTCTATTTTAATAGCAGATTGCATTTAAAATGGGTTTAAAAAGAAAATAGAAAAAAACTCAGCCAAAAGCAATACACTTCGGCTTATTTTAACATGAAAATTATACGAAATATTGCGGTAGTAAAGAAAGTGGGACACATCATGGCTGCCTCTACATCGGCTTCAAGTCAACAAAGTGTCTTGCCTTATCCAGAAGTTACAGTTAGAGATCAGTGTGGAGAAGTATACGGCGAGATAGTAGTAGAACATCCAACAGTGGTTGGTTACATCCACGTTACACTAGCTACATGATGGGCTATTGGAAACGGTTCGGGTTCTATTCCAAAGGAAAGACCCAGTAACACTTAAATCACAACAGTGCAATCTATGTTAAAATGTAGCATTATAGACTAAGAGCCAACTACAAAAAATATTAATATCATTTGAGTAAAGTTATAATAATAATAGTAAAGCGACTATCTGTTATACTATGAGAACGCTTACAGCGATGCCTAGCGGAAATTTACGGAGTTCGCGTGCTTATCTCTAATTCTAGTATCTAAATCTATCTCTTATCTTCTAGTATCTATCTCAAGTATCATAAATTATATAACACATACTGTTTAGGTGAGCCCCAGTTGCTCAGTTGGGAAGGCGTTCAGCTACTAATCAGAGGATTGGTGGTTCGAATCCGGGAAATGGACTTGACATAGAAAAGTAAAAAAAAAAGTAAAAGTAGTGATCTTGCGATCGGAGGGTTGCCAGCTTCACTACAAAATTACTAGAAAGTCGTCCAGAATATCCAACCAATTATACTGGCGTGTATACGGGACTGGTGCACGATAAATCTGATCGGGGTCCAAAGTCCCGACGTCTATTAAAGGCGTTGGGTGCCAGTTCAGGTGTTTCCTCGTCATCTGACCATGGTTCTAAAATAACGAGGTGCATGTATGAATGTGTGTATGAATGTGTGTGTGAATGTGTATGTGTTCCCGGGTCTTTCCTTCGAGATTGACCCCGAACCGTCGCCAATAGCCCACTGTGCAGCTCTAGTGCGACGTTATTTAACCAAACCAAACCAACCAACATACTGTTTAGTTAATTAACGTCGCACTAGAGTTGCACAGTGGACTATTGGTGACGGTTCGGAGCCTATCTCGAAGGAAAAACATTGCCGCGTAATTTTGAACTATGGTCAGTTGATAACAACGGCTGAGCTGGCACCCTACGCAAACTTAATGGGCGTGAGAACATTGAACCACGACGGATTTAGCGTGAACCTGATCCTTACACACAGTGAGTACATTTTAGGTCCGTACAAGGAACGATTCTGCCAAACCTCCGATTACAAGATCGCTATACAATTGCTGCGGTTTGAACCCGCACTCATCGGATGCTGAATCCAATGCCCTAACCATTCGGTCACCACCGGCCCATAAACGTATTAGGTTTGGTTTGGGTTAATAAACGTTGCACTAGAGCTGCACAGTCGGCTATTGGCGACGGTGCGGGGACTATATCGAAGGAAAGACCTGGGCGTCGTTTTTTTAACCATGGTCAGATGACGAGAATAACACCTGATCTGGCACCCAACGCAACCTCAATAGGCGTCAAGACATTGGACCCACATCAGATTTATCGTCCACCAGTCCCGTATACACGCCAGTATAATGTGTTGGATTTTATGGACGACTTTCTAATGTTTTTGCGGTCGAAGCTGGCAATCGAAGCTGGCAAACCTCCGATCACAAGATCGCTATTTTGTTTTTTACTTTTCTTAGTCAAATCCATCGCACGGGTTCGAACTAGCAATCCTCTGATTATCAGCTGAGCACTTTTATTCACTGGGCTACCGAGCCCCTAAACATATTCGTATATTTTAGGAAGTTTAGTTAGTTAAAATAACATCGTACAATATCTATACAATATGGCTATAGACAAAAGTTGTAGATCTATCACTAAGAACACTGGACACTGTTAGGGGTGTGCGACGAATACCACCGCACAGGGTCCGTACTTATGGAGGACTCAGCGTCCTGTTAAAATAATAAAATCAAGTGATTTATGGGAAATAAATTGCTATTTTTAATTGGAATATTTCTAATTTTCGTTTACTCATATATCTATGGTATTTTTATTCACCGATCGTAAGTTTAATTAATGATTTTTTAATCATAAATAAAAAGAAAGATTTTGCATTAAAATTGAGCTTTCTGTAAAGTAATATAACAATAATATTAGTTTTTAATTTTACAGTATAATAAAATAAATTATAGTATCGAATTTAAGAATCTTCCAATAAATCACGATTTTTTTTTTTAAATATCCGCTAACTCTTCATTAACACAACTACTAGTCATCGCAAATGATTATTTTAAAACACTTTTGAGCTTTGAAAAACTGTGCTACCTAAAAATCTGAAATACATATCTAAGATTAAACACATCTAGTTCATTGATATCTATAAGTTCCGCACGCGTGGCGGAGCCCCAGTTGCTCAGTTGGTAAGGCGTTCAGCTACTAATCAGAGGATTGGTGGTTCGAATCCGGGAAATGGATTTGACATAGAAAAGTAAAAAAGTAGTGATCTTGCGATCGGAGGGTTGCCATCTTCGCTACAAAAATACTATAAAGTCGTCCAGAATATCCAACAAATTATACTGGCGTGTATACGGGACTGGTGAACGATAAATCTGATCGGGGTCCAAAGTCCCGATGTCTATTGAAGGCGTTGGGTGCCAGTTCAGGTGTTTCCTCGTCATCTGACCATGGTTCTAAAATAACGAGGTGCATGTATGAATGTGTATGTGTTCCCGGGTCTTTCCTTCGAGATTGACCCCGAACCGTCGCCAATAGCCCACTGTGCAGCTCTAGTTCGACGTTAATTAACAAAACCAAACCCCAAATATTTGCACATTTAGCATAGTTTAAAGACGACGCCTCTATTAAGTCTTTCAGTAGGTTTGGTTTGGTTTGTTTAATTAACGTCGCACTAGAGCTGCACATTGGGCTATTGGCGAACGTTCGGAGCCTATCTCGAAGGAAAGACCCGGGAACGATGCCTCGTATTTTTGAACCATGGTCAAGTTTTTCAGTAGATAAATTAAAATTTTGATAATAAAAATTTGGGAGAACGATTCTGGTTATTTCTGGATATTTACGCTAAAGTACGCCTTAAAGAAGGTAACTGGAATATTTTGGAAGGTTACCTAAATTTCCTTGCTTGACTAGTAAATTAGAAGAACATTAAGGTATATATTAAGGTTTACTTTACTATTGTAAGGTTTACTACTCTTTAACTGGTAGAGTAAAGTAACCTCGAATGTGGGACTGGAATGAGGTTGGTGAGCAAAATGATTTGTAACATGAATTAGAAGCAAAAGATCAGAATACCCATTAGTATACTTTTAAATTGATTGTTACATAACATAATTGTGCACTTACCTTATTCAGGATACACGTGATTAACGCAAAACATACAACTTTTTCCACTGGAAGCAAACACGTGTTATACCTACACAACAACACTTTTAGCTGTAACCTTCCCTAACAGAAAAGGAGGGAAAAAACAGCCATACCATTGAAAAGCAGGGTTGCCAAACCTCACAGAAAAAATATATTATTGACTTATTTTACTGAATATCCCTCTTTTTTTCAAATGTGAAACTTTTTTCAACATTTGAAGTAAAGTTACCCTCGTTGATATTACACATAGTTTTATTTACATAAAATTAAGGAAATCCTTAATTATGATTTATTTATACTACTACTACTAATAATAGCGTATACTGCTATACCCCTCTCCACGTGGTAGAAACGTAAGATGGGGAATGGGTTAAGAATAGGCATGTTCGAAAAGTCTGACTTTCTTCTACACGATAGTATATTATTTATACACGTAGGCCTATTCCACGTGAAATTAAGGATTTTTCAAATGTCATTTTTATTATGCGCTTTCATGTAACTATGCTCCCGTACTGAAAGGAAATATCTAATTAATCTCAAAAAACATTTTTGAGAAGGACTGTTTAATTTTTTTAATTTATTAGATATAATCTAGAAATTATAGGATTTTTAGTGGTGTATTAGAAACCAAGTAATATAAAAATATTTTTTACTTTTTTAACCTCTAATTTATTAAAAATAAAGATATTTTAAATTTTAATTTATAAAACAAACTTAATTTAGGTTTTTAAAGAGTAATTCTAAACTGATATATGCGATCATCCCTGGGAGCAGAGGAAATGTATATATTTTCTGTTATTTGTCTCTCTGTCTTTATTTTATTTATCCCCGTGCGAAGAACGGGTACTTTTGCCAGGAAAAACATAAAATACAAATATATATGATTTCAATCCATATTTTGGACGCTGCAAAGCCGCGGGCAATAGTAAATTCTAAGAAAATAAAAATAAAAATCCTGTTTTCCTGCTATATTTTAGAGAATTGTAAAACTTGGTATGAGTAGTATACTAGTAAAATGTATAGTATGCTTGTTTGTCAAATGTATAGTACACAAATCATTTCTGTATTTTTTAGCTAGTCAAACATGTTACTTTATTTAAAATGAAATATATAAATATCAAAAAGACATCAAATATGGAATGTATACCAACTATTTTCTGGAAAAGTCATTTTGAAGATTAAGAGAAGGCCTCGTTCAGGTTTCAACGACAACGAACAACATGTTCAGAGTGTTCAGTCGTCGAGAAACCCGGACAGAGCCAACGATTCGATTCTCTTGAATTCCAACACGAAATTTCTTGCTTCAAACGCTCCTTCACTTGTTGTATAATTTTCTTAGATGAATTGAGGGGAAGTATTAGTCAATAATGCATGACATTCATTTCCTGAACTGAAAAATACTAAGTTTTTTAAAAGACATCAAATTAAAATAGACTAGGTATTGCTAATATATTATATATATTACACTTAGACAAACAATGTCTTAGGGAAAAAATCTATGTTGGTGAATTCACAATTACATAAAGTACAAGATTCGACATAAAAATCTCAATTTAAAATATCGAAATGCTTATGACACTGGAAGCCAAGTCTAAAAAGTTTGCATATAACTTCTCAATTCAAAAATTGAATCGAAAAGTGCTTTTAGAAGTGTTGAATATATTTAAAGCCATTGCTCTTCAATATTTTTTCAATTCCTAAAAATCATGCGGTCAATCAATTTAATTTAGTTACCGAATGGTCAATTATAATTTACTATTAGACAAAAACAACTTTTATAAATATCAATCAATAATATATATGATAATTAAAAATAAATATATTGGTGTAGTATAGTTAATATACTTAAAATGCATATTACGGTATTCGTTTTAAATAGCAAATCACTGTTCGATATAATTAGAAATGCATATCGTTCATAGAAAATCAGAAATTATATATTATTTGAAAGAAATGTAAAGTCATTTAAGATGAAAACTCGTTAATATCTCGACATTTAAATAGAAAATTGACATAAAGGTAGCGAATACTAATAATAATAATAATAAAGTTAATATTGACTTGAAAAACATACAAATGCATTAGTCTCAAATTTTATATTTACCTATTATAATTTCTTGGGCTTGACAGAAAAATTCACTAATATTATTCATGACTGTTTTTCAACATTAATATTTTCTTTCAGACGGAGTAATGGAATAATGCGTAAATATAAATATATTACATTGTTTTAATCATGTTTCATATATTTTTTGAGTTGGTCTTTACAAACTTCAAAATTATTTAAAACTTCTCTAGAAAATTAACAACAAATAACTAAACACATTAACTTGAAAAATTTTTCCACAAAGACTACGATTTTTAAAAGTATTTTTGATAGCCAACATCAAAGATTTCAATTTACAACCTCTAACCACATCTTACACGGAAAAAGAGATAAACTATAAATACTATGAGAAAAAAAAATTGAGGGATTTTTCTATGGTAAATCATCCTTAAAGTTAAACTTAATTAACTTTAATCACATCTTATAGCGTGGAAAATGATAAATTGAGTCACCCAAATGAAAAACTCGTTAAATCCAAACAATCGTAAATCAAGTGTTTCGGGCCATTTTGTTCGTTGAACCAACCTCTGTGGGGTCATAACTCAAGCAGTTGAAAAACAATAAACCTTCGAAAAAATTCACCGAAAATCAGATACTTTTACAAAACGCTTTAAATCCGCTACTGCTACAAAACTCTTTAAATCCGATATTGCTACAAAACTCTTTAAATCCGATACTGCTACAAAACTCTTTAAATCCGATACTGCTACAAAACTCTTTAAATCCGATACTGCTACATCATAACTCTTTAAATCCGATACTGCTACATAACTCTTTAAATCCGATACTGCTACAAAACTCTTTAAATCCGATACTGCTAAAAAACTCTTTAAATCCGGTACTGCTACAAAACTCCTTAAATTCAATACTGCTACAAAACTCTTTAAATCCGATACTGCTACAAACTCTTTAAATCCGATATTGCTACAAAACTCTTTTAATCCGATACTGCTACAAAACTCTTTAAATCCGATACTGCTACAAAACTCTTTAAATCCGATACTGCTACAAAACTCTTTAAATCCGACTGCCGCGCATACCCGTTAAATCCATTTAATTCCACCTGCGTCAAAACTAGTTATATCCTCTCCTGTAAGTACTTGGTGCACTTTGGTTTAATTACAAAATTAGTTAAATCCTCGCTCTTTACCCCGCTGTTTTTTCAGTATTTCCAGCCTAATATAAATATTTTTCTCACTTATTTTTGTGTAAGAGAATGTCAACACTGTTTCACGTGAAAGAAATATTGCTGCATATTTCTACAAAAATTAATAAATCCTTCCCATTACAGCAAAACTCTGAAAATAAAAAATAAATCAAATAACGCAGAAACTTAAGCAAATTTAGGAAAAGCACTTACGAAATCGGATGCAAAACGAACTTTTGCGTTAAAATGCAAAATTTCAAGCAGCTAGCTCGAAAATTAAACTCCTTAAAAAGTTTTTTACCTCCTGTAAAAAAATCTGGATGGCGCTTAACGAATTTTGCATTTGGTCGACTCAATTAGCTGTTGGAGAAATATTTAAAAACATAAATTATTCTTGACAAACTTTAGTACTTTAACTTAATTGTATGAAGCCGCTGTTTTTATGTTGGTAAAGTTTAGATAATATGACAATGAAAGGTTTAAGAAGTTTAAATTTTCACGTTGAATTGGACATTTTAGTAATTTCAACGTTGATGACAAAGAAAATTAACCAATTGTTATAAGCGATTTAGGACATTTTAATTTTATAGTTAGTTTTCTCATATAAATGTGTAACAAACTTATTAAGCTTAAAAATATAACTTTATTAGTATACAATAAATTGAATTTTCGAAACTATACAATTTTATTTATAGTCATTTTTATGAAGATATTTTTTTCCATTTATATTTTAAATAATCCTACGTCCGCATAAAAACTAGAAAAAATCGCATTGTTTAAATTTATAGTTTGAAACATATTTTTTATTTTGAATTTATTGTTCATATCAAAAATGCAAACGTTTCATTTTCTCCAAAAACTACAATTTTTCTACCTCAGAACACATGCTTCGTTAAACATACTTCAATATTTTAAACTAGCGTTCAAATTATTTTTATTTTGAAAAATATTGTTTTAAAAAAGATATTATAGCTGTTCTTTCTCTCTTGATGGGCAGGACACAGTTTTAAAACATCGTAAATGGCGATGTTACCGTTAACAACCTCAAGGTATACATATTTTATCTGAGTTATAAAATCGTTCCATGCATCTGGACCATTCCTCAAACTTTATCATAACAATTTAACCGCACGAGTTTGAAACATTGACGTCGTAAACAGAATAATTGCACATTATCTTCCAAACTTAATTGATTAAACTTCGAACAATATTTAATCCCCAGTCTAGACTCGTTAAGTTTATATTACGTCATTTCTAAATATATTATGTTCCCTGCGAGCCGCAATGGATGATGTATAGCAGTTAATCGAAACAACGCAAAGTAATCCGTATTTTCGAATAAAATATATCGATTTGTTTATTTATGATAAGGTTTTGCTATACAAATATTGATGAATGATGCTATCTCTGGGAAGAATATTTAGCCGTATTAGAAATGAGAGTTTAATTTCGGGACTTATATATCAAAAACTCACATTTAATCGAAGAATATTTAATTTCAAATATAGATATCACTATAAAAATTATTATTATACAAATTCGTTGCAATCAGTCACGTATATTTTTTAAAGGAGTTGTTTTCGAAAATTTTGCTAATAATTCCTGTAAATCTTGTGACACAACAACATTTCAACCATCCTAAAATTTTACAAAAAAAAATATTTTTGTTTTTATAATTACCCAATCTCTGTTTTAAAATTCCGGGAAGACTAGATCAGTGAACTTGTGCAGAAATAACAGATTAAATCCTTAATTCTAATTGCACATGTAATTTATTTTTGTATTTTTTTGTATATTTGTTCAAATTGTGTTTTAATTTTTTTTTAATGTATTATCTTGTATTTTGTGTTATTTAATTTTGTATCCGCCTTTGTTAAATTATGTTCCAACCTTTGAAATTGGGCTACGGCCCACTTCAATAATCTTATTTATATAATTTCGGGATTTATAGATTACGAATAAAAACTTCGAGCATGAATGGTCTGTTGTAGAGAGAATATGACGTCATAATCGTGAAGCCCACATCTCAGAGCGAAAGGCCCATATCACGTGCCATCTCTTCAAAATTATGAATGCAAAAATACTCGCGATTGGCTGATGAAATGGAAAATGTGTAACTGTAAAAATTTATGAATGGAACGACGTCATTAACTACGTGTCTGAGGCCATACATGTCGGCTTCACGTTGATGTTAGAGAGACTGATGCCATGACTCCTCTACTACAAAGGATCTATGCTCGAAGAATAAACGCGCAATACGGTTTACCATGCGCGTCACAATATAAGTCATATAGTTTCAAAACAAGATAGATCTATTTTTATAAATTTTACAGGAAAATTACTGATAATCACGTTCTTTTGTATCTGAACGTATGATTTTGAATGCATTTTTAGATTGGATTTTAAAAAAGCTAATTAAAAATGTGTATATAAACCCACTTGTTTTCCTTTAAGTATAATTGCATCGTAAACGGGCGTATGACATACTCAAATGCAATTAACCGTACTTTCTCAAAAAGTAGCAATGTGTTTTAATATTTCTAATCTAATAAAGTAATCTTATCAGATAAGGTAGTGGATTGTAGTGCTTAAGATCTGGATTCGATTCCGATTTATAGATTCGAGGAACAACTTACAAGCTATCTGTTTACAATCAATTAATATTTTTAAAACAATATAAAATATCATGCGCAGTAAAAATTATTTAAAATCAGTGAAAAAAAAATCGTACAACTGTAAAAATAGCTTGATTATCATTGGGTCGAATCGATGGATATCTTTAAGATTGCCGTGCATTATAAACAAATTGAAATAAAAAATCAGTAAATAAACAAATTAACGCTTAAAATATTTTAGGTTTGGGCGAAGATATTTTTTCTTTTGTTAAACATAGCAATCAAGGATTAAATGTATTTAAAATATTGTTTCTCTCTCTCTTTCTCTCTCATTTTTACTTAAAAATATATCTCCACCACTCAAACCTGGAACAAATTTTCCTTATTATTATTTTAGTGATACACATCAACAATACATATTATTATTTTTTGTTTAAAACATTTTTTAGACATTAATTTACTTGTTCCAATAATTGTTGAAACCATTAGTCGACAGAACGTGAAAAGCCGTTCTAATACTCAACACAAAAGTACCATTCTCATTTTGTAAAAACCAATTAGGGTTTAACCCTCCGGGGACTAGACTTTAGATAAGCCATTGAATATGCATTCAATTCTGGGGGTTTCGAATGTATTCCTGAAAGAGGAATAATAAATCAATAATTTAGGCCAACAGTATTAAAACACACATTTTCAATTATTAAATTACGTTTTGTGACTTCCTTTTAAATCGTTTATAGTCAAATCTCTATATAATTAAAATATTACCTTATAAATATTTTTCTGCACAGTATTGTATTTGAAATTCAAGTCACTTCATTTGATACTGTGTTTTATAATGTTTTATTCAACGTTAATCATAAATCTATTTGACATTCATTACCCTTATTTAATAAATATTTAATTATATTTTGTATAAAACACAAGTGAAATTAGGACAATGTACTTCATGTAATTTTTTTTTACATTTAGGCATGAATAATGGAAAAATGAAAGAACAGAAAATTAATTAAAGATGAAACGATAATGCATTACCTTCTGACTCTCATTCAGGTGCAAAAGTCATTTGAAATAGTTAGAAGGTCACACTGTTAAGTACTCAAGAATAAGTAAAATTTACTCATTTTCAGTACATTCGATGCTTATCATAGCTCCGAATACATAAGTTTCATTTTTGAAAAAGACATGTACTCATAAATGAGTACAATGAGTAACATTTAATAAAGAGCAGTTGCCTACATAGGCTGCCTTCATAAATCACTTTCAGTAAATATCAACAATTACAACCACGACTTACCGGGAATCGAACCCATATCCTAACGCACCACAGTCCAGAGCCTTTTCCGGTGTAGTGTACCAGGATGACGTGAAGAAGTTATAAACAAAAGAAATGCTAAAAAGGTATGCTAAAAGAATGGAAAGTATGATAATTGAGTTGCAATAACTCAGTTTCCATTTAAGCAATCGACATCAAATAATGTGGGAAACCATCTTCTGAACAACTAGTTTAAGATAGTCAGGTCGCTTTGTTAAGATGGCTTGAACAGAAGCTGAGATTACTAATATTAAATTTCCTTATTAGGGCATTAATTGATTTATTATTCAATCATGAAACTATAATGATCACTTGATATCCGGAAGAAATGGATGGATTTTATATCCTTACAGATGTTATTCAATAAGTTATTCCAAAGGCCAATGTTATTCAATAACCGTTATGTGGCATTACTTGCAGAGGCTTCAGATTGATCTTCTTAATCACGGAAATATCTCTTATTATTACGGATAAGAAGAGCTATTATATATAGAATAGAATAGAATTACCTGTAGGATATTCATATTACAATTTCTTAATTCCGAGAAAGGCAATTTAAAGGTATTGCTTTTACTTTGTTGAAAAGGATTCGATATTGGAATCACACACTGTAAAAAAAATTGTACTGAAAATTGAGTACATGAACCTACTTATTTTTATTTGAGTTCAAGGCATCGTAAATGAACAATGACGTCATATCAATTTTAAGTAATCCTACTTTTTCAAAAATGAGAAGTGTGATTTAATATTGCTCATATCAGCTGCTGTTCAAGCCATCTTAATAAAGCGATCTGACAAACTTAAAATAGCTGTTCAGAAGATGATTTTCTACATTATATAATGTCGATTGCTTATATAGAAACTGAGTTATTGCAACTCAGTTGTTTTTCTTCTCATTCTATTAACGCATCTTTTTAACATTTCTTCTGTATATAATTTCTTCAAGTCGCCCTGGTAGTACAACAGATAAAACATTGGGCTGCGATTCCTGAGGACCTGGATTTGATTCCTAGGAAAAAATTATAATGATATCTGAAAAAAAATTTAAAAAAAAAAGGTGTCTCATATATGGACTCCTTAACTTCGCTTCCATATAATTAGTTGAAATATGTATAATTTAATTTATTTTGTTCATTATACAATTTTGAATTTGATAAAACTTTGTTCTATCCTATCCTAAAATACGATAATGATCTGGAATCGTAATGATTATAGATATAAACACTACAATAAATAAAATATTTGCATCTGATCTAGAATAATGACGAAAAAAAATCATAATTTTTTTTAGAACTGTGGCAGACATTGCAACTTTACTAACTTAGAATTCTTTCTCGAATAGCAGAACACAAAATCAAGGGTTTATACTGAAAACAATTGAAACGCAGCGTCTCAGATTCGCAATGCATTACAATGGTGAAGGACAAGTTAACAATCGGTTATACCAGTGACTTGAAATACAACTGCAGACTCGAGTTAATCGAGTCAAAACTGACTATAGAAATAATGCAATGACTTTAATTATAATTAAAAAAACCTATAAACTGAATCACGATTTCAATGACAATAGTGCGTATATGTAATCACGAATGACTATCAGAATTTCTACACTGTATTAAACATAATTTTGATTAAACTATTGACAGAAATTTATAAAACTTTCAGGTGTTATCTGTTATTTCTAATAGTTATATTTTCATGAATTAGAATAGAGTTAATTTTATTTTATTTACAACAATATGAAACTGCATTGAGATTTAGGTGCATTGAAATTTCGTATTAAGGAGCACCAAGCACATACTGTTAAACAAGAAATAAAGAAGTCCTCCATTGCCAAGCACTCTTGGGAACATGGTCATATATTTAATTTTTATAATCCACATTTAATTTGCAAACTCAAATCTCCAGTTAAACTTGAATTCCTGGAGGCGTTTCATATTTTTAGCAATATTGATTCGATTGTTAACGAAACATTTGCAGTCCCAGTATTTCCCGCTTGTTGGCACACAATAGTTAACTCCAACCGATTGAAATAGTCTTTTTGTTTTTTTCTTTGGCAACACTTTCAATTTCTGGGTTTATTTGTTTATATTTTATTACACAGACTTTTTCATTCTCTGCTGATTAAGGGAGACGTATCTCCCGAAACATGTCCGGATTTGATGGATTTTTATTGCGTATAACGTTGTATTTGTATTTAAAAAATATATATTAAACTGGTTTCGTTCAATTTTCAACCAGAAAACTTATTCGTTTGAAATATTTTTACGAACTTTTCCTTAATGTTTCTAAATACTTATAAATCCTTGGTTTATAGTTTAAATAAAACTTTAAACTAAATGGGACATGATGAAATAACTAAACTTCTATGTATACTATATACTACTTGTAATATACTAGTACTCCTGGGAACAATAGACGTTACAACCGAAAAACCATATATGTCGATTTTAATAACTTCAAGCAATATTCATGCAAAATTTGAAGATAATCGAACTACGCTTTTGGTCGTAAATCTGTATTAAACAAGCAAACAAACAAATTTATAGACAATGCCGGAAGATCAAGTTAAAGCAGGGATCTCGTTAATTATCAGTCAAAAAACATGAAAATAAAACAAATGCTATGTTGAAAATCATACATGTATTAAACAAATTATTCAAAAAAAATTCTTATAAGATGTTAGTTTACAAAATATGTTAAAGTTATTTTCTAAAATAGTAATACATAAAGTTTCCTGAAGGTTAATCATATTCTTCTTAATTCTTAAATATATAAAAAAATTTGATTGTATAAATAATTAACTAATATTTTATTTTTGTTCTTACGAATTTTATTTAAACAATTCATATCAATTTCTATTAAAGACTCAATTTAGGATGAAAAGGGATTTTCCTCATTTAAAAAAGGATTTTATTTTCTAAAATCCAATTAAGATATATGTGTTATATTTATTTTTTATAAATTTTATAAATGTCAAATTACATTCAAATGATCCAACACCGGTGTACAAGTAATTCATTTTTCTATATCACATATGAAAAGGATATTGCAAGTGATCCGTTTTATCTTTTTCTGATACGACATTCTCAGAATAACTTTTTAAGAAATAGAATTAATTTCTTTTGCATTCAGTAATCATATGAAAGTGTTTTAGAAAAATAGTTTTCGAAACACTACTTCAAAGAAAAAAGAATCCTCTTTTATTAAAAGAAGCGAAAATGAAATGACACTTGAAGTAATTTTCGTCCTGAAGATTGTCAAGGACAAAAAAAAAATACTTGATACCTTTTGTAGTTTATTCAACTTTCAAAAAAAAGAAACATTGTTCTTTAAAAAAAACATTTTGGATAAAAAATAAAAGGATAAGTAATGACAAATGCTTTTTATTTACTTATTTATTTATTTATACTGGATATTCTTTCGAATTTCCAACGTTTTAACAAATCACAGAAAGAAAAGTGTAAAGAATAGAAAATGGAATTGAATAAAATGGTAGAATAAATTAAAAGTTTATTGTCAAGGCTTTTAAGGACCTCTACAATTTGAATAAGCAATGTCAAACTATATATAAATTTTATAGAAAATAATATATATATATATATATATATATATTCATCTGAAATATTTAATTTGTGTTTTTGTCAAAGCAATATTTCGAGATTAATTTGATTGGTATTGAAATATCGCAACTATTTTAACTTCAAACCTGTTTAGTGTTTTCGTTTTTTCCTTAAACTCTATAACAATTAAAGACACAATAGGGGTTGAATTAAATTAATTTTATTTGTATCTCATTCATATTAATATTTATTATCTTTTTATCTTTTAACAATATATATGTAATATCAAAGTAAACTATATTCCAAATTTAATCTTAAACTGTTTAGTTTTGATTTTTGTCAAAGCAATATTTAGATATTATTTTGATTTGCGCTCGAAAATCGTAAAATATTTCTCAAAAGATTTTAACTTCAAACCTGTTTAGTTTTTGCGTTTTTTTCCTTAAACTCCACTTCTCTGAATCTAAGCATGATTTATTACATTTATAAACTGCATTTTAAACATCTTGCTGCTAGAAGTTTTCAAATTCTTTTCAAATTATTTCTAAAGCAAAAAAAAATATCACATGCGACACTCTTCAAGTTTATGAAACAAAAAAAATAAGATTCCTTTGATCCCAAATGCAATGTTTTAAAAGAGAGAGATTTATAACAATAAAATACACCAAAGCAAAAATAAAATACAATATTCTATTCGTAAAGTAAATAAGCAAATAATATATTGAAATGAATATTTAAATTGTTCGTACAATTCAAGAATCCAGTTTAAAACATTTAGTTTCGAAATGTGTTACATTTTTATAGTATTTCTTGAATTGATAAGCATTTGCGAACGTGATTTGCATTTTACTCCTCTTCCAAAATGCTTTCATCTGAGTATTGTTTTTGTTGGATTTGGAGAACTGATAAAAAGTAGATCAGCATTCGGTAGTCACTTCTGTTCAGGAAAGCGATAAGACACAAACGCTGAACTGAATACAATATGAGAGTATTAATGGATGCCCATGCTCAGGCAATTTTCTAAAAGCATCGAAAGACAAAAGATCTGTAAAGTTCGAATTGAAAGTCGCAAGTTGAAAATTTTGTAACTTTTTGAACAAATCTGATATTAAAACCAGTAAGCAACTGTTTTGTTTGCATTTCTGTGCATCTTTGTTTGTCTGCATGTTTTTCTGCTTGATTATAATCCTAAATAGCCAATGTAAAAATCCTATGTATATATATATATATATATATATATATATATATATATATATATATATATATATATATATATATATATATATATATATATATATATATATATATATATATATATATATACGAATCGTACTTTTGACTTATAAAATTAAAAAAAAATAATATGTTCATTAGTTTCCATGTAGTTTTAAACAAGCCGTTGCTGATGCTGCCATCTATGAGTAGAGAACCGTCATGCGATAATTATTGCATGGGCATGCTAGTATTTTTAAAATATGCGAGGTGTCAAATATTGAAAGTATGTAACCACAATGAGCCTTGATAGTCTTAAAATAAAATTACCCATCTATTTAACTACTAATACAAACGATTGCAAAAATATAATTCAATGCTTAGTTAACAAAGACATTATCATCAAATATAGTATTTCAGTAGAAAAGATCCCTTTTGAGTATCTCACACACAACAGATCTTAACATGTGAGGTATATAAAAAAAGAAATTAATCGCAGCAGTGACGAATCGTACTTTTGCCATAAAAATATTAACATATTTTTTTTTTTAAATAATTAGTTTTCAAGCATTTTTTAAACAAACCGTTACTGGTGCTGCCATCTATGAGTAGTAATTATCTCATGGGGATGCTAGTATTTTTAAAATAAAAATGTCTTACTTAACAAGGATTCATCCTCTAGAATTGTGATTGTGCGTCTAATAGTTGTATTTAGTTTGGCAGACGAGAAAAACGAATATTTTCGGGGGGAAAAGTCAAATATGTGACCTAAGATAATGTTTATAATTCACGTCCAAAATCTTTTGAGATTGAAATTTTATTGGGAAATATTCAGTAACGTAAATCTTTGTAGCGAAATATTTTAAAACTGCAATCAAATTAATGAATTCGGTAATTGCTTTAGTTAGTTTAAAACACACACAAACTGTAAAGTGCACCTACATCTTAACATTCACACTTTATAATTGTTTAATAAATTAGAAATTCTGACTTAAGAACTTTTACTTAAAGTTAGATTTTTCAAAGCTCACCAATCAACTAAATCTTTATTAAATTTACACACTAAAAAAAGCACCACTAATTGGGAAGGAAAAATCCCTTGGTAAAGTTTTTTTATGTTGAAAAGTTGAGTTATAAAATACCGTACTTTTCAAAAAGTTAGAAGCTGTGGCACCTGGAAATCCACCAACTACAATTTTGATTTAACTCAAAAGGAAATTATTATGTGGGGGTTTATATTTATGCGTACTGCATTTTCAATGACAAACGTATCATCATGCAACTCAGTATATAAGATAATCTCACTTTGTGATTTAATATTATTTCCATTTACTATGAAACTAAACAAAAACTAATATTTTATTATCAATAACAAATATACAAAAAGTGTCAGAGGAAAATCCTCTAAAAGGATCCTCTCAAATATCTGCAATATTCTTTTCAAATGCTTACTTCAAAGTTAAATCTAAAACTAACCGTTTAGGTATTTTATTATAAAATGTGATTTTAACCAATTTGCCGATGTGTAAATAAAAACAAGTATTTAAAAAATTACCTTCGATTCGCAATTACACACTGTAATAAAAGATACTTAAAGATGAGTATATTTTTTTTAAACCTTTCTACTGTTTATAACTTCTTATTGTCGTCGTGGTAGTTTAACGTATAATGCCATGTCTGAGGATCTGGTTTTGATTTCCTTAAGACTTGGTTGTAATTGTCGATATTTATTGAAACTAATTTATGAAGGTAGACTATTTCGGTAAACACCTACTCATTTTTACTTATTGTACTTATTTTTGAGTACATGTCTTTTTCAAAAATTAACGAGGTATTCGAAGCCATTATAAGCATCAAACGTATTCAAAAGTGAATAAATACAAATATTGACGACCAACAACAGGCTCAAGGCCCAACAAGATTGGCCCATCTAGTACCCCTTAACTATCCCCAATGCATATCTAACTTCTTCTTAAAATCCGTTACTCCTTTACAATTAACTATATTCACTGGCAAGTTGTTCCATTTGTCTATTACCCTATTATAGAAATAGTATTTTCTCCCTTCCCGATTAAAATGGGATTTGTTTAACTTAAACCCATGACCTCTCGTTCTATCACTCATATTAAAATCTAAACCCTCCACATCTCTTTGTTTGATAAATTTGAATAGTTGAATCTAATCTCCCCTAACCCTTCTCTTTTCGAGAGTGTACATATTCAAATGTCTTAATCTATCTTCATAATTCATGCCTGAAAACCCTTGAACCATTTTAGTAGCCCTGTGCTGAATTTTCTCTAACAATTCAATGTCTTTTTTAAGATATGGTGACCAGAACTGTACAGCATACTCAAGATGTGGCCTTACTAAACCTCTGTACAATGGCAAGATAATATCCTTAGATTTTGATGAAACACTTTTTCTGATGTACCCCAACATTTTATTAGCTTTTTTGCTAGCCACTGTACATTGATGACTCATTTTAAAATCCTCATTTACCAACACACCCAGATCACTTACAATCTCACTATTCTTGATTTCTGCACCCTGTAAAACATATGCAGCCTTACTATTTTTGATACCCATGTGCAACACTTGACATTTACTGATATTAAAAGACATACCCCATTTAACCGCCCATTCTTATATTCGACTTATTTTCGAGTACCTATTATTAACAGTGCACATGAATTGTAAATCGACGCAAACCAGTAAATGTCTTCAGAGACCACGCAAAAACTATATTTACACATGCGCGTGAGAAAATATAAAGAGAAAGTACAAACCTTTCTTTGCACCAAGAACCCATTCCAGTGTCCAAACTACAAGTGACAAACCAAACTGCATTCTCTCCATAACGCAATGATACTTACCTCATCCCTCGTTGAAGTGAAGCTAAAAAAAACGAAAGAAAAACATTCTGAATTGCGGTACGAACGTGCCATGTGCTATCACTTCTTCTCCGTTAGCAATCGATATCTGTCCTCGGAAAAAGTTGTTGAACGTTGGAAGGACTTTGTGAAGCAGCTGACAAGAAGACTTAAGTTTGGAGTCTCATCGTTTCTCCCTGCATTTCTTTCTACCTCGATGCTTTGTAAAAAAAGAGACAGATACACTTGAGCGCCACACCTGGATCTATCCCAAGTACTCTCTTCACTGTACTGGGTTTCTTATGGGGATGTTTTGTTTTGTTTACTCGTGTTTATTTATTTTGTGTTTGCTTTGATAGGAGTATACAAACAACTGACCTTCGAGCACGGATCCCTCATAGTAGAGAAATCATAAGGTTATAATCTCGCTAACATCAAAGTGAAGCCAACATGTCTCAGACACGTGGTTTTCTACGTCATCCATTCATAAATTTTTTCTAGTTCATTCATAAAAATATCCTGTACTTCATGAAGTAACACATTTACTATTATTTCCTAATCACAAGTCAACCGCGAACGTTTTTTCATTCATAAATTTTGAAAGGAAGTCACGTGTCTGGTGCCATCAGGTCTGAGATGTTTGCATCACGATGATGACGTCATATTCGCTCTACTAGAGTCCATCCATGCTCGAATACTTTAACTAACTAAACATATTGCCATCTTAAAAAAAGGGACCTGGAAAACTTAAAATGGTTATTCAGAACCATTTTAAGCCATTAATGTTTTCCACATTATTTGAGGTCGATTGCTTAAATGGAAACGGAGTTATAACACCTCTATAATCTTCTTTCCATTCTTTTGCCACGCTTTTTTAATAATACTTCTGTTTATGACTTCTTCGCATCGCTTTGGTGGTACAACGGATATGGCCATGGACTTCAGTGCGGACGACCTCAGGTAGATGGATTGAGTTCGATTCCCCTTAAGGCGTGGTTGTAGTTGTTGAAATTGATTTATGTAGGCCAGCAATTGCATATTATATTCATTTTACTGATTTTTAAGTACATGTCGTTTTCAAAAATGAAGCTTATGTATTCGGAACTATAAGAAGCATCAAAAGTAATCAAAAATGAGTACTTTTTAGAAATTTTTAAGTATTTATATTTAACAGTGTACAAAAAACAAGTACTAATATTCAGTTGGATTGACCGAGAATATGATTCCCTATCATTTGAAGCTAAATCCACTTAACAAATGTTCATGGCGTATTTGAATAGAATGAAGTTATCGAGCAAAAAAGTATTTCTCGAGATAAAATGAGCATTTGAAGTGCGTTGCTCCTTCCATACTTTCGAACGTTATTTTCAGTCGCAATTATAACTCTGCCAAATGAGACTTAGATTCCTGTTGAAATGATTTCCCACTCAACATACGGAATTCAGAAAAGATATATTTATTATTCATGACCGAGTCGGCCACGTTTTTATTTAACGGCGAGGAGAGATTGTGTGGATAGTACTTTAGATAATGAAGGCGCGCCGTTGAGCAGAATGGCTGAAGTGATACAATGAACACGTTTCAGAAATTACTATTCATAAGTGGGGTGCTTAAATGGTGATAAAAGCACACAACGCGATTTATCACATTTGAAAAATCGATGCAGGCGGACATTTTTTACGTGAAAGCACCCTATGCAGATGAAAAACGAAATCGAGTTATATAGAATGCCTTCTTTGCATGTGGTTTTAGCATCAAATTAATTTATTCGCTAATGGAGAGGATGTTTCTGATTTGACAAAAAGCTATTCGTGATGCACTTTAGACGGACAAGCAATGCATTTTATGAATGAATCATAGCTCAATGAATAAAATTGCAATAACGGTAATGTTGAATGAATAAGCTTGGATATTAAACTGGTCAGTTTTGCGTTCTATATATTTAGCATTTGGCCAGTTTTACCTCTGAAATGGTCTCCGTGGGTGAGTATACTAAAAAATAAATACTTGCAACATTTCATACGTTTTTTTTTTTTGCTGATTTTTTTCATTGCTGTAATATTCAAATAATTGTTTTGAGTATCATAATAAAGGAAGCATATTGTGATACTAAAGTAATATAAAACGTAAAAAGGAATGATAATTCAAAGTAATTTAAAAGTAATAAGAAAAATCGGGAAATTCCCAATCCCCACCGTTACCTTAAGGTTTGGTTCGCGAAAGCTTTGTACGTGACCCTACTTTTTGAGTACATTCAATGCTCATCATAGCTCCGAATACATAAGTTTCTTTTTAAAAAAATATTTACTCAAAAATGAGTACAATGAGTAAAAATGAATAAAAAGAGCAGTTGCTTGCCTACACATGCTGCATTCATAAATCACTTATTAAAAAAATATCGACAATTACAACAAAGACTTACCGGGAATCGAACCCATATTCTAAGGCACCGTAGCCTAGTGCCTTATCCGTTGTATTACCATGACGACATGAAGAACTTATAAAAAAAAAGAAGTGTTAAAAAGGTGTGCCAAAAGAAAGGAGTGTAAGATAATTGAGTTGTAATAACTTAGTTTCCATTTAAGCAATCAACATCAAATGATGTGGAAAACCATCTTCTGAACAGCTATTTTAAAATTGTAAGATCGGTTTGTTAAGATGGCTTGAACAGAAGCTGAGATTAGCAATATTAAATCCCACTGCTCATTTTTGAGAAAGTACGATTACTTAAATTTGAGTACATCATCGGTCATTTACGATGCAATTGCAGTCAATGAAAAATAAGTATTTCTAGGAACTCGGTTTTAAGTATCCTTTTTTACAGTGAACGGTGCATCATTTTAATTACGAAGAACGGGTGTTTTTGCAAGATTAGTAATGAACATCCTCCTAAACTTCTGCCACAAACTCTGAAAACGCATATGCCTCTACATCACAGAAAACACATATGCCTCTACAGCAGTGATTCCCAAAGTGGGTTCCGTGGAACCCTGGGGTTCCACGAAAAAATTAGGGGTTCCGCGTGACAAATTTTATTTGATTAAAAAAAATACGAATGGTGTTTAATATATTCACATTTTCGATGAATATCCAAATTTAGCAAAACAGGCTATTCGAATTCTATTGCCGTTTGCAACCACTTATTTGTGTGAAGCTGGGTTTTCAAAATATGTTGCGACAAAAACCAAATATCGTAACATACTTGATGCTGCACCAGATATGCGAGTTCAGTTATCAAACCTAATGCCCAATTTTAAGAGAATCATGGAATCAAAGAAGCAGGTGCATTCTTCACATTAAAGATTTTCCATTTATTTTAATTTATGTAATTATTTAATTAATTTTGTATTTTTATTAATTATTTCTATGATGATTTTTTTTGAGTTTTGCTTAATTCAATAAAATCTGAAATACTAAAATAATACTTGTTTTATTTAATATCAGATATTAAATTTTGAAAAGTCGCTGATTAAAAAATATTCAGGGTTCCGCGATCATTGGCAACACATTTTGGGGTTCCACGACCAAAATAGTTTGGGAACCACTGCTCTACAGCACAGAAAACGCATATGCCTCTACAGCACAGAAAACGCATCAACATCAAAGTATACGCTATATAATAACCTGCAAGCCCAACATTACTGATATTGTTTCCCCAAACCCGACTCCACAACAAGATCTATCTCAACCCCCAAATGATCTCCCATCCCCCCTTTGGGAATTCTACCCCTGCCCCATAGAAAAGGACCCTTGCTTTGCAGATACCGTTAAGGGTTAAAGCAACGGAATAGAGTGCGTGACTTGACCGCTTTGTTTAGTTTGTTTGGTGGGGAGAGGGGGGTGGGGAAGGGTCTGATAAATCGGCTTTAGCCCCAAAGGGTTGCGTCTGCAGACAGAGGTGGCTTTTGACCTACTCGAGTGAAGCCCCGTCCCCACTCTCTTTCTGTGGGCTATTCAGGGTGACCCTATTCAGTCCTCAGGCAAACGGGAAAGCGGAGAGATTGAATGGGATGGAAGTATTTACGGAATAGTTTCTTGGCAGGGAGGAAGAAAGGGGGTGGGATACCTAGGATTTGTGTAGGACTGGTGTCTGTGGAGGAGAGGACTTCCGTCGGTTTTGAGGCTAAGGTTAAGGCTTTTATGGCTTATTTTGCTTTTAAAAGGGGTTAGAAATGTGCACTGTTTAAAATAGGAACTCGAATATAAGTAAAATGTAATCATTTTTGTGTACATTCGATGCCTATCATGGCTTCGAATACATAAGTTTCAATTTTGAAAAAGACGTGTACTCAAAAATGAGTAAAATATTTTAAAATGCATAAAAAGAGCAGATGCTACCCAGCGAAAAAAGGCAGCATTAAACCTTCGTTAAAATTTTGAAGTTGAAGGTTTTATGCAGGAAAACTACAGTTTTTTTGAAGATCTATAAAATTAAAGGTTTTTGTTTCAATGTCCTTCAAAAAACTGCAAAAAAACTTCATAAAAACCTGCAAAAAAACTTCAATTTTTAATCATGAAGGGAAAATGCAGATATTTTAAAGGTTTTATGCAGGAAAATTAAAAACTTCAAAAAAACTGCAGTTTTTTGTTTCAATATCCTTTATAAAACCTTCAAAAAACATTTAATTTGACAATTTTGGTGAAGGTTTCATGCTGACTTTTTTTGCTGGGTAGGCTACATAGGCTACCTTCATAAATCACTTTCAATAAATATCAACAATTACAATCAAGACTTACCGGGACTCGAACCCATTTCTTCAGGCACCACAGTGCAATGTCTTATGCGTTGTACTATAAGAATGACGTGAAGAAGTTATAAACAGAAGACATGTTAAAAAGGTGTGCCAAAAGAATGGGAAGTCAGATAATTGAGTTGTAATAGCTTAGTTTCCATTTAACTTAATTTTAACTTTGTAACGTTGGAATAACTTAGTTTTCATTGACATCAAATAATGTGGTAAACCATCTTCTGAATAACTATTTTAAGTTTGCCAGGTCGCTTTGTTAAGATGGCTTGAACAGAAGCAAAGACTAGCAACATTAAATCACATTACTCATTTTTGAGAAAGAATGGTCACTTAAATTTGAGTACGTCATCTTTCATTTACGATACAATTCTACTCAAAGAAAAACGAATATGTTCAGGTACTCATTTTTAAGTACCTTTTTTTATAGTGTATATTCTGGCTTAAATTGACACATTTTGGTTACTTTGTCCTCAGAAAGTAAAAAAGGAGATGTCTAGTTTCAAAACTAGATAGATCCATTTTCAAAAAATTTTTTACTGAGCACTCTAAAGATGATTGATAACCATGTACTTTCTGCTCTAAGACCATGACTTTGAATACATTTTTAGACTGGATTCAGACCCTTTTGGTCAAAAAGCCTCAGGTCAGCTGGAGGTCAAAAAACCTCCAGAGCAGCCATGTAGTACATAAAATAAAATACCGGAATTAATTTTTGAAAACTACCATAGTCTCTTTAAAATATTTTGCACAACCATTGAACATACTTTAAAATTTCTGCTTTCTCGCACAACAAAAAATAGCCAATTTTTTTATTGAGGCTTTATTAATGTTAATTTGAGCCGCCAACTAGTTTCAAAACCAGATAAATTCATTTTCGTAAATTTTACAGGATACACAAAAAAGAAACGATTGAGAGCCACGAACTTTTGGATCTATACCAATGGCTTTGAATATATTTTAAAACTGGATTCAGATACTTTTGGTCAATTTTGCTTTGCAATTTGATTTAGTGCATTGAAAACTTGTAAAAAATATTTAAAAAATGATTTTGAGAAAAATGTGGATCTATCTTGTTTTGAAACTAGGCGGCTCAAATATAAATGTTCAAATTCTTCTTAAAACATTAAACAGATAATTGGTATGCTATTGGAGACAGGTGTTTACTGTCAATTCATTACTTTACCTTTTTAAAAGTTACTTTGAAGATAAGTCTCAATTTGTATAAATTTCAAACAAAATATGCACTTACAAAAATTGTGTTTGTCTTAACTACAAAATCTCCAATAAATAATACAAAAACGTATAAAAACATATTTTTAAAATGTCAGAAAAATTGTTAAGGTAATTTTTGAGAATAAGAAACAAGAATTTCAAAATCGTAGTATCTTAAGAAACGCATTTTAAAGTAAAAACGATCTATTTAAATCAAAACTATCGATTTAGTAATATACCAAGTATCTGCATCATGCTCTGAAAGAAATTGGGACATCTACCTTTATTACTTTCTGAGAAAAGGTACCTAAAATATGTCAATTTAACATTACTATTATAATTGGGTACCAACTTTCTTTAAATACTTTAATGCATACCATTCAATACAAAATCGTTTGATTTTTTCAGTACTCTGTATATGAGGTACAACCTGTGCAAGTTAATAAAAATAAGTATAACAAATCTTACTTTTAATTACGAAACTTTCAACATCTGGTGACCTGCGCATTCCAGAGCCCTTTTTCTTACATTCAAACCATTGGCCTTACTTCTTCCAAGACCAGTAAACTGTAAACTTGATGTTGTATCAACTGTGTGGATTGCTGTTTTTATGAAAATTCAATGAAATTCTTAATAAAAACAGACACATAAAATCTTACCTGAAATACTCGATTATTTCTTCAGTTATTGCATCAACAATTTGTAGACTTGCTCTTATCTGTAAAATTTCTAGAAATATTTAACGCTTCCTCTCAAAAAAAGTATTAATAATGTACGCTTTACTAAAAACTTGAAATTACATTACCCCAAAAATTTCCCTACCTTCTTCTTTTCAACACCAATACATTGTATGTAATATAAGTTCAAAAGTCTACAATTTATGCAGATATTTATGCAGGACATTTATGCAGATATTCTATACTTCTTATAAGGTGGACAATATGAGTCTTTTATTAACAATAATTGCATTATTTGAATTATTTTCAGATTTGTATATCAAAAATTGTATGATCAGTATCAAAATACAATTATCGAGGGAAGAAATAATTTTTAAAAAAATGCTAAATATTTCAATATTCTAATATAACACTGGAATGTTTAACAATAAAATTAGATTATAAAGTGTATTTGCAATATTTTTCAATGTTACTCTGGTATGTAATAAGTATTCACTTTTTATGCGCAATGTTTGCGCTGCTTAAATTGTATTTTAAACAGTGACCAATTACAATTTAGGAAACATTCAAAGAAATTTATTCTATATCAGAAAGTAAAACTAGAATATATAAGTAATAATTATACTTTTTTCTGAAAATAAAGCAACCATAGCTCTTTAGACTGACTGATGTAATATATTCCGTCAATATTGTATAATTCAAACATTTATTGTAACAATATTTTGAACTAAACTTACTGTTTTCTTTTGTCCCATTGTATTAAATTATACCAAAATCAAAATTGAATAAGAAAAAATATATGAAAAAAATGAATGAGAATTGTATTAAATACCAATAAATAATGTTTTAAAAAACGTTATGTTCTGTGTGAAAATCTTTTAATTTGCATGAATTTTAATTAAAAATGCAAATTGTTATATTATTAAAAATGTTTCTATTTTTCAAAAATGACAAATAGTAGAAAACCTAATAAACGTAATCTTTAATATCTTATTTTTTTAAGTAGAAAAACAATTATAATTAGAATAAGGTATTATATTTCGCAGTTGAAAACAAAAAAAAACCTTTAAAAAAATCATGAAATTGATAAAACTTTTAATGTTCAATTGTTAAAATATATTATTAACGCTTGTAGGAGATTTCTATAGAAGATTAACAGCTCCACAATCTTTGGAAAAGCGAGCGGTAGAAAATTAATTTTTGAAATAAAAAATGCGTGTAGAATTTTAAAGGTAATCCTCATACAATATAAAAGCAGAATGAAAACCCCTCATTGAATAGTTTCGAAAAAATCAATGAATCTTTGTGAAAAGATTTGCATTAAGAAATGCGTATTAAAAAATACCTAAAACAATGGTTTAATTACACCTGGGATTACCCTCTACAGTTTCGAGTTTAAGATTTCAAATGTACACTGGTAATCATCTTTACATGTTTTTTGTCGTATACTCTATAGAGAAAGTCAATCTCTTGCAATCCACTTATTACCTTGCAAATTTTTATGATTGCCTGTGGCTCTGAAGAGGGATAGAAAGGCTATATTAAATTCCTTACTAGAATTACTTTATTTAAGCTTCTTTCTCCCAGAATCTACTTACAAAGGTAATTTAAAAAATTTAATTCAACTCTCATTTAAAAACTTTTAAATGTTTCATATTTCCTTATATAAAATAATGTATTTTTGATGATTATGAGTTTTGAATTATTTAAAAAAATATTTGTTAAAAAATATATTCAATTGTTACGTTTTCTGGAAATTTATGGTCAATAAGCATTTTATAAATACTCTATAAACCCCCAAACTAATGGAGAACAAATCTCCATATGGATATCATTAAATTTATCAACATTTCTCTTCTAGCGCTTGGTTTTTTGCCCTCATAATTAAAATTCGTGAAAGACAAATGCAAATAATGACGACTAACTACAAGATCGAACTCCATCAAGTTTTACTCTATCCTTCTAATAATATCTCAATTCCAATACAATCGTGTTTAAAAACTATCCAATCCTGAAGAATTGATAACATACGACTAGATAGCAATGCCATTTGCCAATCACTGTATAATAAAATAGTGATTTTCCATTTCCAATAAAGCTTTTGTTATTATAATTTGAATCCAAAACCACTAGTCCCCGTTCGTTCTCGGATGTACGCGTTTAAGTTCCCTGTAACAATAGCTCATTCCTTCAACCATTTTCATAGCCCTGTGTTTAACTCAATCTAATAAATCAATATATTTTTAAAGGTAAGACGACCAAAATTATGCTGAATACTCAAGACGCAGTTTGTTCTATATCAGTTTCTAAAGATGCCGTGGACTATTTTAGTATGGAAATCGATCTAAAAAACTGTTAAAAATAGGTAATCAAAAATAAGTAAAATATATTAATTTTTGAGTACATTCGATGCTTATCGTAGCGTCGAATACATAAGTTTCATTTTTTAAAAAGACGCGTACTCACAAATGAGTAACATTGAATAAAAAGAGCAGTTGCTTGCCTACTTAGGCTGTCAAAAAATAATTTCAATAAATATCAACAATTGCAACCAAGACTTACCGGAAATCGAACCCAGGTCCTCTGGCACCTACGCCCAGGGCGACGTGAAAAAATTATAAACAGAAGAGATGTTTAAAAAGGTGTACCAAAAGAATGGGAAGTAAAATAATTCAGTTGTAATAACTCAGTTTCCATTTAAGCAATCGACATCAATTAATGTGGAAAACCATCTTCTGAAAAATTATTTTAAATTTTTCAGGTCGCTTTGTTAAGATGGCTTGAACAGAAGCTGAGATTAGCAATATTAATTCTCGCTGATCATTTTTGAGAAAGTAAGATTACTTACATTTTAGTACGTCATCACTTATTTATGATGCAATTGTACTCAAAGAAAAACGAGTAAGTTCAGGCACTCGTTTTAAGTACTTTTTTTTACAGTGCATCTATTATAACCTTCTTTTTAAGAGGTTTAACACAGCTACAAGCACGCAGAAGTTGCTTTTATTAAATGCGCATCTACCAAATGTGTAGCTAAACACTTAATGCCTAAAAATGGTTCTAACGATTATTTTGATCAAGATCTCAATGATCCGAAGATAACTGAAGAAGTCATTTCCACAAGGAAGTTGCGTGAAATAGAGTAGTATAAAATCACGCACTAGCACACGAACCAATTTCTTTTCTCTCACAGAAAATAATGTTTAATGTAGCTAGGCATTGTAATAAAAAATATCGTTGCTACTTTGATCATAAAATTAGTGTCGATCAAACGAAAATAATTCGGAAAAAGGAACTCAACATTTAATTAAAAAATAAAACAATTCCTTAAAATCTGCTTTTATCGGTATTTTATACAATCTTTGAAAAAGCAAACCCAAAACATTATTTTCTATTCCAAAAAAATATTGTATTAGATTATTGAAGTTTTATATAATTTAACTGATTATTGCAATTAGCATTAAATATTACGTTTTTACACAGTAACCTATATAAAAACAATTAAATATTTCCATTATTACAATTATTTAAAATATTACCATAATATTTCAGTGCATGAAGAATTCAAATGTAATTAATGCAATGTAATATGCATCCATAAGCAAGTATCTCGCATTTTCAGACATTTTCTAGTTTGGATAAAAGTAAAGCCTCATGAAAAATTATAATGTTCCTTTAGTAATGTATTTTTTGCAAATGTACGTAAGATATTTTCACGTTGAAAAAATGTGTTCGACTAACATTAGTTAATCGTTAAGCAGTAATAAAGTATGTATCAAATATATATGTTTATTACCGATCATACTATTAAAAAGAACTTACATAATATATTATAAATCTCCTTACCGAAACGTTATCGCGTTGTTTGAAATTTTATAAAGTATTATAGTTCAAAATTCTCTCACACTCTTCAAACAAAATACCTTATAATTTATGTTGTCTTTAGAATTATATCACTAGTCATCTAAGCAAAACTTATACTAAAAAAAAATTTATAAAGTATTATAGTTCAAAATTCTCTCACACTCTTCAAACAAAATACCTTATAATTTATGTTGTGTTTAGAATTATATCACTAGTCATCTAAACAAAACTTATACTAAAAAAAATTATAAACACAATAACTTTGCAAGAGTTGAAACATACATGTGCCATTAATTCAATATATACAAAAAAATTACGTTTCAGTAATCAGTTTTAACGTTAAACTAAAGTTATTTCAGTAAGAAAAAAGAAGTCCCAAGAAAATTTATACTTTACATAATGCATTGTCTAAAGGGCTTCGTTCTTGTCCCAGTTACACAATAAATGATTTTATGGCGACAATTTCAAAGACAGAGGGATTTAGTATAATGTATCTTCACTGGGGAATTTCCTCTCGAGGCATTGTTTCGGTTAGCACAACATAAAGAAAAGAATTCTTCCCTAAAGGGATTTTCTTAGATTAAAATTTACGATTCTCTGTTTACTGTTAGCTGCGTGATTTCCTTTCATTGAGTAATTTTACGAAGTGCAACAAGTTATTCATTAATATTGGTCAGGGAAATATATCAAGTGTAAACTGTTTAGTATAATGAATTTAATTTTTTAATGTAATGTTAAATATTAAAATTCAAAGATGAATTATGCTTTACATACCTATTCCCTAATTGAAATTGTTTAAACTGGTCTACCTTTTATTTTCATAAAATTTATTTTTGTTCAAGATATTAAGATATTCCCTAAATTATTTTTTCCGTTGATTTGTTTTATTTGTTCCAAATATATACAGGATATAATTTCTAAAAAACAGCAATAAATTATAATAGCCCCTTTGTATGCTTCTCTAAGTAAAATTATTTGATTATTTCAATTGTTATTCAGCTCTATCTTTTAATTTAATATAATTATGCTACATTAATGAGCGTCATGTATTTCAATCTACACATTGTGTAAATGCATTGTAAACGATTTCGTGAAGGGTATGATAACTTTTATTTTGAAGAAATTTAATTAGGTATAGAAACACAATTCAAATTGTAAATGCTTAAAGTTGTTGCTAAAAATAATTAAAAGTGCTAAAAATAAAGTTACCCAAATACGTAATTAGAAACTTGCATCATCGTGGTTTTATTTTCAATATACGTCCTAATTATGTTTAATTAGTCATAATTCCATCATTCTTTAATTTTCAGATGTAAATGTTATATAAGGTGATAGTAGTTAATGTATAATTATGGTTTTTAACGTTATTTTAATGGTAGAAGTACCGTACTAAGTTTATAAAGTTAAGAATAGGATGTGGGTTATAAATATTTTTACTTTTATTAATTACTAGTCTTGTTTTAACATTATTCTTTTAATTTAACAATAATTTTTAATTTAGTTTTTTTTCAAAATCCTTAAAGTATAACGTGTTTAAAACAATGAAAATGAAAAATCTCAAGTGTAAAATATTTTTTTTTATATATATATTTAAATTTTATTTTAATTAACAGTTATTAAAAATCTAATTTATTTTTTACTATTAAAATAACAAACAAACTATTTACACTCGTTAAATAACTTTCTTTTTTATAAATATTAAATCAGCAACTATAAATATTTTGAATACATTCATTGTTTTATGTATCATTACATATTTTGATTATTTATTATTATTAAATATATATAAAATACATATAGAAGTAACATAATGTGAACTTTAGTTGGCTTTTAAGATATCAAAATAAAATGAACCATCTTACTGATGCGTTAAAACCCACTCTTCAACAATCTACGGCATTTCTATTAAATGTGAGCCAGATCCATTGATGATAAAGAATAGAGTTTTTAATGTTTCAGAGTCAAGTGTTTATTAGCCATCCAATAATCTCAATATTAAATTTATTATTGTATGATGCTATATGAATTTTATATTTATAGTAAATGTTTAATTATTAAACGATTATTAATTATAGATTTATATTAATTTCATGCTGCCTCTAATGTTTTAATAAATATAAATGTTTTGGTTTTTAGAAAATCCTTTTGCAACTATTTTACATATAAAAAAATATTATGCAATAGCATTGAAATACGTGATATTGTAATTCTGTGACAATATTTTTTTTTAAATAATTATCATTTACATTGTATTATAAACAAATGGTTATCGATTTTAATTGATTAAATAAGATGCTTTACAAACACTCATTTAATTTAAACTTTATAAAACACATTTTGGAATACCATTTAATACTACATTGATTAATATTTTTTTTTAGAAAAAAGTCGTAAAACTTAAACCTTGATCACAACTTTTAAATAAGTTATAAGTAGTTTTTTTCTGACTAAACAATTTAAATTACCAGTTTAGAAAAGTCTATCTACTTAAAATATTAAAACATTGAGTTTTGCCCATAGCCATCTATTTAGATGTAGACGTTCCGTTTATATTAATCGAAATCCCTATTTGGGCGATTGTATTGAATGTTTAATGTCATAAATTTCCCAAACAACCATGCGTCGATTATGTGACAAAGTGATACATTCCACACAAATCAAGCAATTGCAATGTAACATACAGCAATCTCCGAACTATTATACTCCTATGTCCATGTAACATTGAGCAATCACTTCGACCTCATATTGTAATATTGGTGACCAGGTCATATTTATCGCATTATAATGATGAGAGATTTCGCATTATAACTTATCCAAAATCACACCAGAGTGTTTGAGACACATAACAACCATATTCTTCAACGTCCTATCGTTATAAGGAAACCCAGTAAGGCCCATTGCCTATCCTAAATCCCTTTTATGGAGAACCATATTTTACCCAGTCCAATATCTTGTAAATATAGTCTTCATTACTAGAATTCGTTAATTTAAACTCTTATTTTAATTCAGACTGTTTCATAGTCCCTCCGTGGTTTGGTAAGGGTATATTAAAAAAATTAAGATTAGTGCTACAAAAAGTTTCATATCAGTACATAAAGATTAACTTCAGTGTTTTAAATATAGAATGTCGGTATATGGCAGTATTTATAATTAAGGCTAAAAAATGTTGTTGTTTTTTGCCCTTGTAGCAAGCTCAAATCTTGGGATTTCCCATCATTCATACATATGAGCCCCGTTTACAGCTCTTTTAAAGCCAGTATTTCTTCTAAAAATATTCCTATTTATTGCTGATGCGATTGTTTGTCCCAGCTCCCCCCTAGGAAATTTTCAAGAGGATTGGGAGAACCACACGCCTCTCTGGTCAGTAAATATAAAACTCTCTAAAAGCACAAAGTAGTAAACATAAAGGATTTAATAGAATTACGGGGGAAAGACCATTAGAAAGCTGTTGATAGCATAGATCGTGACATGTTGTGACACGTATGACAATAACTTGATTTAAAATAATTATTGATGTATGGCTTGTCATCAGGGGTGCACATATTTACAACCTGAATTTTTTTTTTTTAAACTTGAAGTGATTATCTACGTCTACATGAATTTTTTTCGCTGTATTAGTCAAAGTTTTCGACTATACATTTTCCGAATCCTTGATAGAACTATCCTGTGTATATCTGATACCATAATGTGAATATAACTATTTTACGGCAATGTCATATAGAGGTCAAAGCATTGTATAACCGAAACGAAATTTGCTGTGCTAAAAATTTAAATAAGGCCATAAATCTAAATACTCTAAATAAGGTCTCTAAATAATAAGGCTGCTCTACATAAGGCCATGGTTCTAAATAAGGCCATGATTCTAAATAAGGCCATGATTCTAAATAAGGCCATGATGCTAAATAAGACCATGATTCTAAATAAGGCCATGATTCTAAATAAGGCAATGACTCTAAATAAGGCCATGATTCTAAATAAAGTCATAACAAAAGTAATACGTATAAAAATCTGCATACTTCTGCTCTGGATAGACTGATAGATTCTTAACGGCAATGTGTTGGACACAAAAGTGCTCTCAAGTACGTTATTTGCCAAAGGTTTGGTAAATATTTCACTGCGGTAGGGCTTTTCCCGCAGTAGAAAAAAAGACCATCTTTAAAGCGAGAGTGCTTCGAGAAACAATGTTAGAGGGGTAATCGATCTAGGAGGAGATAGAAGCAATTCAGTGTTTATTTCACATTCTTACTTTTAAAAGTGTGTTTCGGAAGAATCATTCTTTGTGTCGGATGCGAAGACTTTTATTTTTACTTGAGCTTATGCGAGGATCTTTGTAATTTTGTATTATTTTGTTAGAACAAAGATAATCGACCAGCTGATTATTTGAACATCCATTCAAAGAATAATATTTAAGGATAAAGCAAGTTTTACTATCACAATCTGCAGGTAAAAAGAAGGTTAAAAAAACTATTTTTTTTCATTTAGACTTATTAAAAACTTTCTATTATCTTAGGTATAATATCCTCAAAAACCTTATTGGAGAAATACCATTGAGTATTTGATCTAGTGGTTATAATTAACAAACCATAATAAAATATTTACTTTTACCTGTTGACTTTTCTATTCAATCATATATTAAAAAAATATAATAGTTTATTTATTTCTTATTAAACTTTCTATTCTAGTGCTGTTTATATAAAAGAACATTTATTACATATTTTCCAAATATTTGTTTTCCTTACCTCAAAAAAAATTCTTCATAACCTCTCTTGACATTCCACCTGAAATTTGTATAAATATAACCAAAACTTCAAGCAAAACTTATATATTTGAATTTTAAACTGTGATTCTCAATTTGGATTCTTGATAAAGATTCTTTATACGCCATATTGCATGGCGTATAAAATGGATTAATATATTTACCTTGACACACCTGTTAAGTTTCCAAGCAATTAGTTTAAACATATTCTACATTCATCTCATTGTCATTATGCAAATTTTGGCAACACCCTCGAAACATTGTCACTATGAGTTTTGTTGTTCCATCTCTGTCTCTCTCTCTTTATTCCAACAGTGATTCTCCCTCTCCCTTTCTCTCCCCCCCCCCCCCTGGAACTGTTATTTTATTTAATGGTTCTTATTTAATTGTTTTTTATTTAACTGATCTTTTATGTAACTGTTCTTTTATTAAAATGTTATTTTATTAAAATGTTACTTTATTAAAATGTTACTTTATTAAAATGTTATTTTATTAAAATGTTATTTTATTAAAATGTTATTTTATTAAAATGTTATTTTATTAAAATGCTATTTTATTAAAATGTTATTTTATTAAAATGTTATTTTATTAAAACGTTATTTTATTAAAATGTTGTTTTATTAAAATGTTATTTTATTAAAATGTTATTTTATTAAAATGTTATTTTATTAAAATGATATTTATTTAAAATGTTATTTTATTAAAATGTTATTTTATTAAAATGTTATTTTATTAAAATGTTATTTTATTAAAATGTTATTTTATTAAAATGATATTTATTTAAAATGTTATTTTATTAAAATGTTATTTTATTAAAATGTTATTTTATTAAAATGTTATTTTATTAAAATGTTATTTTATTAAAATGTTATTTTATTAAAATGTTATTTTATTAAAATGTTATTTTATTAAAATGTTATTTTATTAAAATGTTATTTTATTAAAATGTTATTTTATTAAAATGTTATTTTAATAAAATGTTAATTTAATAAAATGTTATTTTATTTAAATGTTATTTTAGTTAATTCGGCAATTCCAGTAATATACAGCAATTCCAACAGCAATATTTAATACAGCGATTCCAATTTTTAATGTGTGAACTAAAATTAGTTAAATTCTCTACTAATTAAAACTCCATTTAATATCATTTTAATATTTCATCAATAAATTAATCACAAAAACATCATGCAAAATTGAACTACATCCCAAAGTAATAGTTTCATTCAATTATAATAGTTAAAGAGATAAATTAATTTTAATTTATTTGTATCTGATTGACATTAAAATGTAATTGCATTTACTACTTTAAAACAATATTTATATAAAGTGTATAATGTGAAAATAAACTATATACCGAATTTAAACTTGAAACATTTAGTTTGGGCTTTTGTCAAAGCAATATTTCGCTATTAATTTGATTGTCACTCAAAATTCTTAAAAGATTTTCTTAAAAGATTTTAACTTCAAACCTGTTTATCATTTTTGTTTCTTCCTTAAACACCACTTCTCTGAATCTAAGGAGGATTTATTATATTTATAAACTGCATTTTAAACTTCTTGCTGCTGAAGTTTTCAAAATTATTTTCAATTTGTTTTTAATTTAACGGTTCTTTTATTTAACTGTTCTTTTATTTAACTGTCCTTTTATTTAAATGTTCTTTTATTTAAATGTTCTTTTATTTAAATATGATTTGATTTAACTGTTCTTTTATTTAAATATGATTTGATTTAACTGTTCTTTTATTTAAATATGATTTTATTTAAGTGTTCTTTTATTTAACAGTTCATATATTTAACTGTTCTTTTTTTATTAACTATTATTTTATTTAACTGTTTTTTTAAACTGTTCTTTTTTAACTATTATTTTATTTAAATATGGTTTTATTTAACTGTTCTTTTATTTAACAGTTCATATATTTAACTGTTCTTTTTTATTAACTATTATTTTATTTAACTGTTCTTTTTTAACTATTATTTTATTTAACTATTCTTTTTTAACTATTATTTTATTTAACTGTTCTTTTTTAACTTTTATTTTATTCAACTGTTCTTTTTTAACTATTATTTTATTTAACTGTTCTTTTTTAACTGTTATATAATTCAACTGTTTTTTTAACTATTATTTTATTTAACTGTTCTTTCATTTAACTGTTTTTTTTTATAGAAGTTCATAAGTAAAACTTTAAATATATATACAAGTGAGTTTGTACAGAATGTTCAAGTGTATAATGCGCTGTAAAACTTCCATCCTGCACTAACCGATTACCTCATTCAATACCGAGTCACGTTACCAAGACCCACGGAAGTCAGTTTGTCATAACATTGAAAAACATTCGTTAATTGCCAAACACCATGAAACACGTTTCCGTTATTAGAGCATAAAAAAATCGACCAGCTGAAACACGTTTCCGAGTGTTTGGCAATTACCGAATAATTGTGTTTTGCCGGACGATTCCTTTATTTCCAGTGTCTTCTATATTGAAACAGAAAATTTGATGGATACATACATTTATTGACAAATATGGCATCTATATTGTGCAAACTAATACGAATGAACATGGATCTTTTTAATTGTATCGAATTTTGTGTGGACTATTGTTCAAGCGATGTGTCAAAAGTTCTTCCGAATTTTCTTTAAAAAAGCTACGTTATATAAACTGAATACACAGTCATGCTTCACCGTTATCGTGTATAAAATAATCGTTGAAAGCAGTACTAAACATAGCAAAGTGCTGATGTTAGATTTAATATGTATATATTGTGTAATTTACTTCTGCGTATTTGTATAGATAGCATTGAAAAAAGTCACTCGAATTTTTATTTTGAAGCACTATGGCCATCTCAGACAAAGAAATATACTTTTAAAGACTTAAAACGGATATTCCCATATTTTGGCGTTACAATCAGCCGGTTTTTTAAGCGTATAACAATCCCATAATCATGTATAGGTCTATGTGGGATGCCAAATGGATGATAAATAGCACATTTGTCTCCATGTAACCACGGTTTAAAGTTGCACATTTTTTACACAAATTCATAATATCAGAATCTGGTATTGTAATGATATTGCAAACTTATGTCGCAAATTGTATTCATAGATACATCATTGTGACTCTTTGAGTATCATAAATATTGGTCCACTGGCCTTGTGTGACTTTCATCTGACATTCATGTGACTGCCAATTAGGAGTGAGGGTTATGATGTTTAGTTATAAAAGTTCATATTAAAGATTTCAAGAGGAAACATTTCATCTCTTAATATTGTGAAGTACGGAAATTTGTTGTTTTTCTTTATATGTGGAAAAAATACCTACCTTAACTTTACATAGAAAGCGGTTTAAAAAAGAACAGTTTATAAAAATAAGTTTAAAAAGAACTGATTTAAAAGAACAGGTTAAACAGAACAGTTTTAAAAACAGGTTTCAAAAAGAACAGTTTAGAAAAGAACATGTCACTTCAAATTCAAGAACAGTCTATTTTCTATCATTTTAAAGAACATATTAAAAAGAACTAATTGATATTTCGTTCCCTTCCCAGAAAAGAAAGCAAACAACTCTTTAACTTTTTTTATTAAAAACTGTTATTTTTTAAGCAAGTACTTTCAATTTTGAAGTTTCCAGTAATACACCTTAAGTAAACTGAAGTTTTTAATTTCCCTGCACAAAACATTTATTATTTTTTAAGAAACTTGAATTATCAAAGTATTTGTGAATTTTTTGCAAACTTTTTTAGCTAGGTTAGAAAGACCAACTTAAATAGTTTGCTTGATCTACGATATCTTCTTAGTGTGGATAAACGCGTCCAGACGGTTAAATGCTTGAATTATTTACCATTCTGATTTAAAAAATAGAATTGGGGAGGGTCAGTAAAAATACACATTTTCAGTGATCAGAACACTCGACGTGTGTTCTTGCTCACACTTCCCCAAATTTTCTATTGTATCTTGCAACTCTCCTTGTCTTAGTAATCTTCAAAGTTCTTAATACAATTAATATACAGCATAACATCGATTATATCAACTTCTTTGGCAGTGGTTCTCAACTTATGGTCCTCGGACCACTAGTGGTACGTAGACTTTATTTAGTTATTATTAAATATTATTTTATTTAGTTTTATTTAGTGTTATTAGAAATTATATTTAGTGATAATGACTCTCCTTCTCTTAGTAATATTCAAATTTCTTAATACAATTAATATACAGCATAACATCGATTATCTCAACTTCTTTGGCAGTGGTTCTCAAATTATGGTCCTCGGACCAATGGTGGTGTGTGGACTTTATTTAGTTATTATTAAATATTATTTTATTAGTTTTATTTAGTGTTATTATAAATTATATTTAGTGATAAGGACAAATGTGGTTCGTGGAATTATTGTCTATTCAATATTTTTATTCATTTTGCTTTAAAAAAACGGACTTGTCTGAGATGTTTCAGTTAAAAGAATATAAATTAAAAAAATTATTTTATGACTGAATAAATACTTGCTTTTGGCTATTTCATTGATTAACCGAAAATTATTTCTTCGTATATTGATTAAGGGAGACCTGACCCTAAATCCTAATTTTTTTTTATTTATAAATTCAGAAATACTATGTTTTTTGCATTAGAACATATTTTTCTGAACAACAATCAAAAACTAAAATAATATTTTAAAAAATCATTTTTGTTTTTTAAGCTTGAATAGACTTTTTTAAAAACATCATTACTCTTTCATTTTTTAAAGTTTAAAAAAATTAATTGATTAAATAACGTCAAAGTATATACTACAGACGTATGAACAGACTTTTATAGACAATGCAGATATGGGTTTTAATTGTTTTCAAAAACTTATTTTAAGTTCACAACTTACAAATATTCACGTTTTTATTTTTAATAATTCGTAAAAAATTTATTTATAACTTAATTTAAAAAAACTACTCGTAGGTTTATAAAACAAAGATTAAAGTTACAAAAACTATTAACATTTTTGTGTTAAGTTAATTTTTTACAAAGCCTTACCATTTAAAACTTGACCAAAATTCAAAAAAAATATTTTGAGCAAATGACGAATGTTGCAGACGAAAAGTATGTAGAAAGATGATAAATGGCATATAAACATTTAAACAACCATATGTTCTCCTTCTTTTATACGGTTTTGAAATTTTGTGCCCACTTTCTTTAGTATGTATAGCATCGTTTTATGAAAAAAAATAGCAATATTTTTGGAATTTAGGGCTCTGGTCTTCCTTAAAAAATTGTCCTTTTTTATTTCTGATGGCCAATGTCAGAAGACTGACATTGGCCATCAGATTAGGGATTAAAAGACAGACATTAGGGATTAAAAGTGGTTTTAGAGGGAAAAATGACAAATCCTTTCACTTGAAGGATGTTAGTTTTATTTATGTATAATCGCTTTTAAAGATACTGTTGCATTCAAGACCATAAAACTTATTGCAATAGATGCAAGATCAAATATCACACTAATTAGTTATGTAAGGCTATGTCACAAAATATCATTGATTTATAATATCACCATACGAAATTAAAATATGTTGAGTATGGTTGAATTTTTTAATTTATTAAATTTGGTCCATACGTTTATTATGTAATACTTGAATTATATATACTGAAGTTATATTTAGTGTTATTAAAAGATGGTGGTCCGCTTTTAATCCGACATTAACCTTGGTGGTCCGCTTTTAATCCGACATTAACCTTGGTGGTCCGAAATTGAACGAAGTTGAGAACCACTGTTTTAAAGAGCTCAATTGTTCACATAATCGATATACTTTGAATTTTAGATAATTAAACTTTAATAGGAATAAATTTATAGCTTACCTTTTAGTGGTGTCATCTTCGGAAGATTCGTTGAAGAATGCTTCTTATCAATACAATCAGTTTACATCATTGATTTATTTTATTAATATGACATTTCACACTTTTACCATTTTAATTTGATGAGCCGACATTGCAAACGTGTTTTGTCACATTCAGGTGATTTGTAGGAAATTGCAAATAACTTTATCAAAATGCATTGACTCATATACGCCTGCTTTAAAATCTGTACAAGTTAATTTCAGTGAGATAATCTTTGCATATTAATAGGACAAAAAAAACAAATTTTGAAATTAAATTTTAATAAGACAAAATATATTTTAGACGAACACATTTGGTTAGTTGTATAGAAAATTCGAAGGAAATTTGAGTGGTGTAATAATCTAATTTTTTAGAAATTTTGTACAAAACACGTAATTCAAGGAATGTCCTCTTTTTGTTTAACTCTAGATATCAACGGTTTACATTAGCAACAGGTGTGGACACAGGTGTGGAGTTGTTAAACGGGGAAAACAATAGCCCATCAAAATACTTTAAAAGATTAGAATTATGTGTGCGGGTTCGATACATAAAACTTCACTGTTAAAAATAGGTACTCGAAAATAAGTAAATTGTATTCATTTTTGAGTACATTCGATGCTTATCATGGCTTCGAATACATATGTTTCAATTTTGAAAAAAACATGTACTCAAAAATCAGAAGATACTTGCCTACATAGACTGATTTCATAAATAATTTTCAATAAATATCGACAATTACAACTATGTATTACCGGAAATCGAACCCAGATCCTCACCACCGAAGTCCAGTGCCTTAACCGTGAGTGACATTAAGAAGTTTTAAATAGAAGAAATGTTAAAAAAAAAGTGTGCCAAAATAATGGGAAGTAACGTAATTGAGTTGTAATAACTCAATATCTATTTAAACGATAGACATAAAATAATGTGGAAAACCATCTTCTGAACAACTATTTTAAGTTTGTAAAGTTTTATTAAGATCGCTGGAACAGAAGCTGAGATTAGCAATATTAAATCACATTGCTCATTTTTGAAAAAGTACTGTTGCTTAAATTTAAGTACGTCATCGCTCATTTGCTATGCAAATATACGTAATGAAAAATGAGTAGGTTCAGATACTCATTTTTAAGTACCTTTTTTACAGTGTTTGTTTGCATTTTTCACATACTCACTCCACGAATGAATCTCATCATTCTTACACTGATCAAATCACTTGTATATGTTTATATATTTATTTTTATACAGTAAGTCATAATTTTTCCATAGTTTTAAGAAACACACAATTTTTTTTATGAATTTTATTGGAAATAAAAGGAGACCTACCTTAATCGCTAATGCTTGATGAACTACGTCTCTTTATGCTTACTAGACACTTCTTTCTTTTGTCATTGAACCTACAAAACAATTTTTGCCATTTAACTCGTTGAAAAATAAGAAAGTTGCATACTTACCTCAGGTCGTTTTTAATACCTATTACCTTTCATAATATTATATATATAATGTAGGTCCACTTACCTTTTCTTTTGCGGCTTTTTAAAACAACACTTTAAGAATCACATATAATTTTTGTATATTCTACTATTACAAAGTTTTAACATTTGATTGCAAATTAAAAATGCATTTCTATTTATATTTTAATTACATAAACGTAATTCTCGCGAACTCTATAAAGTTTATATTGAAAGTTAAATGCATTTTGATTTTATCAATAAATTTAATCTAAAATTGCGTAAGACAATTTCAGTTTGTATAATTTCAAATAAATTTTATTCTTAATTACGAAAAAATTAAATACTTGATACTTATGTAAACTGTATTAAAAATACTAAATAAAATTAAGCTAAAAAATAAAACAAAAATATATGAAGATTACTTAAACAAAACATCAGTTGTCTTTATAAGTCTAACAAATTGCAGATGAACTTTAAAATGGTTTGTGCAAATTTTTATAATTGATTATAATTTAATTATTTAGATAATTACCCTAATAAACATATTTTATTTTACTAAACATTTCAACAAAATTGTAAAAGTATAATTTTTATTCACTATTATACTGCATACGATTGCGTTAGTTAAATTTACCAAAGAGTTACTAACAATCAGTTCACAGCAATTACATTAATTATTTATTAACTATATATTAAATTGATGTGAGTACTCATGCGTTAATTAATTTTATACATTAGTATATTTGAGCGGCGATTAAAATATTTTTTAATAAATTAACTAATTATTATCTATACCATAAAATTCATCAAGTCTTTTTCCAATTCTTTAAATAAAAATTTAATTTTAGAAATTAAAATTCTAAGAAAGAATTGTTTTAATATAGTCCTAGAAGAACGTAATGTCTCCACAAAGTAATAAAAATAATTAATAGAATAATATTATATAAATACTTAATCACAATTATCAGATTCATGAACAACTTGGAATATAGTAAAATGATTACAAGAAAACCGAGCGACAAACACACATTCATATGAAAAGTTTACAGAAACCATTTTTCATATGCCCGCTAAACGATGCTCTTTACAAACATCCTGAGTATTTAAACTCTAAAAGATGCTCACTCCGTGTATAATATCGGAAGCATAAAGAGAAATTTTCGATCACAGAATGAGAAATTTATTATCACGGAATGAGAAATTTTAGATCACAGAATAAGACATTTTTGGTCACAAAATGAGAAATTTTAGATCACAAAATGAGAAATTTACGATCCCAGGATAACGATAGAATAGTTTATAAAAGTCAGATAACGATAGAGGACGAACTCGGAGAAAACAGCATAGCGGCGGGAAACTTAAAACATATACTACAAAACCCGTTTTAAATTTTCCGAATTCCGAGTCTACGATGACGAGAAATTAATGGTTTATAGAAACTGTTGCATCTACTGATTCTCTGGATTTTCTAAAATATTATTTTTAGGATGTACTTCTACGCAACTGGAATTGAAGACCGATTTTATATCAAATTAAAAAAAAATTATACTTAACTTTCTAGAGAAAAGTTTTTTGAATATTTTAGAACGTTTAGTAAACAAGCGCAAAGTATTGTCTTAATTTAATATGTTTCTAAATAAGTAAAAATATAAATCTTTAAAGAGTTTGGTAATAAAAACTCTAATTTTTGGGAAGTCCGGTATATTTGTATTTTGACCACGTACAGGAATTTAAAGTATTTCAATAGATCGTATGAAGAAGGAATATTTATTTTATTCATGTATGATATATTTTCTTGCACCTTTCAAAACTAATTATGCATCGACAAAATTTGTTTTGCGTAATCTGGAAACACAATTCCTAAAAATTCGGTTAAAAAGTTCGCTGATGAAAACGAAACGATATTCGTAAATACATAAATTAAAATAATAAAATGTAAATTAATCTTTAAAACTTAATATAGCATCACATCCGCTAAAGTTTTCTAGTAAGGACATTGTGTAGGAACTCGGACAACTAAGTTAAAATAGTTGGATTGCTAACTATTTAAAAAAGTTTATAAACCGAAATAAAATTTAATGTAACCGCTTATTAGGATTCCGATTATTGCAGTTCTCTAAAATACCGAAGAAATATCTCAACTTGTATTATTTCCCCATCTATCTATTTAAAAGCTCTAAGAGCTTATATCATGCAAGAAAGTGGATAACCTACCCAAGGTAAGAGAGGAGATCGCATGCACCTGCTGTCAACGGACTGTTGCGTGAAACTACCTGTGGCGCCTACAAACTCCTCCACTTGAATGCCTCTACCCCACGTGGTTTGTGACGTCAGCAGGTAAGGGAGTGACGTCACCAGTGGGATGATCCCAGATGGTGAGAATGCTCTGGGAAGAGGGAGAGGGGGATTTTTGAAAGGGGACTATCTTTTCCGAAAGATTATCTTTTGGGTTAGGATGGTGTTGGGGGGGTCTTACTTTAATTATTGCTGAATTTGGTGTATGTTTCTCTTTTATAGGGCCTGTTGTAATTTGTTTTAGCCGTCGGCTTCCGCGTGACAATAAGATCCTGACGACCTGATAACGATGAATAGAAGTGTGTATCCTTCCGCCGTGGCTCCTGTGCCGGAGAGGTGTGGCTGGGTTGCCATACTTGGCGATTTGCTGTGGTTTGAGCATATTAATCATTTTGATTTACGTTTTGACTCTTGGGAAATCAGAAACACTTGAAGAAAGTTTTTAGATGTTAGAACAGCAATCGAATTACATTTTGTTCGTGCTTTAATATTTCGAATGTGATTTTGGACGAATTAAAATTTTCAGTTTAATTTAAATGAGTTTATTTAAAAAGAATATTACTTGCAATCAGAACTTTTAAAAGTTATATTGAGGAAAAGGATGAATTACTCAAAGAAATTGACTAGCAGCTACATAATTAATTTACTGTTATCCAATATATAATGCTCGAAATACATCAAACTATGTAGCTTTTATATTGCCCAATACATATCATATTTTGAAAATATGAATACAGTTCAAACTAAAATGAAATTTCCTGCAATTAAAAAACTATTTTTAAAGTTAAAAAGATCTTCCGTATTCGCGATTTTATTTTGATAAAATCTATTTTTCAGCTTTAATAATCACTAACTAATTTTTAAATCGAATTTTTTATATCTGTATTATACTATCAATATAATTTTCGAAATAATGAAATGTATTCAAAATGGAAGATAAATGAGTGAAAGTGATGCGTGATAAATATATAATTTGTAGAAATAGACTTAGTTTTTAATTCTTCATAATGTTAAGTTTTAAAGTGCAACATTTGAAAGTAGTTCAGATAAAAGATGTAGATGATACTATTGCGTTTAGATATTCATACCTACAAAACAGATATAAAATATCAGTGAGATAGAGATAGGGATCAATGATAAACAAATCATAAATCTCAAAATCACAGATTTAAGTTTCGCATTTAAAAAGTAACCAATTAAATTACATTAGTAATCAACTTTACAATCCCTTGATTGCTTAAATAAAAATAATGACTCTTTCTTATTTGGATTGATAAAATGCATATTTTGTATAAAGTTTATGTATGTAGATTCTTCCTCAAAAAGGCCTGTTATATAAATATTAATATAAAACCATCAATTAAATTGAAATCTTACATTTGTTCTAAAAATTTAACTACAATTTTTTTTATTATTAGTTAGAAAGTTATAAACAATAAAAATGCAAAAATATTCACACAAGGAAAAAAAATCAGAAAATTATATATTAAAAAAAATATTATTCCATTTCATTTGAATAAGTTAGAATTTTGAATTTTTAAACGACCTTAAACTTCTTCTAATATTTTTAATAGTTAACGAATTACGAGAAAATGAAAATTATTAGAACCGTATTGTAAAACTCATTTGTTCAAAATACCTAAAAGTATGTTTTAAATTATTTATTTTTATATTTTCTAGGTATATTGCATTTGAATTATAGTCAACTTACATTACAAAAAGTGAGAAAATGTTTCTGAGTTAAAACTTATTCATAAATATAGAATTATTGAAAACAACTTCAAAAAATCTTGAAAAAATATTAAAACATCTTTATCCATATGGTCTTAATTTTTACTAATTCAACGCATTTGAAATTGTGAAATTATACTTTTTAATCTCTAATTTACGAGATAAAACAATCTAAATATCAAGATAGTCCCGATTTTATGTTTTATTAATAACATTTTATAATTCTAGTTATAAAATGTCATAATTTTATTAATAAAATTATTCAGCTACATTCAATTTCCAAAAATTTGAAAAATTCTTGTATAATTTTATTCTAATATTATCCTTATTGTCTTGGCAGTTTTAAAAATTACTTTATTTATATACTTCCAAAGTATAAGAAAATATTATGTATCCATTTTTGAGTCAACAATAGCATCAAAAATTTAATTATCCGCAATAGAAAGTTTAATTCTTTATTATAATTTTATTTTGTCCTAAAAATTTTCAATCAGTTTTTGAGTATGCAAAATTCTACTACAATAGCATTTTTCCAATTCAAAACCAGCAAATATTCTAGCGACGGAAAAGAACAATCTTAATTATTTTAACATCATTATAATAATGTTAGCGATTACTTAAACTATAACGTGATGCCAAACAATGACCATCGCCCATCAATTTGGACCACCATGTCTTATTTTTAAACGCACATAAAATATAAAAAATAATATAGTTTTCAAATAAATCTCTAAATATTTAAAGTTAGTATTTTTCTAAGATGTCTTATTTACCATACATATAATTATCAACACTTAATTAATAATAATCTAAAAAATATCTTGATTTTGAATATTAAATGCTATTCATGGCTATCGATTCATATCGACTATATTACATACATTCTATATCAAATCAAATTTTTTTTAAAATTTTACTCTATACAATATAATATAGAAAATTTAAAATAAAACTATATTTTGAAATTTTTTAAAGAAACCTGCACCTATTTTTAATCTATTATACACATTTCATGCTAATTCTTTCACATTTACACAAAATTGACTTTCGTATTTCAAGAAAATTAAAAGACAGAAAGTAAACCAATTTTTCCTTTTTATTTTCTATTGAAGTTGAAACAATGACTGAAATGGTATAAATACAAACTCAAATTATTAACTTTTTAAATAACATGTTAATTAAAATTTATGCAGCTTAAATATTATGAATTAATATTTTTTTTTTAATATTTTGGGTAAACTTGTCATAAAAATAACTTTATTAAGAATAACTAAATTAATAAAACATTCCAAAACTTATTGCTAGTAAATGTAACATGTTACTTTTCCAAACAACTAATTTTTAAAATGTTGCTTTCTATAATACAATTCATTCACAGCAAAATCAAACTTTTGAATTTTAACGTTCACTTATTTATATAAAAATAATATGTATGATTGTTTTTACATAACGTTGCATGCTACAATACAATTCATATGTTGCCTACTGCAATACATATGTCGCATGCTATAATACAATTCATGTACAACAAAATCAAAATTTTAAATCTTAACAGCCACTTATTTATATAAAAATAATATTCATGACTATTTTTATATAATGTTATATAATTTTTATATAACGTTGCATGCTACAATACAATTCATGCACAGCAAAATCAAAATTTTAAATCTTAACATCTACTTATTTATATAAAAATAATAATATGCATGATTCTTATTAGACATAGATGTAATGAAAACTAATCAAATAGCCATATATAAATAATGAAATATATAATAAATAACGGAAATATATTTATAAAAGAATTGACATAGGGATTAATTCAGAAATACAGCGCATATTCACATATCTACAAACTATTGGCAATAACGTTATATAGCCTTCCATTAGATATAGAGGAGAATGCGATTTCTGCAGTCTACGGCGGAGAATTAAGCTTTGCATCTACACCAAATATTTGTCACTTAATAAATATCGGGTAATACTAGCTGTTGAGATGCGATAGTGACGTGATAAGTACCAGATTGTAACGTCTTTATTAGATTGAATACTTGCAGAACAATTTCAATAGAGGAATTTATTGTGCGCTAAATACTCCTTTAGGTTTTTTTCGCAGTTACGTATAATTGCTTTGATGCAAAAGTTAAAATGATAATTTTGAGTTAAATAAATTATTAAAAATTTGTTAAAAATATCCATATCGTAGGGAAATAGTTAAACATAAACATAACCATAACATATATATATATATATATATATATATATATATATATATATATATATATATATATATATATATATATATATATATATATATATATATATATATATATATATATATATATAATCCATGAAAACAAACCTACCCCGGGGAAAGGAAAACCTTGCAATTACTCCGTGTGTCTTTAGAATTACCTATTTGCACTAAATAAATAATTTTGTAGTTACTAAACACACACAACATTTTATTATTTATAAATTAGAATTATTATATTATTTTCTAGAAATTTATATTTGCACAAACTGTTTGTCTATCGATATGAATTTCTAAGTATTTGTAGTGCAATGCAAATTAGGTAAACTTTTACTTTCATAAATACTTAGCTGAAACTTTTACTAACTTAATCCTTTTAGGGACTAGTAGGTATATGAAAACCATCCCAGCTAAAAGCTAAAATCCTGACTATAATATCATTATCAATAGCTCGTTATTAATGCTTAGAGTACTTGATTTGCATGTGCTTCAAATTTAATATATGACACTTCAAATTTTCTTATAACCTAGATATTAATGCAAGTTTACAAAATAATAAACTTGTCATTTACATATGAAATTTTTATTTAAGTTCATATACATAATGTATAAGTTAAAATTCTATTAACAGAAACATCGACTGATATGCCGATGTACAAACTGATAATCAACATGCAGTTTTCATTAAATAATGTGGCTTATGTTATGTACAAAATAAAAATAAAATTAGAGCATGTCTTTCGAAATTATTTATATAAATACATAACTAACTTTTATATATTTAAAGTAAAAGATATAACAGCTAAACCGTTCAATAAACTATAAAAAAAATGTTCATTCTGTAGAAGTTGTTTTTCCGTGAGGGTACCCATGACGAGGGAAAGAAAACAATAGGTGATGTACAATTACTCATGTAGAAAATCCTAATATCTAAAAACTACATTCACCTAATGCATTTTTAGAGTACTATTCGCATTTAGAATTCTATTACATTTTTTGTTTTCTACGAAAAGAATATTACATTTGTTATGTTAGCTTGTTATAGTCTACTTACTTACTCGAAAATGGAATAAGCTATAAACTTCAAATGTATTATACATGAAAAATAAAATTATCTAACATTCTATAGATTTGTAAATAGGGTTTAGGTCTCAAAGCAATTACCTATAACATCGATCGTAAATAATAGTATCGATCCATATATCTTCAATTGCGCATCTTTATTATATTTTAGTATTAATAAGTAAATATATAAAACTGCTGTCTGCTTCAAAATAACAATTGTTGAAATATTATAGATTTTTTTTTTGCTATTTCTTATTAAAATGTAGATCTAAATTAACAATTTATTTTTTTATTTTTAATTCAGATTTATTTATCAATGACAAATAAATTTACCATAACTACTGATATTTTTTTTACCCTATCTTGAAAAAGTGAGTTTTACAGAAGATCCTCAAACAATTCTGCAGAAGTTGCTTCTCCTTTACAGAACCCGCGTTGCGTGAAACAAACTTTATGGTTCAAATATCTCGGTAGTAGAAAATTTCAATATTTAAGTAATTATATTGTGAAATTAAATTTCTCTTTTCACTCCATATTCCATCAATCCATAACCTTCCTATTAAAAACTTTATTATGTATATCCCTCTTCGCTTTGGAGCCCCAGTTACTCAGTTAGTAAGGTGTTCAGCTACTAATCAGAGGATTGGTGGTTCGAATCCGTGAAATGGACTTGACACAGAAAAGTAAAAAAGAAGCGATCTTGAGATCGGAGGGTTGCCAGCTTCGCTACAAAAATACTAGAAAGTCGTCCAGAATATCCAACAAATTATACTGGCGTGTATACGGGACTGGTGCACGATAAATCTGATCGGGGTCCAAATTCCCGACGTCTATTGAAAGGGTGCCAGTTCAGGTGTTTCCTCGTTCATCTGACCATGGTTCTAAAATAACGAGGTGCAGGTATGAATGAATATGTGTGTGAATGTGTATGTGTTCCCGGATCTTTCCTTCGAGATTGACCCCGAACCGTCGCCGATAGCCTACTGTGCAGCTCTAGTACGACGTTATTTAACAAAACCAAACCAAACCCTCTTCGCTTTGCCTTTTTGTGAAATAGTGAGTAAATTAAGAGGTTTCAAATATAAAGCAATGTAAGGAAAATCTGTTGTTGTTTTTTACGTTTAATTAAAAAAAAATTTATTTGCTTTTTATAAGTTTATTTCATTTTATCCTTAATTCACGATTAACATTTGTAAGAAAGTATATGAATTTTTTTTACAATACTAACCTGCCCGTGCGATAATTATCGCATGAATAACATCCCCCCTCCCCCCACACACATCCACCCATTCGTTGTAACTACTCATAGATGGCACTCTATTCAAAGACTTCTACCCTTAGACGGGTGAAAAAAAAATTAAAAGTCCCAATATCATTCTCTGCATAATTTTTATTTGTCGTATAAAAATATTTTCTTCCTATTGATCAGAATTTTAATATCCTTCTCTTCATTTGGACAATAGTTTGAAAATATCCTTTCTTTTCCTCAATATTTACTGATTTTAATGATTATTTTAATATGAGCTATGGAGGCTTATATATGGAAAAAAAGCTAAAAAGTTTCACTTAATAATCCGGATATACTTATATTTATATAAAAGATATTTTGTTTCCTATTGGTCCCAATTTAATTTAATTCTTTCTAAAACAAAGAAGGAAGACAACTATAATAAATTTTAAAGTCTATTAGTTTGAAAGAGTTCCCAGAAACGCAGTACTCAGTGAATAGTATTAAATATTACCATTTATAAAGCCTCTATATTTTTTTGAATTGGCAGTTTTACATTGACGAGAAAACATAAATTTAAAATGGGTTTGATTTTTTTTGCTACATATTTTAATGAGAATTGTAATTTTAATCGAAATTGTCAAATCGATAACACTATTTTAGGAACCTAGCTTTTCTGGTAATTCTTTACTTTCACATGCAAAATTTAATAAAAAGCGTATTACATTTTATTTAGGATTATTGCATACACTGGAAGTTGTTTATTTTCAAAATTAAAATATTATAAGTATTCGGAGCTAATACATTTTCTCAATTATAAGTATCCATTATCTTTTATAATTCCATTCATCTCATAATATAATTCCATATAATTCCATTATATTGTTATAATTCCATTTCTCCAGTGAAATACGCTGACTGTGTAATACCAATACAAGTCAAACGAAATGAATGTATAGTAAGATTAAATGGCAAATTTAATCTATTTCTTATTGTGAATGCCATTCTAGCCAATAATCGAATAAGTAATTCCTAGGTATTTTTATATAAATAAAGTGGATTTTCGGCTTCTTATTTTCAAACAAATAGAATAGAATTTACTACTTAAACCCTTAATACATTATCTTTATTGATATGTCATATTTGATCTTATATTATCCTTTTCGTTCCTAGAATTCAAGTTTCTTGTTTTGTAAAATATGGTTTTTTATTTTCGACTTTCAATAAATAACAATATTTTATAAGTACAATTATTTCTCAAATTTCAGTTAAGATCATGGGTGTATATTTACATAAGCCCACATATTTTGTATTCAATACCTACAGATAGTTAATGAATAATAATAATTCATTTTCAAATTCTACAAAACATTACTTTGCTACCATGTATTTTGATATCAGTGAAGATTTAAGTCATAAGTTTAGGTATTTATTCTATGACATGAATAAATTTAACAAGAAATAAAAATTAATCATATATGCATTAAATAGAAGAGTTTAATTGGAAACTTGGCGCTTTCTAAATAACTTTTATTTAACGAGTTATTTAGTGCGAATAATTTATTAAAAAATTGAGTCTCATTAGCAATAGAGAATTTTAAGTTTTTATAACTTTAAGATTTTTAAACACTTCTATAATTGTACAATATTATTACAAAGCTATTTACAAACTTAGAAACCTAAACCTTAAACACTAAATTAGAAATCAACATTAACATTATTACTGTTGTTTTCATGGTTCTAAATTAAAACAAAGTTAAATCTAAAGAACAATAAAAATATCAATCGCAACTATGAAATGGTTGATTGTGGATTTAAATAACATAGAAAGATTGATTTTAACTAATTCAAAATACTTGACAAATAAAAAATACACTATTTCATATTGTTTCACTATGGATTTTCAATAATTCTTGGATAAAAACTACTGCCAATTTTCGTTGGATTTTTCCATAAATAAGCGAACAGTTGATTATTAAATTATGAAAACAGATTTTGACGTTATCAAACTTAAATGTTCACATTCGATTTTCAGTGTACTTGCAAATAATATAGAAACAGAATTGATATCTAAAGCGATTAAGATATTTTTTAATTAACATAAAAATGAATTTTCCCATCCGAATTAGTTAATCAATCTTTCTATATTATTTTAAATCCACAATCAACCATTTCATAGATGCAATCGATATTTTTATTGTTCTTTAAATCATTCTTTTTGTTACCGTTTGTTAATTAAAGAAGCTTGTTAATTAAAGAAGCTAAATTATGCTTAGCAAGCAAACCTAGGTTTGGTAGCATTGCAAGTTATCCTTTTACTTATGCATCATTTTTACTTTGATATGTGTCTTTTTACAAGCTACTAAGTGACGCGATAATGTGAACTAAATAACACAGAAACTAACCCCGGGTATAACCATCATACACATCAACGACATCTGTTGAAGACCTTAAAATTATTGACCAATAATACAGCAATAGATTATATATCATAATCATGCACAATTTTTTTGTGTGAAAATAAATTTTTATCAAGTCAATTCGTTTGTTTATTAGTAAAAAACCCAAATTTTTAGTAATTTAGTCTAATAAAACCATTTTTATTTATGAATTTATTTTAATATTGTTAGTGAGAAACATCAAACATAAATTTTTTTTTAGAATGACCTTCCACATAATTGAAAAAGGCATTTCCAAAATCCTGATTTTGTTATAGAAAATACACCTTAAAGCATTCAGTAATTTTTATAAACGTTTCTACCTATAAATAAACTTAAAATACAGATAATAAATTTGGAAAATTTATAAATTATATACAAAAATTTAATACTTTTTATTATTATCAATAAATTTTTACATTTCAAATGAGGAACTATAAAAATTAAAATACAATAATAATAAGAGGTTTCCCTTTTTATATACAAGCAAAAAATTAAACTTGTCGAGATGGAAAATCCACCCACGCGAGTATTTGTGTAAGAAAAGTGGCTCGAGTAGTACAGGTAAAAATCACATTTATAAAGAATTTCATGAATGAATGAAACATTATGAATGAATTATTCTCCTCAGCGAGTTATGAATACTGATGAGTTACAAACAATTCACCTCCATTCACTAAACCAATTCTTACATTAAATTAATATTTATTTGCTTTTCTTAATGAATAATTAGCAGGTATCCCCAAGATCGGATTGTATTAACCCTTATTAAATCCCCCAATCGAAGCACTTAATTTAACGCTTCAATTGATTAACAAACACCAAGTGTGTAGAGAAGCGTCAACAGCGAAACGCTCCCCAATTCAACAAAACAATTCAAAACTTTCCAACCAGTAGCGATCAAAGTTTCTCGCTCTTCCAACTCAACAGTTCGCAGACGAGGTCGAGAATTGTCGGCGGTTTGGCGACATCTTTTCTCGCTCGTCGATAAGTCCCGTCGTATTGCAGCCTTGGACGGGATGGCCGAGAGATGCTTCGATTGGTCCCAGAGAGCAGCAGGAGCGTACAGGGAGGCGTTACTTGGACGAGGCCACTTTGCTGGTAGGGGAGAGGGGAAGCAGTCACCTTGGATACAAATAAATAAAGTTTGTAAAAATTGGGAGGGGGGGAGGGGGAGTTTGTTTGAGGGGAGCTTTTAATTGAACAGTTTTCCAATTTCCACATTAATTAGTCGGAGTAAATGGTTTGCTGAAAAAATGTATTGTTGACATATTTTGTGATTGGCGATGTGTTGTGGTATCGTGAAAAAGAACGAGTGGAAATGAATTGCTACATTGCTTTCGGTTTATGTTGAAAAGAGATCTATCATTTCACAAAGAGAAGAGCTCATTTTCTTTCTTATTCTTTTCTTTATTTCTTTTTTCTTGCTTTTTCTTTATTTCTTTTTTCTTTTTATCTTTCTTTTTTTATTTTTTCCTTACAAAAATTGTTTTGTTTTAAGCGAATCTTTATTTCTAAAACTTATAATCACTGTAAAATTTTGTCAGATAAATCAGGTAAAATTTGGTTTGGTTCAATACATGGGTTTCAATATAAAAATATATATGTTAGTATAAATTTTAGGGGTACCAACTTCTGTAGTCTTATACTCAGAAAAACTTCATTACTACTTACGTATAGAGAGAAACTGTTTTTTTGTTACAGTATACAGTAGAACTCTAATTATCTGGTTCAATTGGGACCAGATCACATCTGGATAATCGATTATCCGGATAATTGGATAATTCACGAAAAAAAGATTATTTCTTAATAAAAAAAATTCTTTGGTATGCAATGTAATTTAATGAGTATTAAAAACAATATCATTCACTAATAAAAAAAACTTTTAAAATGTGGATTTTGCTAATTTGTTTTCTCTCGAAGCGATCCAGAGCCGGATAATTGGAGATCAGCTTTATTTGATCCGGATAATTAGAGTTCTACTGTAATTGCCATAAATTTATTGCTTAAATGTAGAACTCTGTACCAGTTTAATTAATAATTAACTCTGTTTTAATTAACCTGATTAAAAGCCCTTAATTGAGAGAATCCTATAATAAAATGGCTCTAATAATTAAATAACGCAATCTTTACTTAGATTTTTTAAATCCAGAACCTATTTATTTTACATAAAAAGCAAACAATCGATTACTTTATTTAAATTTCAACAAATTAGCAAAGATTAATTAATTTACTAAGACTATTAGAATTATTAATCGCTCAAAAAACACAGATAAATTTTTAAAACAAATCATCGAAAATATCGTAAATAAGTAATTTTATTACTTTAAAAAATAGTTTCATTTTTATTTGGAATCTAACGACACCAAAATTATATTTTTACATTAAGTACAACTAATTATAGTTTGCAAATACATATTAAAAAAAATTTACAAAATAACCTGAATATGTACCTTTGAACTCATTTTTTCGGTGATGACTTTTTTCATCTTTGATCAAGTTTAAATTGATAAAAGTTCAGATCAATTTGCAGAAACTGCTCCAAATTTGCTACAATGTATTTTAAAATATTTTACTTTAATTTTTTATGTATTATTTTTGTATTGTTTGTATTATTGTAAATATATAGATTATTAAATATATAGGAATCTAACGACACCAAAATTATATTTTTACATTAAGTACAACTAATTATATTTTGCAAAAAAATATTAAATTTTTTTACAAAATTGCCTGAAGATGTAACTTTGAACTCATTTTTTTGGTGATGACTTTTTTCATCTTTGATCAAGTTTAAATTGATATAAGTTCAGATCTATTTGAAGAGAAACTGCTCCAAATTTGCTACAATGTATTTTAAAGTATTTTACTTTAATTTTGTTATGTATTATTTTTGTATTATTTGTATTATTGTAAATATATAGATTATTTTTGTGTTAGTAATTTTTTTAAACAATAGTTGGAACATAGAAATTAGCGATTTATTTTTCAATTATTTTTCAAAAAAACTGTTTTGCAAATAACAAAAATCTGTTTATGAACCCTATTCTTATGTTCATAAAAATTCAGAGTTAAAGTTTTTCAGAAAATATTCTCTTGACTTATATTAAAAATAAGAAACTACACTTTTTTTAGTTATTCATTTTTTCGAACAAAAATTTATTTTTTCAAAAATGTTTGACTATGTGATTATGGTAATATGCTATGCGCACAAAATTGGAAACAAATTATAATGATATCTGTAATATTAAAGATAAAATTCAAAATTGTAATATACCCCACTAATTTTAAAACAATAATTGAATTATCTTTATACACTTTATATATATTTATAGCTAATAAATTTATATCTTCCTGTGCGAAACGGTCGATGATTTACGAATATTATATCCAATCTAAATTTCGATCTTGCTTTATGTTCAAACAAATCTTATCACAATGACATAATATTCCAGTATTTAAAAATCTAATAGGCCTTTTTATACACGCAAGGTAATTAATAACCATAACACACCCGCGAATGAGGTCACAGTAAAGTTTAAATTAACGTCAGATTATTTTTACTTTTATTCCACACTTAGTGTCATATCTGTTTTTTAAAAAAATCTTTATTTATCCAGATGTTATTAAATTTTTTAATAATTTTTTTTAAAAATTACTGTAACATGTTGCTATAAGTCGCAGGAAGTCGAACAAGCAATACTAGGTAGTGAATTTCTCTTCCTTCTTTTGGTGAGATTGATGTTGGTGGTGAACAATTTCTATTTCTATAATCTGCTGAAATGATGTTTCAAGTAAAACAATACTGGATTGAATGATATTGAGTACCACAATTTCATTTATTGTTTTTATTGATTTTAGAAATAACTTCTGAGGACTAATAAAACGCCTAAGGCAACAGCTTTTCCACAATAAATACTTTTGATAAAACTGAATATATCGCTTTAAATCGTGTCAACACAAACATAATTGGATTAAACTATGTCCTTTTTACTGTTCTCCATTATCACGTGTCTTATAGTTATTTACAAGATATCGTTACGATGGAATTGTACTCAAAACGAGTAGGTGCAGGTACTCATTATAAGTACTGTTTTTACAGTGTATTTTTACAATTAATAAAGAAAAATATTTAGTAGCGTGCCCAGGAATAATTATTTAAATATCCAAGCTGTGAAGACAACTTTACAATGGCAAAAATTGTGTGAGCGTTAGCTAGTTGAAAAGTTGGTTTTTCTATTGAGGTATAGAGTATTATCAATAAACACACACATTTTTACTTAAAAAAATAATTGGGTCTCTCTTCTTAAAAAAAACACTTTAATTTGACAAAGAAAACGAGTGGGTGCAGGTACTCAATATTTTTACGTATTTTTTACAGTGCATTTTCACAATTAAAATATATATATATATATAATTAAATAGCATGCTCAGGAATAATTATTTAAATATCCAAGCTGTGAAGACAACTTTACAATGGCAAAAATTGTGTGAGCGTTAGATAGTTGAAAATATTCCGGGTTTTTCTATTGAAGTACAGAGTATTATCAATGAACACATTTATTTATACTTATAAAAATAATTGTGTCTCTCTTCTTAAAAAAACACACTTTAATTTGACAAAGAAAACTAGTGAGTGCAGGTACTCATAATATTTAAGTACTTTTTTACAGTGTATTTTTACAATTAATAAAAAAAATTAAATATAATTAAATAGCATGCCCAGGAATAATTATTTAAATATCCAAGCTGTGAAGACAACTTTACAATGGCAAAAATTGTGTGAGCGTTAGATAGTTGAAAATATTCCGGGTTTTTCTATTGAAGTACAGAGTATTATCAATAAACACACTTATTTATACTTATAAAAGTAATTGGGTCTCTCTTATTAAAAAAACACTTTACTTTGACAAAGAAAACGAGTGGGTGCAGGTACTCATTATTTTTAAGTACTTTTTTACAATGTATTTTTACAATTAATAAAAAAATTAAATATAATTATATAGAAAGCCCAGGAATAATTTTTTAAATATCCAAGCTGTGAAGACAATTTCACAATGGCAAAAATCTTATGAGCGTTAGCTAGTTGAAAAGTTGGTTTTTCTATTGAGGTATAGAGTATTATCAATAAACACACACATTTTTACTTAAAAAAATAATTGGGTCTCTCTCTTCTTAAAAAAACTCACTTTAATTTGACAAAGAAAACGAGTGGGTGCAGGTACTCATTATTTTTAAGTACTTTTTTACAGTGTATTTTTACAATTAATAAATATATATATATATATATATATATATATATATATATATATATATATATATATATATATATATATATATATATAATTAAATAGCATGCTCATGAATAATTATTTAAATATCCAAGCTGTGAAGACAACTTCACAATGGCAAAAATTGTGTGAGCGTTAGAGAGTTGAAAATATTCCGGATTTTTCTATTGAAGTACAAAGTATTATCAATAAACACACTTATTTATAATTATAAAAATAATTTGACTCTCTTCTTAAAAAAACACTTTACTTTGACAAAGAAAACGAGTGGGTGCAGGTACTCATTATTTTTAAGTACTTTTTTACAGTGTATTTTTACAATTAATAAATATATATATAATTAAATAGCATGCCCAGGAATAATTATTTAAATATCCAAGCTGTGAAGACAACTTCACAATGGCAAAAATCGTATGAGCGTTAGATAGTTGAAAAGTTGGTTTTTCTATTGAGGTACAGAGTATTATCAATAAACACACACATTTATACTTATAAAAATAATCTGGGTCTCTCTTCTTGAAAAAAACCACTTTAATTTGACAAGGCAACATTACACAATTCACTGAGCAAAATACACACTTTTGAAAGCCAACTTTAATTTAAGTTTTCAACCTTGATTAATTAATACACCCTAATATTTTACTAATCACCTTCTCTTACTCCCTTAGGGTTGCAATAAAGCGCATTTTCTGAAAGAGTATCACTTTCCTACGGTTTAGAATTAAAATAAATCCCGTTTATCATAGGCTACCTCCAACTTTCCCCTAATCAGAATTTCAGTTTTTACGCTTCATAACTGGATGAAATACTTATTGGCTAATTAGTAAGGAGTTCTTTATTCTGGTTTTTAATTATACAATTTCGCTCGAAAATAATTTATAATTGAGATCCCCTCGCTTCCACTTATTGTTTCATGTAAAGAAGGATTATGCAGTTGAATAATTGAAGAGTAACGTGGGATAACGCGGACTGTCACAACAAAAACGAAAGAAGGGCCTGTATTCAAGTTGGAATTAATCAATGGAAAGGAGAAATAAAATGAAAAATGACCTGCATTTGTCAAATAACATTTTTGAGTATAGTTTTTTTAAAATTTTATACTATGATGGCACGGCGTTGCATGTAAAAGATTTAGATACTATTTCAGTTAGGGTAGAGAGTCGAATATGGCTTTTTATACACTCTGAAGTTTCTCAAAATCTGCACTGCAAAAAAGGTACTTAAAAGTGAGTACGTACCCGTTTTTCTTTGAGTACAATTACATCGTAAATGAGCGATGACGTACTCAAATTTAAGTAATCGTACTTTCTCAAAAATGAGCAGTGTGATTTTATATTGCTAGTCTCAGCTTCTGTTCAAGCCACCTTAACAAAGCGACCTGACAAACAAAATTTTTGTTCAGAAGATGGTTTTCCACATTATTTGATGTCGATTTCTTAAATGGAAACTGAGTTGTTACAACTCAATTATCTTAATTCCCATTTTTTTTGGCGCACCTTGTTTAGTATTTCTTTTGTTTATAATTTTTTCAAGTCTCCCTCGTAGTCCAACGCATAAGGCACAGGACTGCGGTGCCTGAGGATCTGAGTTCGATTCCCGATAAATCTTAGTCGTAATTGTTGATATTTATTGAAAGTGATTTATGAAGGCAGCCAATGTAGTTAAGCAATTGCTCTTTTTATTCATTGTACTCATTTTTGAGTACATGTCTTTTTCAAAAATGAAACTTATTTATTCGGAGCTATGATAAGCATAGAACGTACTCAAAAAGAGTAAATTTTCTTATTTTTCAGTACCTATTTTTAACAGTGTAGCTACAAGTAACAGTACTTTGCATTGTTGTTTATTCTGTATTGTTCGGTTTGCGGCAAAAAAAAAACTCAAATTTGTCACAAAGTCCCTCCCCTTCTTCCGATTACGGTCTAACTCATTTTCTGTATTGTGTTCTGTTTCATTATGTGTTTCTGTTTCATAATGTGTATTGTGTTATCAAATTTATTACATGCAATTACTATTGCAGTATGAACGGCGTCCGAATTTCTCTAGTGATTATGGCATGAACTTGGTATGATTTAAATCCTTGTTCAACAGTCTCACTGAGTAGAGGGGCTGGTGTATGTTAAATCTGCCGTGGCTCAAATGTTCTGACATATAATAATGAAATAATGAGTATTTGGATAATGATTTCATATATACTAAAGATTTTGGCAAAATTGTGTATTATAACATTTGTTGCTTTTTATTTTGAAAAAAGGTGGGACTACTTTGCATTTAAAAGTTCTAGATGTTCTTAATAACCTATAACTAAAACATGGAAAATGATTAAATTGTTTTATTCTAAACGATATACACAATACTGCATGTGTAGGGTTGCAATTTTCAGTCATTAAATTTTCAAAATTCGAACAATCATTTTATAATCAATTTAATATTTTAATAGTAATAAAATGATTTAGCTATAAAATATATAATACATTAGAAGTTATTTTTATATTTATATTGCAAGGATAATAAAATATTTTTACTTCGATAAGCAAAGTTTATCATATTTAATTTGGTTATATGGAGATTCCTTATTCAGTAGAAAAATTTTAATCTTTATATAATATATAAAAAAGTCTAATAAAATATATGTTTATACCAATTTTGATTAAAAAAAATATTGAATATTTAACAAAAAAAATATTTAAAAGTAATATGATTGTAATTTTTCATTCCTTTTTTTCAAGATAGAGAAATAAATATTTACAAGGGATGGATTTTTGTAAAAAGTTAAATAATTTTTTCCGTTCATTGTTTTTTATCTAATCAAAGACATTCAGCGTAGTGAGTAGAAAAAGTTCAGTCAATAACTCATCCTTCATTTTCATATGATGCTTAAAATGCATCGCTAATACGCTTCAGCCGCAATACCAATTTTGTTTCCCAGTCATTTTCATACGGCGAAATTTTAACTTTTGAAAACTATTTAAAAGGCCATTTTAAAACTGGAGCTGAAGGCTCTTTTCATTGGATTGATTAATGGCATATTGTGTTTTTAAAATGTTCGGACACGAAGTTTTAAATCTCTCTCTTGCAGATCATTACTAAAAAACATACAAGGACATTTTTGTATTATTTATTTATTTTCTGTTTTCTTGTGTTTTTTAAGGACTTTCATCTTGCAGAAAATAATTACTTATAATAAAATTTGCTAAGCGAAATCAAAAATTGCTTAGTTGGAGAAAAATTGCTCTGTCGCATAATTCGGCGCTCTATCGAAAATGTTCGACGAGTTTACGTCTATCTGCTAATTTTCAATCAATGGAGTTTCGATTCATTTGAAACAGAAGTCTAAGAATGAGCCATACCCCAATAAAGTATCTTGCGAAATAACGTATCTTGAGAAATAACGTATCCTGGAAGGTAATGTATCCACATATATTAGGAGAGTAAAATATAATGCGTTAATAAAATGTGCTAAGCAAAATCAAAAATTGCTTAATTGGCGAAAAATTGCTCTGTCGCATAATTCGGCACTCTGTCGAAAATGTTCGACGAGTTTACATCTATGTGCTAATTTTCAATGAATGGAGTTTTGATTCATTTGAAGCAGAAGTTTTAGAAGTTAAATATGAGCCATACCCCAATAACTTATTTTGCGAAATAACGTATCTTGCGAAATAACGTATCCTGGAAGATAATGTATCCACGTATATTAGAAGAGTAAAATATAATGCGATTGGATAGTTATATTACACTGTTAATAACAGGTATTAACAGTAAGTACAGTAAGTAAAAGGAACTCATTTTTGTGTATATTTGATGTTTATAATGGCTCCGAATACATAAGTTTCAATTTTGAAAAAGATGTGTACTTAAAAATGAGTACAATGGGTAAAAATGAATAAAAAGACCAGATGCTAATCTACATAGTCTGCCTGCATGAATCAATTTCAATAAATATCGACAATTACAACCAATACTTACCTGGAATCGAACTTACAATTGCTGGCACCGCTGTCCAGAGCCTTATCCGTTAACCACCAGGGCGACTTGAAGAAGTTATCAACAGAAGTAATGTTAAAAAGGTGTGCCAAAAGAATGGGAAGTGAGATAATTGGGCTATAATAACTCAGTTTTCATTTAATTAATCGACATCAAATAATTTGTAAAACCATCTTCTGAACAACTATTTTAAGTTTGTCGGGTCACTTTGTTAAGATGGCTTGAACAGAAGCTGATATTAGAAATATTAAACCATACTACTCATATTTGAGAAAGTACGGTTACTTAAATATGAGTACCATCATCGCTCATTTACTATGCAATTGTACTCAAAGAAAATCGAGTAGGTTCGGGTATTCATATTTAAGTACCTTTTTTTACAGTGTGCTGTACAAAACAAGAAAATCGATTAAAAAAACGAAATATTTCTGGTAAAAAAAAAAGTTTGTCAGTTCACTTTGTTAAGATGGCTTGAACAGAAGCTGATATTAGCAATATTAAACCATACTACTCATATTTGAGAAAGTACAGTTACTAAAATATGAGTACGTCATCGCTCATTTACAATGCAATTGTACTCAAAGAAAAACGAGTAGGTTCGGGTATTCATATTAAGCACCTTTTTTTTTTACAGTGTGCTGTACAAAACAAGAAAATCGATTAAAAAAAACGAAATATTTCTGGTAAAAAAAAAAGATTTTTCTATATAAAAAAAACTCTAGAGGAAAAAATAATGTAAACGTTAAAAAAAATGCAATTAACTTTTTATGTATCTAGCGAATCTGATAGTCAATTAGAATCAAATCAAGCTAAATCTTTTTTTTTTCAAAACTAATTCCAATACCACAATTTGTAACCGCCCCCCGTTCGTCGGATCAATTTTTCGCAAACTTCTCAAAGGAAACGAATCTTCCCCCGTCAACTCAAATAATGGACTTTGAATAGACGCTGGTTGCGATTGTTAACAGTGGGAAGAGAAAAAAGACCCGAATGCTAGCGGCACACCGTTGATTTTAGACCGTTTAAAAGATAGAACGTCAAAAGAATGGATATTTTTCTTACAAAAAATAACTTTGTTACGTCTCGAGTAAAAATCCCTAAGATATGCGGAACAATAGGTTTCGAGACTATCTGATGAACACAATACATTGTGGGTGGCACAATCAATAACTAGAAAGAGTTTTTACTGTTTCCTTTAAACTGAAGTTATTTATTATTTATTTTGTTTTGTGCTTGGTTGGGTTGGGATGGGTGTATAAAAAAGAATTTTTGCCAATACGGTTGATGATAGATAGAGAAGATAGATCGTGGATGTAGATGTAGATTGATAGCCAGGTGAATGTATTCTCTTAGTGTATGTTCCGGGGGTTATTTTTTCTTTCTCATCTTATTGTTGAAATAGATTTAGAGACGAGTTGAGTTGTGTGTCTTTCCAGGGACTTGGAGAAGTATTTCTTCGGAATAGAATGATAAAGTGAAGTTTGAATTTCAAAACGGTTCTACCTTAGAGTCCTTATTCAACGGGGAATACTAATATGTCATGGACTATTCTCTTATTTGAATATTCGAATCGTGAATAGTTATTCAATAGTTTTATATAAGTAACAAACCCGCACTGTTAAAAATAGGTATTAAAAAATAAGTAAAATGTACTCATTTTTGAAAAATGAGTACAATGGGTAAAAATGAAAAAAAGAGCAGATGCTATCCTATATAGGTTGCCTTCAGAAATCTCTTTAAAAAAATATCGACAATTACAACCAAGACTTACCTGGAATCGAACCCAGATCTGCAGGCATCGCTGTCCAGTTCCTTATTCGTTAAACTACCAGACCGACATTAAAAAATTATAAACAGAAGGAATGTTAAAAAAAAAGTTGTGCCAACAGAATGAGAAATAAGATAATTGAGTTGTAATAATTCAATTTCTATTTAAACAATTGGCATCTAATACTTTGGAAAACCAACTTCTGAATAACTAATTTAAGTTTTTCAGGTTTTATTAAAATCGCTTGAACAGAAGCTGAGATGAGCAATATTAAATCACACTGCTGATTTTGCGAAAGTACGATTACTTAAATTTGAGTATGTCATCGCTCATTCACGATGAAACTGTACTAAAAATACGAGTACGTTCATGTACTCATTTTTAACCAACTTTTTTTACAGTGCGTATATCTTCCTTTATATATTGTAAAAAAAAGGTATTTAAAAAAATAATTATCTAAATTTACTTATTTTTCTTTAAGTATAATTACATCGTAAACGGGCGTATGGCATACTCAAATGCAAGCAACAGTAATTTCTCAAAAAATAGCAATGTGATTTAATATTGCTAATTTCAGCTTCTGTTCAAGCGAACTTTATAAAAGCTGGCAAAATTAAAATAGCAGTTCAGAAGATGGTTTTCCACAGTATTGATTTCTTAAAGAGAAACTGAGTTAAAACAACACAATTATCTTACTTCCCATTCTTTTGGAACAACTTTCGTAACATTTCTTCTATCTACAACTTCTTAACGTCGCCAGGAAGTTTAACGAATAAGGCCATAGACTGCGGATCTGGGTTCGATTCCCGTTAAGACTTAGTTGTAGTTGTCGATATTTATTGGAAGTGATTTATAAAGGCAGCCTATGAAGGCAAGCAACTGCCTATTTTTATTCATTTTTACTCCTTTTTGAGTACATTTCTTTTTCAAAATTGCAGCTTATGTATTCGAAGCTATGATAAGCATTGAATGCAATCAATCAATTAGTACATTTTACTTATTTTCAAGTATCTATTTTAAACAGTGTAGATTTCAAAATTTAATTTATAACTGAAAAATATTTTGTTTGAAGCTTGTAATGTCATAAAAGAGAAATAAAAATAACAAAAGAAAACTTTATATTATCAAATACTCCACCTGAATATACTAAGAGCTTCTATACTATTTTATAAAAGTAATAATAGTTTTATAACTCATAAAAAAATTTCATAGTTTAGAGAATATATACCAGAGAACTTTTGCTTGGTTTTAAAAAAATAGTCACAACTTTTTTAATATAAAATTTATATTGTTTCTAAAAAATTAGTGTGGCAATTTCTTTAATTATTTTAATTATATCCCACGATTTCTTATTTAAAATGTCACACGTAACCAATAAAAATAATTTATTGACTTCATTGTTATCGTCTACTACTTTAAGTTCTGTGTTTAATACAGTGTGGTTAATCATAATTGCAATTTTAGATTATCGCATACATCGCATACATAAATGTCAACTACCAGCTGAACATGAGAAAATTCCCTCGAAAACTTCTAGGTATATCTATATCGTTAAGACTAATTTTTTTTATTTAAAAATAGTAGAATGCAAGAAAACAATCATTTTCTTATGAGTTGCTTGATCAGAAATTACGAACTTGCATCACAAAAATACTTTTCATAGGAACTTTGTACAATTTTTCTAGAAAATATGAATCTTTTTATAGCTAGTACATAAACAACGCAATCAAAAACATTAAATCTAACTATTCAAACACTAAAACTCTGTGTAAACTACGATTTGTCATTGGGTCGTCTCTCCTATAAACACGGGATTGGTTTGGGTAATCCCAATAACGACAATGGTAAGATCTTCCGTACGATATCAATTGCGACAATATCATTTGAAGAATTCAAATACCCATCAAGGACCCCAAGGCTGGTAGTATACGTTCTAGAGTACATTAAAAATTCGGATTTGAAAAGCTCCTTGCATATGAACTGCCCCAAGGAATTAAAATCGTTGTGTGTTTACATATATTTACCTATGTCCTAATCGGAGTCGCAAATTAAACTTAAGATAGTATTCGGAAAGTTCCTACGGCTCTGTAAAACTTCAACATTCAGGACAGTTGCTTTCATTAGAATCTCACCCTACAGCAATATCAAAGTCATACAAAAGTTCTCGAAACGTTATTACGAGAACTAACTTAAGATCAATTTTCTGAACCGATGCGGGGAATATAGTAATTTAAGGGTTGTTATTAGTCATACGGTAGCATGATATGCAATTTACTTTTCTTTATGTGCATATTGCGAAAAGCAAAATTGTATTGATAAATAAAGTCGATTATTGTTCTAGAAAATTACAGTTATACAAATGAATTAATAGTCTCTGTTTGATAGCTTAACAAGCTTAGAAACAAAATTTTATATTTTTTTAAGAAAATTATATACATGGCAACATTGCATTCTTATAAAATATTTTCTTACTTAAAATAAGTTCTTACAGGATATATAAACTTAAAAGCACCATAATTAGAAAATGTAACTTAGAAAGTTTGTACCTATCAACGATTTTTTGAAACAAACATCTTCAAGTTTTAAACTTTATCATTTTAATATCACAGTAATTAAAAACAATAAGCTTTTCTGTCATATTAGTATAAATATGTTGTTTTATTATAATAATTATATTTTAAAAAATTTGTGCATATATATTAAATATTAAATTGTCTCGTCCCAATTCTGATTATGTATCATACTATAACTCATTAAAAATAATTTAAAGAAAATGAGAATATCTTGAGAAGCAAATTAAAGATTGCATAAAAAAACTGTCATTTTAAACGGTAATTATTTTAAATTAAATATAATGCTCAAATAATAATATTACTTCAATAATAAGTAAAAAGGGGCACATAAGTAATTTATGTACTTGTATTTGAGCCATCTAGTTTCAAACCCAGATAGATCCACATTTCCTCAAAATCGTTTTTTTTTTATATTTTTACAAACAAGTTTTCAATGCATTACATCACCTTGCAAAGAGGTATTGACCAAAAGTGTCTGAAGCCAGTCTAAAAATGCTTTCAAAGTCATGCGTTTAGATCCAAAAGTACTTCGCTACATACGTTTTTAGCATCTGTAAAATTTATAAAAAATCAATCTTTCTGTTTTTGAAAATAGGGGGTTCATTTAACAGTATATTCAAAGTTCCTTCACTCAATTGAACTTAAATATATCTATAAACAAATTCCACTTTTAAGCTATCTTTTAAAATTTTCAATGCCATATTAATACATAAATTGAAAATTATGGAATTAGTCTTAAGAATCTGGAGCTTACAATTTATTTTTAATGACCTAATATTAAAAAAAAAGTGCTTCCCAAAAAATAATCGTTTAAGAAAACTGTCAAACATTTAGATACATTATTGAATTATAATAAAATATAACTATATTAATAAGCAATATTTATTATGTTGTAAGATAATATTAAGGATTTCCAAAGTTGTTTTCTCTTTTTCCTATGCCTTTGATAAATAACCAAATTTGGTTTTACACCAGTACTGTTTCGACAAACCAGCTATTATTTCGTTTTAAGTCAGATATTAAATCAAAACTTCAAAACTGTTTCAGAAATTTTTAAAACTAAGAAACTCTCTTTTACAATCCTTACCTTAGAAATTCAATTTTCAAAAGAGTACATTTTTATATAAGTAAAAAAAATTGGTCGACGGTCTTAGTAGCCCTTAGCAACACGATCGTATGTAATCCTTCGTTGGTTAGACGACAGATACCGCATTGAAGAGCTTTGACTTTTTTCCAGAAACGCAGAAGAATGTCTATGTATTCCTATAGAATGCTTTCACTATGCTCTTAGAATGCTTCTTTTTTACAAATGACTGATTAGACATGTCCATTGCATTGTGTTGTGTACGTTAAGGTGTATATACGCGCGAAACCACAGGCAATGAAATTTTATTAAATATTTCTTTCTCTTCTTAAGAATGTTATTTTACATATAAATGACATATGAATGGGTGAAGGGAACTTTCAATATTATGTAATAAATGAAAAACATTTTGTTAGTAAAATGCTTTTTAACCTGGGAGCACTCGCAAAGGGGAGTTTTATATTCCACAGAAAGTGATTGCACACTTATCCTAACTTCGCTTATTTTGAAATGGGTCAAACCTGGTGTAGCTGCTTTCAAGGTCAAAAACCATAAAATGTTTATTTTTCCTTATAACCATTCCTAAGTTAATAACAAACTCATGGTACATTGCGAGTTTGAGATTGTGATGCCAACAATATATGTCAAAGAAGTCGACGATACTTTAATTGTGTTAGGGAACTTTCTTAAATTTTCATTTCTACACCACAACAAAATTTTAATAAAGTCTATTATTACGAAACATTCATATTTAATATTTATTTTGGACAAACACATAATACTCTAAAATTATCAGTTTTAAAACCCATAATGAAAATACACAGTTTTAATATACTGTGTGTGTCGTCTCATTCAGTATTTAAATCTCTTTTTACCATTCACCCCTAACCAGATTAACTGTTTAATTAGATTCAAACAATATATGGCAGCCTCTTAAAAACAATATTCTATTGATAACAATAGTTACTCCTGACGAACGCACACTATTCTAAACTTATTAATATTACAACCCATAACGAAAATACGCGTTTTTAATATATTATTTGCGTTGTCTCATTCAGCTATTCTTTTACTATTCACCCCTATTAAAAACATTTAACGACGAATCCTTGAAACAAGATTAACTGTTTAATTGGATCCAAACAATAAATGGCAGCCTCTTGAAAACAATAATATATTGATAACAATAGTTACTCCTGACGAACGCACACTATTCTAACATTATTAATTTTAAAACCCATAATGAAAATACGCGTTTTTAATATATTATTTGTGTTGTCTCATTCAGCAACTACTCTTTTACTATTCACCCCTAATAAAAACATTTAACGAACCCTTGAAACAAGATTAACTGTTTAATAAGATTCACACAATAAATGGCAGCCTCTTGAAAACAATAATCCATTGATAACAATAGTTACTCCTGATAGAGTTACTAGAAATCCGATCCAATCTTGACTGAATAGTATGAGTATTCAGTTTGCGAAACATTCTGGAAACGCATTCATATCCTCGTTTGCATTGACCCATCATCTCTTGTCTCGTTTGCATTCAGAATGGCTTGATTATCCTCTGATTGAACACTGAGGAAGAGGCAGTATGAATTATGCAAAAGGAATTTAACATGAGTTTAATTGGTTGCAATTTATGGAGAAAACGAATGTCTTACGTTTCGGGATGAGCTTTATTGCTATAATAATAGCTTGGTGTAACTAATTCGTAAAGATGCTTTGTAAGTAAGTCTCTGATTAAAGGTTTGGACACTGAATGTTTTGGATCAGTTTTGAAGAAACCAATGCGAGTGTTTTGTAGTTTCTAATTCGATTTCAAAACAAACTCGTAATTCACTAACATAAGTTCCTATATTAAATATTTTGGTGTAAATAAATGATACGGGGAAGATGGGGTGTTTAAAGTTTGAGGGTCTTTTATGAGTACTACATTAAATGGTTGATATTTATTATACAAAAAAAATACTTATTATTTGGTTTTTTATCTACATAGAAATTTCATTAAAACATAAAATATGGTCTGATTTTTTTTTAATTTTTCTTGATTTTTATAGTTCTTAAATTTTCTTCAAAAAAAAGCATTTGACCCATCTTTTCCCACATGAATTATGAATTAAGCCACGATTTTATTCACATCATCCAACATTCTGTGTATATGTTACAAACTAATAATATTTTACTTGACGAAGAAAACTATTCATGAAAATATTATGTATTTTGAATTATACATATAGTGCAAGAATGTAATAACATCTAAACTGAACATCAAAAACAATGCTAATTGATTAGAAAATTTTGATAAAGCCGGATAAAATTCTCTGTACGAAGACATGCAGTGGTAAGTGTTAAATCCTCTTAAATAATGAAGTATTCAATAAGGAAATGTCTCTCAAATGCATTGAGAACTACAGCTAAGCGGCCGTAAAATATTCTCTTCAACATTCTGTGTATAGGTTACAGACTAATAATATTTTAATTAACGAAGAAAACTATACATGAAAATAATATGTATTTTGAATGATACATATATTACTAGAATTTGAATAGAAATTTCATTAAAACATAAAATATTTTCTGATTTGTTTTTTTACTTTTTCTTGATTTTTATAGTTTTTAAATTTTTTTCAAAAGAGCATTTGACCTATCTTTTTCTACGTGAATTATGAATTAAACCACGATTTTATTCACATCATCCAACATTCTGTGTATGTTACAGACTAATAATATTTTAATTCACGAAGAAAACTATACATGAAAATGTTTAAGTATTTTGAATGATACATATATTACTAGAATTTAAAAACTTCTAAACTGAACATCAAAAACAATGCTAATTGATTAGAAAATGTGATGAAGCCGGATAAAATTCTATGTACAAAGACATGCAGTGGTAACTGTTAAATCCTCTTAAATAATGAAGTATTCAATAAGGAAATGTCTCTCAAATGCACTGAGAACTACAGCTAAGCGGCCGTAAAAGATTCTCTTCAACATTCTGTGTATAGGTTACAGACTAATAATATTTTAATTAACGAAGAAAAATATACATGAAAATATTGTGTATTTTGAATGATACACATATTACTAGAATTTGAATAGAAATTTCATTAAAACATAAAATATTTTCTGATTTGTTTTTTTACTTTTTCTTGATTTTTATAGTTTTTAAATTTTTTTCAAAAAAGAGCATTTGACCCATCTTTTTCCTCATGAATTACGAATTAAACCACGACTTTATTACCATCATCCAACATTCTGTGTGTATGTTACAGACAAATAATATTTTAATTCACGAAGAAAACTATACATGGAAGTTTCATGTATTTTGAATAATACATATATTACTACAATGTAAAAATTTCTAAACTGAACATCAACAACAATGCTAATTGATTAGAAAACTTCGCGGAAGCCGGATAAAATTATCTGTACGAAGACATGCAGTGGTTACTGTTAAATCATCTTAAATAACGAAGTATTCAATAAGGAAATGTCTCTTTAATTGCACCGAGAACTACAGCTAAGCATCCGTAAAACATTATCTTCAACATGCTGTGTATATGTTACAGACTAATAATATTTTAATTAACGAAGAAAACTATACATGAAAATATTATGTATTTTGAATGATACATGTATTACAAGAATATAAGAACATCTAAACTGAACATCAAAAACAATGCTAATTGATTAGAAAGCTACGCGGAAACCGGATAAAATTCTCTGTACGAAGACATGCAGTGGTAACTGTTAAATCATCATAAATAATGAAGTATTCAATACGGAAATGTCTCCTCAAACGCACTGAGAACTACAGCTAAGCGGCCGTAAAATAAAATATTGACACCCCTAATTGATACAATTCATTGAATCAATGTCATTAAAGACTCTGAGGACTGACTTGAGCAGATTAAAAGTGATTTCCTTCCAATAAAATGCCCCAAAAGAATCTGGAGGTTTGTCCTTGCCTGAGCTGATGTCTTCAGCGCTTGCTCATCATGAATATTTAAAGAATAAGGTAGAAATTTGTTTACCCTCATCGATAGTTTGCTTTGGGAAGAAGTCTTTTAGAAATCTCTCTCACTTCAAATTAAGAGGGTTGAGATATCGATTTCGGAATCGATTATCTTAAAAGACGTCGTGACGTCACCAGAGGACCGGAAAGAGACGTGAGTGTCTTTTCTGTTCGCAACCAATAATTTACGAGGGAAAGAAAGACGACGGGACGGTTCAATGAGAACTCGATATGCAAAAAGTGCTGGGACTTTGTTTCTGAGGAATAGAAATTCTAATGGCGTGCGTATTGCGAACAAATGTAAATTTTTTAGACGGCTCAAAACTTTGAACTGTAAAAGTGTCATGCGAATTTGGGTCTATGCATGCGAACATTAAGTCGAAGAATAAAATTCACAATTGGAGAGTTGAAATCTTTAGCAACCCTATTAAAAATGCATTCTTATGTTTGACGAAACTTTTGTAGATTTTGACCTGCTATATGCTCCAATGAAATATTCGTCAAACTGTGGATATTTAGTTTGTCGTTTATTTATTTTGTCAAAAATATAGACGATTTTTAATAATATAGTAATTCAATATCGAAAAACTGTCTCAAACTGTGCATCTCTTGTTCCAACCCCCCTTCACTCTATCCACTCGACCAAAAACACTTTTGAATTCTGACAATATAAGTATAAGAACCAAACAGTAGAAATCTTTAGCAACCCTATTAAAAATGCATTCTTATGTTTGACGAAACTTTTGTAGATTTTGACCTGCTATATGCTCCAATGAAATATTCGTCAAACTGTGGATATTTAGTTTGTCGTTTATTTATTTTGTCAAAAATATAGACGATTTTTAATAATATAGTAATTCAATATCGAAAAACTGTCTCAAACTGTGCATCTCTTGTTCCAAAGCTCATCACTCTATCCACTCGACCAAAAACACTTTTGAATTCTGACAATATAAGTATAAGGACCAAACAGTAGAAATCTTTAGCAACCCTATTTAAAATGCATTTTCATGTTTGACGAAACTTTTGTAGTTTTTGACCTGTTATATGCTCCGATGAAATATTCGTCAAACTGTGGATATTTAGTTTGTCGTTTATTTATTTTGTCAAAAATATAGACGATTTTTAATAATATAGTAATTCAATATCGAAAAACTGTCTCAAACTGTGCATCTCTTGTTCCAACCCCCCTTCACTCTATCCACTCGACCAAAAACACTTTTGAATTCTGACAATATAAGTATAAGAACCAAACAGTAGAAATCTTTAGCAACCCTATTTAAAATGCATTTTCATGTTTGACGAAACTTTTGTAGTTTTTGACCTGTTATATGCTCCGATGAAATATTCGTCAAACTGAGGAAATTTATTTTGTCGTTTATTTATTTTGTCAAAAATAAAGACGATTTTTAATAATATAGTAATTCAATATCGAAAAACTGTCTCAAACTGTGCATCTCTTGTTCCAACCCCCCTTCACTCTATCCACTCGACCAAAAAAACTTTTGAATTCTAACAATATAAGTATAAGAACCAAACAGTAGAAATCTTTAGAAACCCTATTAAAAATGCATTCTCATGTTTGACGAAACTTTTGTAGTTTTTGACCTGCTATATGCTCCGATGAAATATTCGTCAAACTGAGGAAATTTATTTTATCGTTTATTTATTTATTTTGTCAAAAATGGAGACGATTTTAAGTAATAGAGTAATTTAATATCGAAGAGCTGTCTCAAACCGTGCATCTCTCGTTCCAAAGACTCTATCCACCCGGCCAAAAAAACTTTTGAATTCTGACAATATAAGTATAAGAACCAAACAGTAGAAATCTTTAGCAATCCTATTAAAAATGCATTCTCATGTTTGACGAAACTTTTGTAGTTTTTGACCTGCTATATGCTCCGATGAAATATTCGTCAAACTGAGGAAATTTATTTTATCGTTTATTTATTTATTTTGTCAAAAATGGAGACGATTTTAAGTAATAGAGTAATTTAATATCTAAGAGCTGTTTCAAACCGTGCATCTCTCGTTCCAAAGACTCTATCCACCCGGCCAAAAAAACTTTTGAATTCTGACAATATAAGTATAAGGACCAAACAGTAGAAATCTTTAGCAATCCTATTAAAAATGCATTCTCATGTTTGACGAAACTTTTGTAGTTTTTGACCTGCTATATGCTCCGATGAAATATTCGTCAAACTGAGGAAATTTATTTTATCGTTTATTTATTTATTTTGTCAAAAATGGAGACGATTTTAAGTAATAGAGTAATTTAATATCGAAGAGCTGTCTCAAACCGTGCATCTCTCGTTCCAAAGACTCTATCCACCCGGCCAAAAAAACTTTTGAATTCTGACAATATAAGTATAAGAACCAAACAGTAGAAATCTTTAGCAATCCTATTAAAAATGCATTCTCATGTTTGACGAAACTTTTGTAGTTTTTGACCTGCTATATGCTCCGATGAAATATTCGTCAAACTGAGGAAATTTATTTTATCGTTTATTTATTTATTTTGTCAAAAATGGAGACGATTTTAAGTAATAGAGTAATTTAATATCTAAGAGCTGTCTCAAACCGTGCATCTCTCGTTCCAAAGACTCTATCCACCCGGCCAAAAAAACTTTTGAATTCTGACAATATAAGTATAAGGACCAAACAGTAGAAATCTTTAGCAATCCTATTAAAAATGCATTCTCATGTTTGACGAAACTTTTGTAGTTTTTGACCTGCTATATGCTCCGATGAAATATTCGTCAAACTGAGGAAATTTATTTTATCGTTTATTTATTTATTTTGTCAAAAATGGAGACGATTTTAAGTAATAGAGTAATTTAATATCGAAGAGCTGTCTCAAACCGTGCATCTCTCGTTCCAAAGACTCTATCCACCCGGCCAAAAAAACTTTTGAATTCTGACAATATAAGTATAAGGACCAAACAGTAGAAATCTTTAGCAATCCTATTAAAAATGCATTCTCATGTTTGACGAAACTTTTGTAGTTTTTGACCTGCTATATGCTCCGATGAAATATTCGTCAAACTGAGGAAATTTATTTTATCGTTTATTTATTTATTTTGTCAAAAATGGAGACGATTTTAAGTAATAGAGTAATTTAATATCGAAGAGCTGTCTCAAACCGTGCATCTCTCGTTCCAAAGACTCTATCCACCCGGCCAAAAAAACTTTTGAATTCTGACAATATAAGTATAAGAACCAAACAGTAGAAATCTTTAGCAATCCTATTAAAAATGCATTCTCATGTTTGACGAAACTTTTGTAGTTTTTGACCTGCTATATGCTCCGATGAAATATTCGTCAAACTGAGGAAATTTATTTTATCGTTTATTTATTTATTTTGTCAAAAATGGAGACGATTTTAAGTAATAGAGTAATTTAATATCGAAGAGCTGTCTCAAACCGTGCATCTCTCGTTCCAAAGACTCTATCCACCCGGCCAAAAAAACTTTTGAATTCTGACAATATAAGTATAAGGACCAAACAGTAGAAATCTTTAGCAATCCTATTAAAAATGCATTCTCATGTTTGACGAAACTTTTGTAGTTTTTGACCTGCTATATGCTCCGATGAAATATTCGTCAAACTGAGGAAATTTATTTTATCGTTTATTTATTTATTTTGTCAAAAATGGAGACGATTTTAAGTAATAGAGTAATTTAATATCGAAGAGCTGTCTCAAACCGTGCATCTCTCGTTCCAAAGACTCTATCCACCCGGCCAAAAAAACTTTTGAATTCTGACAATATAAGTATAAGAACCAAACAGTAGAAATCTTTAGCAATCCTATTAAAAATGCATTCTCATGTTTGACGAAACTTTTGTAGTTTTTGACCTGCTATATGCTCCGATGAAATATTCGTCAAACTGAGGAAATTTATTTTATCGTTTATTTATTTATTTTGTCAAAAATGGAGACGATTTTAAGTAATAGAGTAATTTAATATCGAAGAGCTGTCTCAAACCGTGCATCTCTCGTTCCAAAGACTCTATCCACCCGGCCAAAAAAACTTTTGAATTCTGACAATATAAGTATAAGGACCAAACAGTAGAAATCTTTAGCAATCCTATTAAAAATGCATTCTCATGTTTGACGAAACTTTTGTAGTTTTTGACCTGCTATATGCTCCGATGAAATATTCGTCAAACTGAGGAAATTTATTTTATCGTTTATTTATTTATTTTGTCAAAAATGGAGACGATTTTAAGTAATAGAGTAATTTAATATCGAAGAGCTGTCTCAAACCGTGCATCTCTCGTTCCAAAGACTCTATCCACCCGGCCAAAAAAACTTTTGAATTCTGACAATATAAGTATAAGGACCAAACAGTAGAAATCTTTAGCAATCCTATTAAAAATGCATTCTCATGTTTGACGAAACTTTTGTAGTTTTTGACCTGCTATATGCTCCGATGAAATATTCGTCAAACTGAGGAAATTTATTTTATCGTTTATTTATTTATTTTGTCAAAAATGGAGACGATTTTAAGTAATAGAGTAATTTAATATCGAAGAGCTGTCTCAAACCGTGCATCTCTCGTTCCAAAGACTCTATCCACCCGGCCAAAAAAACTTTTGAATTCTGACAATATAAGTATAAGGACCAAACAGTAGAAATCTTTAGCAATCCTATTAAAAATGCATTCTCATGTTTGACGAAACTTTTGTAGTTTTTGACCTGCTATATGCTCCGATGAAATATTCGTCAAACTGAGGAAATTTATTTTATCGTTTATTTATTTATTTTGTCAAAAATGGAGACGATTTTAAGTAATAGAGTAATTTAATATCGAAGAGCTGTCTCAAACCGTGCATCTCTCGTTCCAAAGACTCTATCCACCCGGCCAAAAAAACTTTTGAATTCTGACAATATAAGTATAAGAACCAAACAGTAGAAATCTTTAGCAACCCTATTTAAAATGCATTCTCATGTTTGACGAAACTTTTGTAGCTTTTGACGAAACTTTTGTTGTTTTTGACGAAACTTTTGTAGTTTTTGACGAAACTTTTGTAGTTTTTGACCTTGGATCTCTCGTTCCAAAGCCCAAAGTTCTATCCACTCGGTCAAGAAGACTATTGAATTCGGACAATATATTTAAGAACCAAACAAATGTACATAAAAATACAAAAATCGAGTGTTTTTATTCTCAAGTACTTTCCAATACGACTTTAAAGTATTTTAACGAATTTTTGAGAAAATGAGCGATGAAGAAAAAAATACCGAAATAAATATTTTATCATAGCTTCTTTATTCAGAAGAATTTATTTTTAAATTGCATTTTTATTTTATTGTTCTTTACTTCTAACCTTAAATACATTTTAGGCTTTACAATGTTTAAATGTTATTATTTCGCCTATAGTTTTGAATTCTCATTTTATTTATTTATTAACAGTTGCCTTAAATAAAAGGAAGACAAAATATTTACAATTTATTCTTTCGAATTTATTATTAATGAATATTTATTAATGATAAAACCCGTTTTCCGAAAGCTAAATTATTCACCTGAATTAAATGCTAATTTATAAATCGGGTGCAAGTTCCACTAGTTGTAATCAAATCAGTTAAAAAAGAATCCACATTAAATATTTATTTTGTAAACGTTAAACAAAAATATATTTTCTTTAAAATAAAAAGTTTTATTCAGGCTAAAAGATAAAAATAAATATTATAAATAATTTTTTCATGTTTTAACATTTTCTCATTAACCATCCAATCATTCCAATTTAATTCACGCATTGAACAACCCATTTCTTTATCAGAAAAATATTTAAATTAAATCATCCCGACAAATAAAACCCCCACCTTTAATTTTTTTCCCTTTGCATTAAACGGATTTCAATCTAAGAATGAAATATACGATTTGAGCTCTTTTTCTAACGTATTATAATAAAGATAAGTTTTTTTAGTATTGCATCAGGAAACGCAGCGTCTGCTTCAAGTCTGGAATTTATGTGAATCGTAGTCGAAAAGTTACCTTATTTGCACGGTTTTTTTTACTCGTTAAACCTGGGAAGAAAACTATGCTGAAAAAAAGATTTATGGTGGATATGAATAAATTACGGGGCAGTATAAAACTTCCGCTTTTAAATTCGTACGTGCGCGTTTTAAATTTGCCTCAATTGACGGCTTAGAATACCAATACATATATGCATAAATTCAACTACGGTGGGGTATATATACACCTTTATAGAGTTAGTGAATATTAAAGTTTGGAAATCCTGGTATTTTGTTTTTCGGAACACACAACTAAAAACGTTTTGCCTGCAAAATTAATCTAGTTTTCGAATAAAAGCGCGTATTGGTTATTTACTTCGAGCATGGATCCTTTGTAGTAGAGGAGTCATGGCGTCTCTCACGCTGACATCAAAGTGAAGTCAACATGTATGGCCTCAGACACGTGGTTAATTACGTCATTCCATTCATAAATTTTCACTGTTACACATTTCCCAATTCATCAGTGGCCGAGCGGTTAAAGGCGTTCAGCTACTAATCCGAGGATTGGTGGTTCGAACCCGTGCAATGGACTTGACAAAGAAAAGTAAAAAGTAGTGATCTTGTGATCCGAGGGTTACCAGATTCGCTACAAAAATACTAGAAAAGTCGTGCAGAACATTCTCAAAAAATAACGGCGTGTGCGGGACTGGTGCACGATAAATCTGATCGAGGTCCAAAGTCCCGACGTCTATTGAAGGCGTTGGGTGCCAGTTTAGGATTCGTACGGATTCGTTAGGACGTACGGATTCGAACCAGCAATCCTCTAATTACTAGCTGAACGTCTTTATCCATTGGGCCACTGGAGGCCCGCGAGGAAAGGGGGTGGCGAGGTCTACTGTCCTGAGAACTACTAGTTTTAATTATTTATAACTAGTAGTATTGGGAATAATGGACCACACGACCAAATAAAAAAATATAAATCAATTTTTTTAACCACATACGTCGTTTTTAAATATTTTAAGAGACATTCATGCCAAATCTAAAGAAAATTGAACAGCGCGTTTAGTTGACCAATGGGCTTATCTAGAACCTGTAAACAATGTGACTTCACATTGGCCATTTAGCAGGAGCCGAACATAAGCTCAAAATAAAACAAATATGCGGTTTAATAAATAAACAAATATGCGGCAAAAGAGACAAAGGTTAGCAATTCGTTTCAGCATTGAAAATAAAAAAGGGTTTCAACCCTAAGAGTAATCCCCTTTATGTACTCATTTTAAGTACCTTTTTTTATAGTGTTCAATTCAAAATAAGTTTGATGTCCCGCGATATTGGTTAGTAAAAACCTTTGCTTTATGAAGTTTCGTAGATTCTTTATTCTTTCGGAATTCTGGGAACACTGTAAGGAAAAGGTACCTAAACATGAGTACCTGAACATATTCGTTTTTCTTTGAGTACAATTGCATCGTAAATGTGCAATGACGTACTTAAATTTAAACAGCCGTACTTTCTAAATATTGATAATTTCAGCTTCTGCTCAAGCCATCTTAACAAAGCGCGACCTGACAAACTTAAAATAGTTTTTCTAAAGATGGTTTTCCACATTATACAATGTCGATAGCTTAAATGGAAACTGAGTTATTAAAATTCAATTAACTTACTTCCCATTTATTGGCGCAATTTTTAAACATTTATTCTGTTTATAACTTCTTTAAGTCGCCCTGGTAGTACAACGGGTAAGGCACTGCCTGAGGATCTGGGTTCGATTCTCGGTAAGTCCTGGTTGGGATTTTTAATATTTATTGAAAGTGATTTAGGAAGGCAGCCAATGTAAGCTAACATCTGCTCTTTTTACTCATTGTACTCATTTTTGAGAACACGTCTTTTTCAAAAATGAAACTTATATATTCGGAGGTATGATAAGCATTGAATGTAATCATCAAAAATGAGTACATTTTACTTATTTTTGAGTACCCATTTTCAACAGTGCAAGTGATTTTTTTATGAGTCTTCTGTGATTTTATCCAAAAAGTCAAGCAACAAAACTTTCATAGGGGCAAAATAAATATTAAAAAAAAGGTATATAAACACTATCCGGAAACCAGCATCGTTTCCGGGAAAATGACGTCATCAGTGGGCCATCGATCATGGAAGACAAGCCATTTTCTACAAAATGATAAACGACAAGCCAAGGTGCCAAACACTTTGCACAGCCCATAAAGGTTAACGCCTCTAACATTGACGGCCAGGCTTCAAACTTATCAGGGGAAAACGGTATTTTCCGTATCGGGGAAAACTCAAACGCGACCGCGGTTGCTATATTTGGACGGCCTTATCTCTGTCATTAACTGAACATCCATTTTAAATAATGCCTATCTGATACTTGTGGGTATTGTGTCATAAATGATGTTTCCCCGGTCCTTGATTTTCGATTTTTGGACGTTTTTCGGATTTTTGCTCGATTATCGTGGGTCCTTATCAGCTGCAATGGGGTACTCGTCGTGTAACAATGCTAATGGTAAATGTTGGGGTAAAAAATCGGTTGAAATTGTGTAAATTAAAAAGAGTTCGTTTTCAATAATGTTCATGTGAAAATGTTTTTAATTAATGGTTTCCTTTATTTAAAATGTACAGTTATATAAGCTGGTGCCAAAATGGCTAGATGAATTTAAGAGAGTCTATCTCCGAATATACAACGAAACAAATTATTTAATTCAATTCACATTTTTAAATCAAGTTCAATTAAAATATAAAACATTATAAATTAAATTCAAGAAATACGCTTCATATTAAAATGTAGATGTACCAAACAAAATTTAATAGATATGAGCTACGTAAAAAAAAGTTACATTCATATATTGCTTTTTATACAGATTTTAAAATACTAAATATATAAAAAAAAAGATGTGTAATAATAATTTTTAAAGGACAGAAATCAGGGTTTCACTAAATCTATGATAATTTATTTTTAAGAAATCTATCTAACCTCATCATGTATTAAATTTTTCCAAGATCTATACACGATGTTAAAAAATATCGTTAGTGATATACTTATAACGAAATTATTAAAGTAAATTAACTAGTATATTAAACCCAGTTTAAATTATCTATATACTAATTAATATGAATAAAATTTTTAATACTTCAGTAAAACTCATGAAAATACGAATTAAAGGCCCTTAGATAATTGAATTATAAAGTTAAAAGACGCTCTAAAAGTAGACATCATCATAAGTTTTATACTAATTTAATTTATATAATTATACTACGGATGGATAAAACTCTAAATGGTTCTATTTTTGGTTCAAAAATAAAGAACAATCTGGAATTTTTTAAAACAACAACTTTAGTGATATTTTGAATAACATAACAAATCGTGGAGTTAAGTACCTCTAGAGCAGCGGTTATCAAACTACGGTACGCGTACCCTTGATGTGTACGTTGGTACCCGGTTGGGAGTACGCAAAAAAAATATTAGTAATGGAAGAAAACATCTAAAATAAGAATAATAAATGTAATAAGTAAAATCATAAATAAAAGCCTGTAAATTTTATCAATTTAAGTCGTTTGATTAATTTTCCGTGTGACTTAAGAACAGTTCTGCGGAACAAAAACAAACTTTTTTGCGTAGAGGTTTGGATGAGAGAGAATGGGGCACTCATAAATGAAAAGCTTTATTAAAAGTTACGAGAGAGATAAAAGGTTGATGACATATGCTTTAAAGTAATAATACACACCTTCATACAACTACTGTGCGAAGTGTCTTCTGAGATTATAAACTCGTATTTTGAGTTCTGTTAATTATTATTTATTAAGGTAAAATTTTATTTAGACGCTAAAATACATAAATTAAAAATACTCAACAATTCTAGCCATAAATATTTAAATCCCGAAAAAAAATGTATCCTATTTAATTTCCCTTCAATTTTGAAGTTTCAATATAACCCTAAAATATACAGTTATCAGTCTATTTACCAAACGATATATGAAGTGTTCAGAGCTAAAGTGGATTGAGCCCAAAAGTACATAAAAAAATTGTTTGTTGCGGATTAATACTTGTTAATGTTGTATATATTTTCAAATTATGACCCATATTTAAGTTAGTCTTCATACTACAACAATAAAAAAAATTATCCTCTAAATAACTTTAGGATTCAACTAGTGTTAATAAATTAAAACCTTGAATATCTCAAAACTATAATTTATGAACTTGATCCACTGTAGTTCTGAACGCCTCATATGAAAAGTCAGTATTTTACAACCCTTGCAACAATGAATTGCTGACTTTTACAAACGCTATCCAACTATTTTTGCAATTAAAGCCTATGACAAAACTCGGAGCTTAATCGAATTTGAATTTGAACCACGGACTTGAATTATCGATTAAGCACACACAAATCCTTCGACTAGAAGTAATAAAAAGAGTAAAGGAAAGAAAAGTTAATCAAATAAACTTAATCGATATTTCTACTAACTCGTGAACCTTTAGGTGCATTACAATGCAAATACCGGAAATACTGACGAAATTGCGGGAAATTGCTGAGGTTAAAAAGTCGTTCACACCGCAATTGCATGTTGCATGTAATAAAAAGAACAACGTAATTGCATGCTGGGAAAGAATTGGGTATGAGTATAAAAGAGTTTTTATTTTATTTTTGATGTATACTGTTAAAATCATTGTAGTGTGTAATGAAATATCTACGTCTCTCAAGGAAATCAGAATGTGTGTGGGTCTACTCTGTTAAAAATAGCTATTCAAAAAATAAGTAAAATATACTCATTTTTGAGTACATTTTACGTTTACCGTCACTCCGAATACATAAGTTTCAAGTTCGAAAAGACATGTACTAAAAAATGAGTACAATCAGTATAAATGAGTAAAAAGAGCAGATGCTTGCCTACATAGGATGCCTTCATAAATCACTTTTAATTAATATCGACAATTATAACCAAAACTTACTGGGAATCGAACCCAGATCCATAGGCAACGCAGCCCAGAGCCGTTAAACTACCATGGCCACTACACGAAGCTATAAACAAAAGAAATGTTAAAAACGGTATGCCAAGAGAAAGGAAAGTAAGGTAACTGAGTTGTAATAACCTTAGTTTCCATTTAAGCAATAGACATAAAATAATGTGGAAAACCCTCTTCTGGTCAACTATTTTAAGTTTGTCAGGTCGCTTTGTTAAGATGGATTGAACAGAAGCTGAGATTAGCACTATTAAATCACACTGCTCCTTTTTGAGACCAAGTACGGTTACTTAAATTGAGTACGCCATCGCTCATTTACGATGCAATTGTACTCAAAGAAAAACACAACAGGTTAAGGTACTCATTTTTAAGTACAATTTTATTTACAATGTAAATAACGTTTTCTTTAATTTACGTGAAATAAACAAAATACATATAAAAAAATTTAATTATATGGATACAAATACCTACAAAACTAAATTTGTATGAAAAATAAACACAGTTTTATTTTTTAGTCGTAGTTGTTATAAAATAGGTGCATTCGCAGTTGTTAGGCTCAATTTCGCAATGTGTAATAATCGTTAATAGCTTGCAACAATAAACTTTTGCGTAAAATTCGAGTTTTTTTAAAAAACCTACATGAATCGTTCAATATCAACAAATATCAGGTTTTTATCAGGGGACACAATAATAGAAAAGCTACTTTCTACACTGTTAAAAATAGGTACTCAAAAATAAGAAAAATTACTCATTTGTGATTACATTCGATGCTTATAACGGCTCCGAAAACGTAAGTTTTAATTTTGAAAAAGGCATGTACTCAAAAATGAGTAATTTAATTAAAATAAGTAGATATTTGCCTACATGGGGCTACTACTAGTAAAATGCCGAATAGAAAGTTATCTTAAAAAATACATCGATTTGTTAGAACGGGTTCAGCATAGGGCTTACAAAATTGATTCAAGGTACTTCGAGAATGAACTATAACGACAGGCCCTTTAAACACGTATTCAATAAGATACTTCGGGAATGAAGTATAGCGACAGGCTCTTTAAACACGTATACATTCGAAGAGAGGAGGATTAGAAGGGACCTTATTCAACTATTTAAATTTATCAAATCGGGTGATATTGAAGACATAAAATTGAATACAGCCAATGGGACTAGACATGGGTACAAGTTATACAAAACACAACTTAATCGGTAAGATAGGAAGCATTATTTTTATAATAGAGTATTGTATAAATTGAATAGTTTGCCTGAAGGGGCTGTTAAGACTTCAGGAGTAAGTAGTTTTAAATAACAGTCGGATCGGCATTGGGGGATTGTTAGGATGCGATAAACGGTACTTAGAGCTTGTAGTTGGGCGCCAATATTTGTATTTGTATAATAGATCAATTAAATACACAGCAATAATTCTATTGGTTGTAGCTGGTCTACTACAACCAATGGTATACAAAGATTCAAAAGCGAGCGATAATCATTTGAATATTATTGATTGATCGTTAGCCATGTGTGTGTGTGAATTGATGATTATATCAGTTGGGTGCCAATATTTGTATTTGTATAATTGATCAACTAAATATACAGCAATAATTCTATTGGTTGTAGCTGGTCTACTACAACCAATGGTATACAAAGATTCAAAAGCGAGCGATAATCAATTGATAATTATTGATTGAACGTTAGCCATGTGTGTGTGTGAATTGATGATTATTGATATCAGTTGGGCGTCAATATTTGTATTTGTATAATAGATCAACTAAATAGACAGCAATAATTCTATTGGTTGTAGCTGGTGTAGTTCAACCAATGGTATACAAAGATTCAAAAGCGAGCGATAATCAATTGATAATTATTGATTGAACGTTAGCCATGTGTGCGTGTGAATTAATGATTATTGATATCAGTTCGGCGTCAATATTTGTATTTGTATAATAGATCAACTAAATATACAGCAATAATTCTATTGGTTGTAGCTGGTGTAGTACAACCAATGGTATACAAAGATTCAAAAGCGAGCGATAATCAATTGATGAACGTCCAATAAGACACATTAACTGCTAAGGGATTTTCCTTCGCGATTTTCCGCAACCAGTTATCACATTAAATCAACTTTTCTGTCTTCAAGTTTTTTTTGCTTGACTAGTAACTTACAAAAACATTAAGGTTTCTACTAAGATTTACTTCAGTGGTGGCGATTGTTTGTCAAGAGTGAGGAGGAAAGATCCAAAAGTGAGGGAGGAAAGGCCAAAAGTGAGGAGAGGGGAATGCCCAAATTCTTAATTTTCTTTGAAAGTTAGTTCAATTTTTCAAAATTTGGGGCACCTGCCTCGCATCCCCTAATCGCTGCCACTGGTTTACTTTGTTATTGTAAGGTTTACTTCACTTTAAAAAGGGAAGATAAGTAACCCCGAATGTAGGACTGGAATGAGGTTGTTGAGCAAAATTATTTGTAACCTGAATTTGAGACAAAAGATCAGAAAGTCTATTAGTATATTTTCAAATTGATAGTTACATAAATCAACTGTGCACTTTCCTTTTTCAGGGTACACATGGCTAACGTTAAAATTACGACTTTTTCCACTGGAAGAAGACGCGTGTTATACCCACACAACAACACTTTCAGCTGTAACTTTCCATAACTGAAAGCTATGGAAAAAACAGACATACCGTTGGACAACACGGTTGCCCACACTTACAGAATAAATATATTTTTGATTTCTTTCACTGAATGTTTCGCCTTTTTTTAAAATGTGAAACTTTTTTCAACAGTTGGAGTAAAGTTACCATGCAAGGAATAAAGTAACCCCCATCTACTTTTTTTTAAGTAATAAACGTACGAGTCTAGTTTTTTTTTCAAAGCAATAAATCATAAAGTGAAACAGCAATAAAATTATGCTACTGAAATGAAATTTTAATTTTAATTTCATTACTTTATTTTTTTAAATGCTTTTAAAACTTCTTTTAACTACAAAAACTATTTTCCGAAAACAACGAAATCTCACTTCAATATAAGAAAATACATATAAGGATCGTATATTTATTTTAGTTTTTGGATAAAAGGTACCAGAGTTACGAAAAAAATGTGGTTTTGAAAAAAAACCTATTTTAAAGTAAAAGAAAATATTTATTTAAAAAGTACTAGCTCCATAATCGGATTTTTCTGGATTACTTTATGCGGCCTCTTCGTAAAATATTCTTTTAGTCTTATTTTAATGTATTTTTTTATTATGGGGAATACACATGTCCAAAATACCATATTCGTAGATTTACTAATACAAACACTGAAAAACGAATTAAATTATATATTCTACAGCAAATATATGAAGCGTTATAAAGGCAAACTCAACAAAAAAATATTTTCCGGTTTCTAAATCATAAAATATAAGGTGGTAGTTTTTTTTTTAGTTCTCCCGTTCTTACAGTAAAAGGATGAAAATAAATCATACAGTTGATTTCACCCTTGGCACAAAAACTCGAACGCATTTTTTCCGAAACCAGTGATTCGCTCGTCGTATTCGCAGTAATAATAATAACTCTATATGATTTAGTAATTAAGAAGTACAATTTTGGAGAATCGCTACGAATAAAGTTTTATGTATGATCCATAATTCCAAGTTTTGAACAAAAAAGGAGTTTTCAACAAATTTATTGTTATGTACAAGTAGAATTTTATAGAAATCACACAGACAATGAAATATTTTGTATATGTATCAATGGTTATATACAATAAAACTCCAATTATCCGAACTTCAGTTATTCTGATCAAACAAACCGGGTCGCCAATTATCCGGATCTGGATCGCTTTGAAAAAAAATATATAATCAAAATCCACATTTTAATTATTTCTTATCGGTAAATTATGTTGTTTTTAAAGGTCATTCAATTACATTACATACTAAAGTAAAATTCGTTTCTTTTACTAATAAATAACCTTTTTTTCATGAATTATCCAATTATCCGGATATTTCATTATCCGGATGTGATCTGATCTCAATCTCTACGGATAATTGGAGTTCTACTATACCTTAAATGGTCCCAGAAACGCGGTGCCACACAGGGGTGCCCATCCCCCCCAAACTCAATGGCGCAAATCCCCCCTGACTCAAAGGCGCACCCCCCCCCCAAAAAAATCTCTACCCCCTCAAATTTAAAGCATATAACTTTATTAGAATCTAAAATTTTCAACTGAATCCACACAAAGCTCCACATTTCGTATTTTATAAATCAGTTGGAGATAAAATCAAGATATAAATTTGGTTATACTTTAACTTATATACATTAACTTATATGTATGGAACTTATATATTGAATTAAACTTTCTCTCCGCATCTCTTTATAACGTTTCATTGATACAAACAAATGGTGCTTAAAGTCAGGTTCGTCGGTAAAATATAGGGTCGGAGGTTCAGATAACATAATTTTGTGGAATAAAATTGTAATTTCAGAAATTTATTAATTGTTAAAATATGCGTTAAAATTCATAATAAATTCCATAGAACTTATTATTGTCTGTCCGCTAAGAATCGATCGATTTCGGTTCAAGAACCGCAGCTTTGTTATGGTCTAAAAATCTGGTGTTTTCTACAAAATGTCATCGATTTGTCTAAGGTGTTGATTTCAATTCCACCAAAAAATATAATTTACAAATGGATATTTAAAAAATTTTAAATTCAATTTTGTAAACACCTAAAAATAGTTACTGTAGAAATGCTGACGGTAATCTCTGATTGTTCAATTTCAGAAAAACCCTTGCAATCGCTCCATTTAGACTAAAATAACTACCTACAATATTTTATTTTATTTGTCAGTGATATATGCAAAATCATTCTAATTAGCAGAAACACATGATGTAAATAGGTTTTACTCTAAATGCTCAGAAACAATTGCCTCTTACATGTCAGCCAAATACCACTGAAAATGCTTAAATACTTTATATATAAGAAAGAAAAGCTTTCTGTTTGAAATATAAAAAACGGCTTTTTTTTAAAAAGACATCATGACTCTTTGATCATGACATCAAAGAAATAAAATCGATGTTATTTACGTGCGTTAGATACAGATGGTTCTACGAGTGTATATGTAAACCACATAGTTTGTATTCCCCAATCACAGGGCCATCTACAAAAGCTAATGCGCTTTAATAATGTCCCCATTCTACACGGACGTTATTTGCGCACGTTAGCTTTTGCGATAACTCTGCGATTGGTCCACCACTTGGTGTGAATGCACCAATCAGATGCTTCTGCAAAATGCAACGCGGCGTAAATAGCGTCCGTGTAGAATGGGCCTTAGAATATCTGTTTTTTACTGGTTAAATATACTTTCTCTTACCTAATGGTATAAACAAAACTGGTATATATAAAACACGGCTACATATATGGTCAAACAGAAATATTTATGAAAAAGTGGGAAAATTCATGTCTTAACGGTTAGAGATGTCAACATGAACTAAAGTACAAATTATAAGTAATGAATAAACTTGTGAAAGTTTTATTTTAAAAAAAACATCTATTAAACCCCAACAAAATAGACAGGTAAACACAAAGATAGAAAAAAAAAATTATTGACTAAATTCATGCAAAATACTGAAAGCTGTTGGTTTTGTTTAAAATCACTTGTGACCTTCTACTCTTATTTTTGGCTATTTTAAATATGACTATCAAATGTAAAAACTTTATTTTATCGAATTTTAAGAAATCTTTATTTAAATTAAAAATGTATTAATAATGAAATTTAATTTCAAAATGCCGTATGATATTTATCCACTTACCAGTACAGTTTATCAAACTCAGAAAATACTTTTCATTTAGTTATTTTTTTACAATTTAAATATTCTCAGCTTTACTCCACATTTAAACTGCACGTTCACAAAAACCATTCGTTCTTGCTGACAAAAATATATTATCCGTTCTTTTATTGTAACACCATTGAAATTATTTAAACTGATTCGACGCCAAGACTAAACTAAAATATAATAAAACCACCTACGCTCAGTAGCGGCGATTGGGCTCTAAAAATTCAGTTTGGTTTTCATAATACTACTCGTATTCAACATAGACACATATCGGCGCCAATATGTTTCCCGCTAAAAAATCAAGACCTATGGTCGCGCCTATTTCCTTTGGCTTTTTTTGTTTTTGTTTTATTTGAACGATGAGTATTTTGTAATGACAGAAGTGGCTCCTAAATGTCTGTGTGCTGGCAGAAGATACAAGATAGCACGAGAAAATAAAATCGATTGTAAATGTAATATAAGCACCAGAAAAAAATAGGAGAGGGTTGGGGTAGGAAATTTTTCTTTAGTTCGTCAATTCAGTAACACAATTTACTAAATATTTTTTTTAGTTTAAATTTAAAAAGTATGGGGGCAACATACAAAAAAAGTGGGAGGGGGGAGCGTCCCCCCTAATCGCCACAACTGTTGCTTATTAGTGAACAAACGTATGAAAGTAATTAGTTTCTTATGGAGTTGTATATAAAAATCGTAATTTACGTTATAAGTGTTGTTGAGATGCGGAAACATTTTATGCTTCCATCATTGCATTTTTTTTTAAAAAACATATGCCACATATTAACAAACAAAAGAATTAACTTTGTTAAAGTCACCGTTTTTTTTCCAGTTTTTGTTGCAGTCTGCAGTCCTGAGTTTATAGCAAACTTCATATTTATTTTTACATTTTTTCTTCCTAACGGAAAAGTTATTGCCTCACAGCGTTTTTTAATTTAAATCTCAGCACTGAAGTGTATAGTCTGAATGTATGAACCGGACAAAGTAAACGTGTATGTCCTAGATAGTAACACATATTAAAAAAAATACTAAAGTTTTAAAAAATATGATTTTTTCTCTGAAATAGTTTTCTTGGTTTTTTTACTGACCCCCCCCCCCCAAAAAAAAGCGAGGGGTCCTGTGCGGTGGCATGCGCCGCACAAACCTAAGATACTTCTATATCCATTAATCAGATAATTTTTGTAATTTATTTTGTAGAATCTTTCTAAAATGGCATTTAATTTTAACAGAATAAAGACTTGCATTTTCAAACAAGAGTATTTTTTTTACAATTTCGTCAGCTTTTGTGTCGAAGAGGCGTTTCTTGAAATGGCTGGAAATTCCAGTGACTGCAGACGTATTATATATGCAAAATTATTTTTTGCCCAAAACATTTCCCCCTGAAAATTAAATAATAATAAAGAAATGAAAAAAAATCCCCCCCCAAAAATTCTGATGGCGCAACTTGCGCCATAATCCCCCCCTATGGGCATCCCTGGTGCCACACAGTTAGTTCAAGTTAAAGCTGACTGTGATGTGTTGTATGTAAGTTCATTGGATGAAATGAGTAATATTAATTAATATAATATATGTCTATATACTTCAACTCTTGTATTTTTGCTATTCTCAAATATCTACGTTGTAGAAAAAGTATATATTTAAAGTCATGATTAACAAAATCTTTCATTTAATACTAAAAATATATATTTTTAAAAATATTTATTTTACAAACTAAGAATCGCTTGATTTATGCCATTTTGAATTTAAACCATAAATATATTTCCGTATTATCATTTATTTTTGAAATCGATAAAACCTTTAACATTCGTGGACATACAAAACTTCCTATATATACAACTAGCATGCCCTTGCGGTAATTATCGCATGAAATCTTTTAAAGGCAAAAAATTAAACAGCTTATCGATCTGCTCTTAGATGGCACCATTATCAACGGCTTGTTTAAAAAAAAACTTTGAAATGAATTATTTTAAACACGTTTTCTTTTTTTTTTAATTTGAAAGTAAGATTCGTCAATGATCATGAAATTCTCTTTCTTTTTATACCTAATGTGTTAAGATTCGTTGCGTCTAAGGGGCGTAAAAGGGATCTTTACAAGAGAAATAACATATTTGATGGGAAAAAATACATGCTCTCATTTGAGTGTGAAACTCTGATTTGTAACTTTAGAAATCTTTCGTATATTACCCTAATTCTGATCGGGTTTCCTTCTTTAATATTGTAATTGAACAAAAGTAATTTATTTAAACAAAGTTATTCACCTCTAGAGTCCCGCATTTGCTTTTTTAACGCAATTTTAACTTCAAAGCGGATTTTGCTGACCTCTTTCTAAAGAATTCCAAAACTAATTTCATTATTGCTTCAGACCGACCGCTCTGCCTAACCGGATTTGAAGAGCGTATGCAAAGGTTCCTGGGAGATTGCTGTATTTGAAAAAGTTTCAATCAGCGAACCTTCCGTGAGCGAAAACATTCAGGTAAGTCTTTGTTTATCTATACGCAAATAATTAACACGTTCTTGTAAACAATTTACTGGTTTCTGTTATTAAGCAGGATAAATATTTTCTCTTTCTTGGATTAAACACGTGTGCGTTTTCATAAGCTTGAAGGGAAATTACTTGTGAGCAATTTTGCGACTGAGTTGCAAGTTTCATAACAATCAATTGCTGATAGTATTGATTTGTGAATGAGAACTATTATCTTAATGATTGGCGTGTTTCTTGTTTAATTGAACTTGTATGTAGTCACGAATTATTGTTCGATAATAAAAAAATTCCTTGGATTAGTATTTCGTGGAATGCTGTATTAGTACTCGATATTTTGATTTTTAAAACAGTGGCATAGATCAGAATGTGAATAAGAACTATTATATCATTCACTTTCTGATCTATGTCACTGTTTTATTGTGAATGAGAAGTATTACCTTAATGATTGAATTGTTTCTTGGGATTGATTTCATTTGAACTTGTATAGCCACGAATTATGTTTCAATAATAACTTTTTTCCTTGGATTAGTATTCCGTGGATTACTGTACCAGTACTCGGTATTTTGATTTTTAAAACAGTGTGGCATAGCTCAGAATGTGAATAAGAACTATTATCTCATTCACATTCTGATCAATGTCACTGTTTTTATTGTGAATGAGCCTTACCTAGATGATTGAAGTGTTTCTTGGGTTTGATTTCATTTGAACTTGTATAGCCACGAATTATGTTTCAATAGTAACTTTTTTACTTAGATTAGCATTCCGTGGATTACTGTATTAGTACTCGGTATTTTGATTTTTAAAACAGTGGCATAAATCAGAATGTTCATAAAAACTATTATCTCATTCACATTCTGATCTATGTCACTTATTGGATTGTGAATGAAAAGTATTACCGTGAAGAGTGAAATGTTTCTTGGGATTGATTTCATTTAAACTTGTATAGCCACGAATTATGTTTCAATAATAACTTTTTTCTTTGCATCAGGATTATCAAGCGACCCGGTCGGTTCGCAACGCTAAGCTAAAATAGAAGAAATAACACCACCTCGCCAAAGCAGCAAACAAGAAACGAACACCCGACAGGACTTAAGCTTATATACTCTGCAAAACTCTTAATGTTAAGTTGCGTCCGTAAAACTTATTCCAGAATCCAAACTACATTTCGTAAACAAATAAACCAGTATTGGTAGAACCGTATTTGAGCAGAAAATTGCCCAAGAAGCTGCGCAATGGATTAGGTTATCAAATTAATCATACCAACGTAAGCAATTACAATATTAAAAAGCACAGTGTCAAAAGCTACAATTTAAAAACATATCTTATTTGCCTTCTTAAAATATCTCTATTGTAAATCAAAACTACTGCCGCTGTCGCTAATATCCAAAGTCCATTCCATATTTTGATTAGCATCTCAAAACGTAAATATAATATAATTATTAAATTTTCAGAGTTTGTTTACAAATGTTTAGTAAATACTATGAAAGCATTTTTTTCCCAATAACGTATCTATATCAGAAGCTATTTAATATTAAATTTGGAAAATGCTAAGATTAAAGTCACATTTGAAAACATGAAAATTGTTGCCTTTTTGAAATCGCATTCATAATTGTTTAATGTACCCATATTTTAAATGTATTAACGTTTTCAACATAAAAACTAATAACTTATTATAAAATTAATGACTCGTTTGTTGTTTTTTAAATACTTCGTAAGCGACATACAACATGTGATGTTAGTAAGGATATTTCCAAAGGGGTGGTTTTAAAATAAAAGTAAGTAAAAATAAAAAAATAAATTTAAAATACTTTTTCAGACGGCTTTCGTTGACTTCTGTAAAAAACTGAAAAAATTATACTCAAAGAATGAAATAACAAGCGATGATTTTTTTTTTCTTTAAAGTAACTTTAAAGTTAAGAAAAAACGGTAATCTAACTAACAAAAATATTTTTTTTCTGCTTTAAAAATCCATTTCGACACAAAAATACCCCAATTCTGTTTATAGCTAGACATTTTTTAGCTCACTAATTATTTATTATAGAGTCATTTAGTTTACTGTGACTACGAGCTCACTTACATTCCGAACCATATCTAACTTTCAAGCCAATTTTAAAATATCAGCACTTCCACCTTTAACACTCTCTTCCCCAGTCTGATGATCAGTCTGAATCGTGTTTTGTTTCTTCAATTTCCCACCAAAATTTATTTTAAAGTACAATTATACTTAAAACATAAATTATAACTTCAAAATTGAATAACAGATGGCAGCACAAAATCAGACTAAATTTTCGACTTTCTACCGGCTCAATTTTATTTAAATAAATAATGCCTTACTATTTGCATAGATGTGGTAGCTGCACTTTTCATGAATTTGATATTAAAAGCTCATTTAAATACCCAAATTGTAATATACATAGTACTTTAAAAAAAATGGTAGCTATAGACATATAAGTAGTAGTATACAAGCAACCTCAGTCAACCTGACATTACTTATAATAACGTTGCAAACTTTTAAATAGATGTCCTGAAAAATTACAGGAATTGTCACTTATCACATATGTGCACAATGTTGTTTTTCATGTCTTGTATGCAAATAATTATATTCAATATATAAAAAAATTTAAAGTAATTATATATAGGTATTTAAGGAAGAAAGCAGAAACTTCAAGACAAACTGAAATAATTATTTAAAGATCTTTTTCATGTTATAAATGAAAAAATCCTTTATAAACAAAAATTCACCCAATAGTGGTAGAGTACTTGGATACCCCACAATGGGTCTGGGTTTAAATCCCGGTAACTAAATAGATGCAAAATGTCATGTAATTTAATGGTAAATCCCTATTACATAGTATAAATGAGTTATTAAATTTATATTACCAGCTCAAAAGCTTTAGTGTTAACTTTTTGTAAAAGAATTTGCATTAGAAACAACTAAGTAAAATATATTGATAATGATAACCAATTAAGAATAGTTTTCATATACAGTCAAACCTGTTTTTGTGCGGTCTTATTTTTTTGTGCGATTTTTTTTGTGCGACTTTTTTTGTGCGATTTTTTTTGTGCGGTATATGGAAATTTCAATCAAATTGGAACATAATTAATTATCTAGCTACCGAGACATATACAAGCGTCTAGTGAAACAACAGTCGTCGCAAAAACTGATCACTGGCGTCATGGTAACTGAAAAAAAGTCAACTCTAAACGAGTGCGAGCGATTTTAAACCAAGTTCGCGTATTGTCAGGCTACGAAGGATAATGGCTATACGTTTTATATGTGTAAAATAAGTACATATGTAAATAAAATATTTAAAAATATTCGCATGTGTATTTTCTAAATCAGATTCCAAAAGGTTTGGCGAGATTCCAAGTAGCTGTCAAGCCTCGTGTCTTGATTTCGTTTAAAAAAGCAATTCCTAGTTATTTCGTAAGGTTTTGAGTTATTTTCTATGTGAGACTTTTTTTTATGTGGTCCCTATCCACCGCATAAAAAAATATTTTTTAATTGTGTTGCGAAAACTTTTTTTTATAGCTACTCGTGAAGTTTTGTGCGAATTTTTTTATGCGTTTTTTTTTATGCGGTCCCTATCCACCGCACAAAAACAGGTTTGAGTGTATACATATAATACTATATACAAAACTCTAGAAATTAAAACTTTTGTTTTGTTACACATATATTCAAAGTAGAAGTAAGTTCGTAAGTTCTCTAAGATAAGTTTAAAGTGTAAATATCGTCGGGTCAGTAATTACAACTAGATAGGGTGTCTATATAAATACACATAAAAATTCCATGTAATGCAAATTTTGTAGTTGTCCAGTTGTAGTACTGAGTCACTACTACAACTAGACAACCATAAAATTATCGGGTCAGTATTACTATCCCGACGTAATTATAAATTGGCAAGGCTTGATATTATAACAGCAAAAACAAATGTTATTTCAAGAAGCTTTCTTATAATGTAACTTTTATTTATTAGTGTTCTTTTAGAAAAATTTTGATTTTTTTTTTTTAAATCCTGCTGAAATAGAAAATGAGCACAATAACACTAAAAAAATTAGATGTACATTTAAAAGATATCATCTTCATTTTACATTAATTACATTCATTAGATTCGTTTCACACTAATTAAATAGAATACGACAAATATTATTTTTATAGTTGGTTTAAATATCAGTTAAATGTACATCGCATAACTCTGTAATCTAAGAACCTTGCTGTCAAAAAAATTATTCGACATCACAACTGTCTGATAAACGAAAGCATTTCTTAATCTTAAATAGTTCGAAATTTGAAATTGCAATTATCTACCAAATGTTTATATTTAAACGGTAGCTACTTTTAGGGGCCTGGGAAAGTTTCGAAACGCAATAACGGGAAAGTTTCGAAACGCAATAACAGGAAAGACTATATTCGTATCAATTCAGTGCAGTCTTTTCCGATATATGGTTTAAATATCCCTTTGAAAACATTAACAAGGACAAAATTGATGTGGTTTTTTTTAGATTCTTTAAGCATCAGCTTCTTTATCTAATAATTATTATAGCTTTAACCTAGGATTAACTATAAAGTGCATCAGCATTAAATATATTTATCATTAAATATATTTATCATTAAATATATTTATCATTAAATATATTTATCATTAAATATATTTATCATTAAATATATTTATCATTAAATATATTTATCATTAAATATATTTATCATTAAATATATTTATCATTAAATAATAGTTATCATCATAAAATATAATTACCATTAAATAATAGTTTTCATCATTAAATATAACATACATAACAGATACTTTTCTAATACAGTACACTGTTAAAAATAGGTACTCAAAAATAAGTAACATGTACTCATTTTTGATTACATTCGATGCTTATCATAGCTCCAAATACATAACTTTAATTTTTGAAAAAGACATGTACTCAAAAAGGAGTAAAAATGAATAAAAAGAGCCTAAATAGGCTGCCTTCATAAATCACTTACAATTAATATCGACAATTACAACAGACTTACTGGTACTCGATATCCTAAGACACCGCAGTCCAGTGTCTTATCCGTTGTACTACCAGGGAGACGTGAAAAAGTTATAAACAGAAGAAATGTTAAAAAGGTGTGCCAAAAGAATGGGAAGCAAGATAATTGAACTGTAATAAATCAGCTTCCATTTAAACAATCGACAACAAATAATCTGGAAAACTATCTTCTGAATAACTATTTTAAGTTTGTCAGGTCGCTTTGTTAAGATGACTTAAACATAACCTGAACTCAGCAATATTAAATCACACTACTCAATTTTAGAAAGTACGGTTGCTTAGCTTTGAGTACGTCATCACTCATTTACGATGCAAGTGTACTCAAAGAAAAACAAGTTCAAGTACACATTTTCAAGTACTTTTTTTTTTACAGTGCAGAACTTCAATTATCCGGATCAAAGGGGACCAGATTTCATCCGGAGAATCGAATATCCGGATAGTTGGAAAATTCACGAAAACAAAATTATATCTTATTAATTTATTTTTTTTGCTTTATACTGTAATGTAATTTAAAGTCTATTAAAAACAATATCATTCAACGAAACTTTTAAAAAGTCGATTCTGTTGTTTTTGTTTTCTCAAAACAATACGAATCCGGATAATAGGCGATTCGCTTTGTTTGATCGGATAACTGGAATTCGGATAATTGCAGTTCTACTATATATATAATACACCAATCTTTTTCTCTAAAAAATTATTCATAAAATCAATAATCTATTTCTCGCTTATCACATATTTTGCTTGTAGCTGTCACACGGTTTACAAATTTAGCTATGAAACTGATTTTTTTTTTATTGTATGTAAATCGTAAAAGTACTAGAAGCTATCTTAGAAAACACTTCAAGGTCATTTATTCCGTAAAACAGTTGATTATCTAACTGTTAATTCAAAATGCAATCTGGTAAGGCGTGTTACCCATTGACGCATATACATAGCGCACGTGGAAAGATCATTGTGCTGATAACGCAGTTTAACTTGTCGCTGTTCAGTTTTTCATAACAAAAAGGAACTAAATACTAATTAGTAGAAAATACTGTGACTAAATATTCTATTGTCTTTGGTATTACAAGTTTCATATTAAGATGAAACTTAGTATATTTTCGCGATTTGATAGGTGGTTAAAATTAAATTACAAGATTCAGTTATACAAAGACAATAGAATGAGTTATGTAAAATAATGTAGGGGAAAGTTGTGTACGACCGAATAGCTAACACTTGATGACATACTATGTCCAAACTATTCGAGCTAGAGCTTGTCACATATAGTTATTCGTTGTTTAACTGAGTACAATATGTCTTTGCTGAAAAGTCATAGGGTTATTGGATTTTTTATATATGATTTTTTTCTGAAAAAATGCCAACTCGCCCACCCGGTCTTACCCCACTAACATGTGGTGCAAATGTTAACCTTATGAGAAATTAGAAAAGCTAGATTTTCAATGAAAAGGTTGCAGAATTTTTTGTTTTACATGACAATTTAAGAATATTTTTTACTAAATTCACAAGTAAAGTAGTTGTGCTCTTCCTCCGCTCTACTGCAGCTTTCGTGGGCTCTGCCAAGACATTATCCACATACGATCCACCATTATCTTTCTCTCTTCTCTCTCCTCTCTCTTTCATTCTCTCTCTCTTTCACTCTTCTATCTCCTCTCTCTTTCACTCTCTCACTCTTTCTCTCTATATATATCACTCTCTCTCTTCTCTCTCTTTCTCTCTCTTTCTCTCTCTTTCTCTCTCTCCTCTCTCCTAACTCTTTCACTCTCTATATATATCACTCTCTCTCTTCTCTTTCTCTCTCTCTCCTCTCTCTTTCACTCTCTCTCTCCTCTCTATTTCACTCTCTCTCTTCTCTCTATCTCTCTCTCTCTCTCTCTCTCTCTTCTCTCTCCTCTTTCTTTCCCTCTCTCATTCTTTCTCTCTTCTATCTCCTCTCTCTTTCACTCTCTCACTCTTTCTCTCACTCTCTCTCTTCTCTCTCCTCTCTCTTTCACTCTCTCACTCTTTCTCTCACTCTCTCTCTTCTCTCTCCTCTCTCTTTCACTCTCTCACTATTTCTCTCTATATATATCACTCTCTCTCTTCTCTTTCTCTCTCTCTCCTCTCTCTTTCTCTCTCTCTCTCTCTCTCTTCTCTATTTCACTCTCTCTCTCTCTTCTCTCTCTCCTCTCTCTCTCTCTCTCTTCTCTCTCCTCTTTCTTTCCCTCTCTCATTCTTTCTCTCTTCTATCTCCTCTCTCTTTCACTCTCTCACTCTTTCTCTCACTCTCTCTCTCTTCTCTCTCCTCTCTCTTTCACTCTCTCTCTTCTCTCTCTCCTCTCTCTCTCTCTCTCTCTCTCTTCTCTCTCCTCTTTCTTTCCCTCTCTCATTCTTTCTCTCTTCTATCTCCTCTCTCTTTCACTCTCTCACTCTTTCTCTCACTCTCTCTCTTCTCTCTCCTCTCTCTTTCACTCTCTCACTCTTTCTCTCTATATATATATCACTCTCTCTCTCTTCTCTTTCTCTCTCTCTCCTCTCTCTTTCACTCTCTCTCTCTCCTCTCTATTTCACTCTCTCTCTCTTCTCTCTCTCTTCTCTCTCACTCTTTCTCTCTATATATATATCACTCTCTCTCTTCTCTTTCTCTCTCTCCTCTCTCTTTCACTCTCTCTCTCTCTCCTCTCTATTTCACTCTCTCTCTTCTCTCTCTCCTCTCTCTCTCTCTCTCTCTCTCTTCTCTCTCCTCTTTCTTTCCCTCTCTCATTCTTTCTCTCTTCTATCTCCTCTCTCTTTCACTCTCTCACTCTTTCTCTCACTCTCTCTCTTCTCTCTCCTCTCTCTTTCACTCTCTCACTCTTTCTCTCTCTCTCCTCTCTCTTTCTCTCTCTCTCTCCTCTCTATTTCACTCTCTCTCTCTTCTCTCTCTCCTCTCTCTCTCTCTATCTCTTCTCTCTCCTCTTTCTTTCCCTCTCTCATTCTTTCTCTCTTCTATCTCCTCTCTCTTTCACTCTCTCACTCTTTCTCTCACTCTCTCTCTCTTCTCTCTCCTCTCTCTTTCACTCTCTCTCCTCTCTCACTCTCTCTCTCTCTCTCTTGATTAAAATTAAAAAATTGGAGAGCGGAAAGTTTCGAACCAGAACCATCAACACAAACCTGTGAATTCCTATGTTATAAAAATGCGTCTTGTTGGAGGACATCTTCACCAAAAAAATGCAAAATCCGTTTATGATACAATTATACACCAATTTTTCGTATAATTTGGGACCAGATCCCATCCGAATAATTTTATAATTCACGAAAGAAGGTTATTTCTAACAAAAAAAACAGCGAAGGTTGCTTTAGTTTCTAACGTAATTTAATGACTATTAAAAACAATATCATTTATAACTTTTAAAATATGCATTTTGCTGATTTCTTTTTTTTCTTAAAACGATACGGATAATAGGCGATCCGCTTTGTTTGATCCGGATAACTGGAGTTCTTCTTTTAAAAATCAGGATATCTATTTTAAGTAGATTATTTTAAAATACAATATTTCTGTAAGACTATTCTATAAGCAGAAAGGTCCCATATCCCCCAACTTCCCTTAACCCTCCCCCATAGGATTTCAAGTCAAAAGTTTCTATAAGATCTTAAAAGTAATATTTTTGTATTTAATTCCGGAAAATTATGTTAATTCAATTTTGAAAAATAACAAAATTCTTAATTTTTTTAGCACTTAATTAGGTGACAAACAAATTATTGATAATTAACCGTTCCTATAACCAAGTAATTTCTAATTATAAACTAAATTACTAATAACGAATAATTACTAATTAATGAATAATTACTAATTAATGAATAATTACTAATTAATGAATAATTACTAATTAATGAATAATTACTAATTAATGAATAATTACTAATTAATGAATAATTACTAATTAATGAATAATTACTAATTAATGAATAATTACTAATTAATTAATAATTACTAATTAATGAATAATTACTAATTAATGAATAATTACTAATTAATGAATAATTACTAATTAATGACTAATTGCTAATTAACTACTAATTAATGACTAATTAATAACTAATTAATGACTAATTAATAACTAATTAATGACTAATTAATGACTAATTAATAACTAATTAATGACTAATTAATAACTAATTACTGAGTAACATCACTGCTAATTGGCTTTGATATTAAAGGTACTCTTGTCTCCAAAGAGTTCCATACTTAGTTACTGACTAAGTACTAATTAAAAACTAATTACTAATTAAATACTAATTACAAATTAAATATTAATTACTAATTAATGACTAATTACTAATTAATGACTAATTACTGATTAATGACTGATTACTAATTAAATAATAATTACTAATTAAATAATAATTAATAACTAAATAGTAATTAATAATTAAATAGTAATCACTAATTAATGTATAATTACTAATTAATGTATAATTAATAATTAATGTATAATTAATGTATTAATGTATATAATTAATGTATAATTAATAATTAATGTATAATTAATAATTAATGTATAATTAATAATTAATGTATAATTAATAATTAATGTATAATTAATAATTAATGTATAATTAATAATTAATGTATAATTAATAAGTAATGATTAATTACTTATTAATGACTAATTACCGGTTAACGGAAATTAATGACTAGTTAATGGCTAATTACTAGTTAACGATTAATTATTGGTTAATTAACAATTATTTATTTACTATTTAATAATTATTTACAACTTTATGAATATTTACTGATTAACGATAATTAATGATTAATTAATGACTAATTACTAGTTAACGATTAATTAATGGCTAATTACTAATTAACGATTAAATAATGACTACTTAATGATTATTTACCACTTAATGACTAATTACTGATTAATATCACTGCTAATTGGCATTTATATTAATGGTACTCTAGTCTCTACCTCGTACTCTAGGTATGGAAGTATTTGACGCCCCCCTCCCCATAATATTTAATTGCCACACCCCTGCCTAGATTTCAGTGTCTTTTCTATTCCTGCTTGTCAACTGGCATCTTGTCGACAGAAATGGCTTTGTTTTTCTTGTCTGAATGACCTTGCCAAATGATTCAGTAGATGCCTTTCTCGGTAAGTGGCGGGCTTATCTCTGCAAGGGACTGATCCACTCTCTCGTCAGATTTATAAAAACAACCAACACATTTCATTTAGAAAAGGCGAGAAATCTTTTGCATCTTCGATAAAGATTAGGAGGAAGCTCGAAAGTGATTTTTTTTTTATATTCGGTTGGGAAAGTTTCGTGTTTTGGGATTATTTTGAAGAAGTCTTGGAGATCGAGAAACATCGGATTTCCGATATGGAGTCCCCTAAACAATGGTAAGAAGGTGGAGAGTCGTGTCTTTTATATTTGTATGTAGAGTTTGGAAGTGTGAAGTGAAGCAATTGGATCGGTGGTAAAAGTGGGTTTTTAGGTTGATTTTAAAATGACAGCTCATTCCAAAAGGGTAAATCGCGTTGCTATGCGTGCACACCCTAAGTTTGGGGTCATTATATATATGGAGAGAGATCTGTAAAAATTTTATCATAAACCTAACTCTGGGTGACCTAAGATAAAACACAACAAGGATTTGCGAAATTATTATTTTTTTTTCAACTATCCGTGTGGTCCTGCATTGCTGAGAACCTTCTTAAATGTATGTACAGTAGAGCATCCGGATCAATTGGGGAAATATCCGACCCGGATAATCGAATACACGGATAAATAGACAAAAAAAAAGGTTATTTCTTAGTAAAAAACAAATTTTGCTTTAGTATGTAATGTAATTAAAAGACTATTAAAAACAATATTATTCCCCGATAAGAAACTTTTAAAATGTGGATTTTGCTTATTTTTTTTCTCAAAGCGATCTAGATACGGATAATTGACGATCCGCTTTGTTTGATTCGGATAACTGGGCGTTTGGATAATTTTTTATCGAATATTGCTGTAGTATGTAATGTGAGTAAATGCCTATTAAAAACAATATTAGTCACCGATAAGAAACTATTATAATGTGGATTTTGCTTATTTTTTTCATAAAGCGATCCGGATATGGATAATTGGCGATCCGCTTTGTGTGATCCGAATAACTGGAGTTCGGATAATTGGGGTTCCATTGTATATGTATATAATTAAAAGCTGTAAATCTGACATCTATACAAATCCTTTTCAATTTAAGGTCTTAAAGTTGTACAGTGTAGTCATGGATATAATATGTACTTTAAGTGCTTCTCAGCAACACTATGTCACAATCTAAAAATTATCTCTAAACAAACACACATCCTCAAATTACTATATATTAGATTTCATGCTTTTAGATTAAAAAACTGTGAATTTCTAAAAAAGTCAAATATTTTGTTTATTTATAAATAAATTTGATATGTTAAGGAATAAAATACCATAAAAGATGTTATAGTACATAAAATACAGAATATTTTATCGTCCTGACCCAGTTTTATGAAAATGTCATACAGAGTAGGTGTGGATGTCCTCCACGGTTTAATTTTTTAATAGTTATTTCATTTTCAATTTTAACTACTTAACTTTTTGTGATATTGATACTGTACTTTACTCATCCCCTGACGACATCTAACAATTACTTTATTATTTGACAAGTTTCTGTTCAATTATAATTAGTTAGTTACAATTCGATTTACTGTGGATATTCATAAAGTACCGTAAATGTTAAAATACCACTAAAACTCAGAATGTAAACAATGGAAGAGAATAAAAGCATAACTTCAAAAAGCAGACATTTAAATAATAATGCTCGTAATGTGAATATCAATATGCAAAATAGCTAAAAAGTAAATAATAATATAACATTCTATGATTGAAAATTATTATTTTTATTTTAAAAAAATCAAGACCCTGCGAATTTTTGAAGTAATGTATTCCTCGCAAGTCACTGTATTTTTAATAAATTAAATTTTAACACAAATCAATTACATACAAATAACTAAAAAATGTGTCAATGATTTTTGTTGCATTATTTAGAACAAGACATTAGCTTTATTTAAGCAATTTTTATTTTATTAAAAAAAAAAGATTTATACATATTTGTAAAAATTAAAGAAAAAGTAATTGTTAATATAATAGTTAAAGGAATAATTTACAAGAGAAATTAATATTGGTACATTAATACAATTCTCATTAACTTTGCAATAAACTTTAAAATTTATATTTCATAACGATCACATATTTTGTAATAAGTTTTTAATAAAATATGGATTTTGTTTTATATTTCATTGAAACTAATTTTATAATATTTCTAAAAATATATTTTGGCATTCCGTATCCTACTTCCCCTATATAGTGACAAGTATTTTAAATGTTTTAGAATTGAAATTGCATTAATATTCTAACAATACATTTACAAATCGTGCGTGCAATTAATGCACTTTTGTGAGAATTCATAAAACTGTGATCACTGGTATAACTAGTTAAACTATATAAAACATTTTATCTATACAATATAAAATTTATTTATTTATTTATAATTAATGCCTTTACTTTGTTGATATATTACAACTATTATTTAAATATTTTGGTAACACGAAAAATTAATTCACGAAAACTACTTTCTTCATGAGAAAAAAAAACATTTAGATTTACCATCTTTCATTTCAAACCGAAAATAAGATATTACAAAAACTTAAATGGTTTTTATGACGGTTTAAAATTTAATGTATAGTTTTTTACTTCGGGTGTTTTCTGTTTATATGTCACAAAGTTGCCTTTGCTATCTGACCGAATACTTGACAACGGTGTAAATCAAATGTCAAGGGTTGTTAATAATTTATTACAAATTATTCGCGCAGTTATATAAAAGGGTGGAATTGTAAAAAATATATGTTTTCTTTTAAGTAAATATCGCTCCACGAGTTAGTACTTATATAGAATAATTCCCGTAGAACGCCTGGTGGATTTTATTAGTTAAAATTAAAAGACATTCGTACAGCAATTTTTATATGTAATAATAGTAAAATAATTCATAAATCATTAATATAATAGTTTAATATTTTACAATAAAATTATTATGTTGGTATTTTAAACAAAAAATGGCTCTTGTCTATTGTTGAGACCTTTTCTTAGTTTAAATTAAAAAAAAAAACGTAATTTAGACATACATAGATTTTATATAAATTTTATTACTTTAAATTAAAAGACCTTTTTATAGAAATATTTATATGTATTATAGTAAAATAATGCATAAATCATTAAAATGATTGTTCAATATTTTACAATAACATTATAATATATATCTCTGTTTTTTATACTAAAAATGGCTCTCGTCTATTGTTGAGAACCTTTTCTTAGTTTAAATTAAAAGAAAACATATAGATTTTATTAGTTTAAATTAATAGACATTTGTATAGCAATATTTATATGTATTAATAGTAAAATAATGCATAAATCCTTAAAAAATTGTTTAATATTCTACAATAAAATTATAAAGTCAATTTTGGTATTTTATACTAAAAATGGCTCTCGTCTATTGTTGAGAGCCTTTTCTTAGTTTAAATTAAAAGAAAACAGATTTTATTAATTTAAATTAAAAGACATTTGTATAGCAATATGTATATGTATTAATAGTAAAATAATGCATAAATCATTAAAATAATTGTTTAATATTTTACAATAAAACTATAAAGTATATTTTGGTATTTTATACTAAAAATGGCTCTCGTCTATTGGTGAGAGCCTTTTCTTAGTTTAAATTAAAAGAAAACAGATTTTATTAATTTAAATTAAAAGACATTTGTATAGCAATATGTATATGTATTAATAGTAAAATAATGCATAAATCATTAAAATAATTGTTTAATATTTTACAATAAAACTATAAAGTATATTTTGGTATTTTATACTAAAAATGGCTCTCGTCTATTGGTGATAAACTTTTCTTAGTTTAAATTAGAAGAAAACAGCTTTTATAATTTAAATTAAAAGACATTTGTATAGCAATATTTATATGCATTAATAGTAAAATAATACATAAATCATTAAAATAATTGTTTAATATTTTACAATAAAACTATAAAGTATATTTTGGTATTTTATACTAAAAATGGCTCTCGTCTATTGGTGATAAACTTTTCTTAGTTTAAATTAGAAGAAAACAGCTTTTATAATTTAAATTAAAAGACATTTGTATAGCAATATTTATATGCATTAATAGTAAAATAATACATAAATCATTAAAATAATTGTTTAATATTTTACAACAAAATTATAAAGTATATTTTGGTATTTTATACAAAAAATGGCTCTCGTCTATTGTTGAGACCCTTTCAAATCCCGATAAAAAATAAACTCGGCACCACTTCTCGAAAAAAGCATGAATAACTCTCTATATAGAATTTTGAAAAGATATCTTCCACGTGAGTAGACATTGTCTGAAATAAATCTCCTTCCGTCCTTCCATAGAATCCCTTTGAATATGCTTCAATATGAATTACACCTACGTAAAATAGAATCGCTCTAGGAGAGATCTCTATAGACATAGAAATAGATTATAGGTGAATATACACTCAACAAGTGCGGACCTACTTGAAACACTCGCATTTTCTAGACGCCTGTTTCGACTGCTGCTGCCGGTATGTGCAATTTTCTTTTTCAATTCCATTCGCCGCTCCGAGAAAAGTCTGGATTGTACCTGTTGCTATGCGCTTTTTACTTTAAGAATGTGGCGATCGAATTGGAATAATTTCTTTCAAATATGAGGGAAAACAAGAAAAGTTCTGTTTTTATTGCTTATTTTGGCTGTTGTGTTACCGTCTGCACTTTAACGACCTTGACCCCGTTTTAGAATTGTTTACACTTTTGTTTATGCTAGGAAAAACTTATTATTAAATGGTGTCCCAATTATAGTCTATTAAGTGCAATCGGTTTCGTGTGCTTCGATTTAAAACGGTGCAAAAATGTTGATAAATTAGTTAAATTTGAGTACGTCATCGCTGATTTACGGTGAAATTGTACTTATAGAAAAACGAGTAGGTTCAGGTACTCATTTTAAGTACTTTTTTTTTACAGTGTGCACATTAGATTTCTCCAAAATAAGTTAAACTCCTTTAATTCCAATAACCATCAGAAGATTGAAATTTAAATTGATTAACAGAACTATTTACAATAAAATATTAAACTATACTTAGCAGTATAGTTTAATATTTTATTGTAACTATACTTAACACAATAATTACTGTACTATAAACTATACTTACAGAAAGTATACTGTAAACTATAGTTAAATAACTATTTACAATGTAATATAAACTATACTAGGGCAATTGGTATGTGTTTGCTTAGCACTCTATTCTGCAGCTCAGCGTGTGACAACCTTAGATTAGGTAGATATATAGGGTTTTATATATATATATATATATATATATATATATATATATATATATATATATATATATATATATATATATATATATATATATATATATATATATAAACTTCAAAATTTAAGTTTAGATTTAATTCTATGTTATCCGATTCTATTAAACGGTTGCATGCATTATTTAGTGAAAAGGCTAAAACTGTATAATAAAAATGTATTTAAATTATATCAAAGATCAATTCATGACAGAATTGTGTTTAATTTTTAAATATATAAATTTTCATGAGTCTTCAGTATAGTTAACAATTTACAGTCCTATGTTTGTTTTTTATGATTAAACTATTTTCAGAAGAATGAGTCTTATGGTATTTTAATGGTAAATCAACCCTCCAAGCGGAGAGGACAATATCAGAATTATAAAGCGATTTTCACTTCTAGTAATTTTAATTTATACTGACAATGCTTTATAAAAAAATAAATCCAAATTGTATTATAAAGATAGCTTTTTAAAATACCACAAAGCCTTAGATTTAAAATATACTATTTTCATGAATTTAAAATGTATGTCTTGCAGGAAAAACTCCAGATACATGACGCAAAAATACGATTGTAACGCTCAGTAATTATCTTTTTCTGTTCGCAGAAGCAATCGCTTGGTAGGCTTGGTCTATCCCTCCTACAATGCGCTTGAGTTCCTTGTGTGTGTTCTTCCTGCTGGTAGTTTCTACCCGCGGCATCAAGTTGTGTGGATGGCGTTTAGCCGAGACCCTGCAAATGGTGTGCAAGGACCATGGTGGATTCCACTCCACCAACATACGCCTCGTACGGGATACTTCGACAAGCCAATTCTATGGTAAGCACTTCTCATTGATTGCAAGTGCTCATGTGTTAAGATTCATTGCTCTTGTGTTAAGATCCATTGCTCATGTATTAAGATCCATTGCTCATGTATTAAGATCCATTGATCATGTATTAAGATCCATTGATCATGTGTTAAGATCCATTGCTCATGTGTAAAGATCCATTGCTCATGTATTAAGATTCATTGATCATGTGTTAAGATCCATTGCTCATGTGTAAAGATCCATTGCTCATGTATTAAGATCCATTAATCATGTGTTAAGATCCATTGCTCATGCGTTAAGATCCATTGCTCATGCGTTAAGATCCATTGCTCATGCGTTAAGATCCATTGCTCATGCGTTAAGATCCATTGCTCATGTGTTACGATCCATTGATCATGTGTTAAGATCCATTGCTAAGGGACCTAAAAGGGATATTTACTACAGAAATAATATATATGATAAAAAAATATTTTTTAATATTTATTTTTAACCTACAAAGCACCTCTACGTTAAGTTTCCTATATTTTCAAAACTCTCTTTCAGAGATTCTCCAATATAGCTCTTCCATTGCTTCGGAAAGCTATCGCCCCCGAGCAGTGAAACGTGGAATCGTGGACGAATGCTGCAGAAGACACTGTTCATTCCACGACATCCTCTCCTACTGCGCGCACCCGGTTCAACAAGAGGTCCCGGAAGAACAATTGAACATCACGACAACGCTACAGTCAGCACTGCATGACAATGTCCAAAACGCAACTTACCCTAATTCGATATGACAGGTAAGGTACCTCAATTTTCATCGTTGAAAAATTGAAATAGTTCCAGTAACATACACTGTTAAAAATTATTACGATCTTGCACCAAAATTTGGTACCCATTTAGCTGCAACCAACATTTGGTGCTTAGTTTCGACATTTTACGGTGCTACCACGGATACCATTTAGTGTTGAAACGTTGCACCAAAACTCGTAACGTTGCATGAAACTCCAGTTTTTTTTAGTATTTTAGTAGAAGTATTTTTGTAGCAAAGCTTGCAATCCTCCGAACTCGCAAGATCACAGCTTCTTACTTTTCTTTGTAAATGTCATCAATCGGGGTCTAACTAGGAATCCTTTGATTCATAGCTGAACGCCTTTATCCACTGGAACACGGAGACCCTTGTTCGTCGTTCTTAAAGGAGATTCCTTCTGCTTGTTGATGTAGCTACAGCGAAAATTTCGTTTACAGTTAAAGAGGTTGAACCTATTATTGGTGAAACCTCCGCTTTTTTTCGATAAAATTTTTTTGGTTAAACACGGATTTCACCATAATATAGTGTAATTTGCTGCAGACCTCTATTTTCCACCCATATATGGTACATCGTTGAACTGAAATTTTTAACAGTGTATACGCCAATAAGTGTATCAATCTTTCCATGTTTCCCGTTTTCATTGTTTCTGTTTTTATTTAGACAAGTTTTTCTTCTTTGTATCATGTAATCACTGCTTTCATTTTAATTTGTCTATCAACATTAATTAAATACGCAAAAATTATGTATGCAACAATGGCGGTGTTTCTACACTGTTAAATAGTATTACGGCCTTGCACCAAAATTTGGTACCCATTTAACTGCAACCAACATTTGGTGCTTAGTTTCACCAATTTAGGGTGCAACCACGGATATCGTTTAGTGGAGAAACGTTCCACCAAAATATTAGTTGGTAGGCCGAAAAAAAAATAATGCCTACCCAACGTTGCATAAAATTCAAAATTCGAGTTTTGTTTAGTATTTTAGTAGTAGTATTTTGGTAGCGAAGCTGGCAACCCTCCGAACTCTAGATCAGAACTTTTTTACTTTTCTTTGTTAAGTCCACCGATCGGGCTCGAACTAGGAATCCTCTGATTCATAGCTGAAAGCCTTTATCCACTGGGCCACGGAGGCCTGGTTCGACGTTATCTTTCTTGGAGAGGATTCCCCGGCTTGTTGATGTAGCGAGAAATATAATTTCGGTTGCAGTTAAAGAGGTTGAACCAATTATCGGTGAAACCTTCGCTTTTTCCGATAAAGGATTTTTGGTTCAACCTAGATTCCATCATATGGTGTAATTTGCTGCAGATGTTTTGCACCAAGGTTATCGTTGAACTGAAATTTTTAACAGTGTATTTTCAAGTGTTATTCAATTTTTAAGTGTATTTTCAAGTGTTATTCAATTTTTAAGTGTATTTTCAAGTGTTATTCAATATTTTTAAGTGTATTTTCAAGTGTTATTCAATTTTTAAGTGTATTTTCAAGTGTTATTCAATTTTTAAGTGTATTTTCAGCAACAATATTTTAATGAAAAAGGCTTAAAGAAACTCCTATAAAAATTCATATGAAAATATTAAAGGCACCTCTATTTAAAAATAACTATCTCTCTGTTACCTCCAATGATAAAACATAAAACTTTATAATAAATTTCCTGTATACAGTTAACTATTCAATGACCCTCATATTTTTCCTTTACAGGAAAGAAAATGAGAGATTTCCACAAATCGGAAGGAAAAAACTTTCCATAAAGAACAAAATCACCCATTTTTTTAGTGAGTGGAAGCCAATAGAACTCTTTCACACAATCTATTACGAAAATACTTGAAATCATTATGAAATATTTCAAGTTTTTATTTAAAAGCTCCTTGAAATAAAATATTTCACGCTGAAAGGGCATCTTGGTATTATTCTTGCCTTTCCGTTCTTCAATTTTTATCATGTTATACTATGATTTTATCTTGTGTTTTATTGTTGATCTGATTTATCTATATATCAGTTTTGTTGTTTAGACTTTGTTGAATAATATGAAGATGAAAGTATTGAAATAGGTATAGTAAAAAACAAATTGAAAAATAAATTGATAATATTACGATCAAATTGTCTGATTTGAATTATTATGCAGTAGAAATAGTGATAACTCAAACATATTATTAATAATTAAAGATCACAAGTTCAATGTCATAACTCATTTTTTTAACAAAATATCAATTAAACCTTTAGCAAACAAAACTTGAGTTATTTAAGTATGTTTTTAATTTAAAAATCTATATTTATATTAAAATGCAGAGGTAACTTGAAGTGAAATATTAGTGTTAAAGTGGTTTTGAAATGGGAATTTTGAAACTTATATTACAAAACAATTAAGTAACTGGCAATAAATTGCAGTACTACTGTGAATTGTAATCCTGAAATTTACGAAATATATAATAAATTTTTTTCGTAGTAAATACACTGAAAGAAAATTAGAATGGGTGCAAAACCGACGCTTATACAAATTACAACTTGTAACTTAATAACGAGTAAGAAAAGGTTTCTTTAATTCAAAAATTCCCAGTGAAGTATGAAAATTTTCTTGAAATTGGCTTTTTATCTTAAAAAAATTGTTGTTTTTATTTACTTGATGGTTAAAAGTAAACAACAAATAAAAATGTCGATAACTGTAAAAAAAAATGAATATGAACACAATGAAAGTTTGAAATGAAACTTATATAACCTGCCATAGAAGTTTTTATGTTTTAAAAATGTAAAAAACAACCGGAAAATAGCTAAGCTAGTATATAGTTAAAAACATTGCAAGCGTACTCAAAAATAGGACTCTTTCAAAACTTGTACAATTGTCAATTTCGCACCTCTTATAACACTAATGGAAGAAAATTTTAGTGCAAAAGTATTTACATACAATACACATAATTCTGAGAAATGAACTGTATTCAAATATACATTTCAAAACAAGTTCTTGTTACATAAAAAAAGGAATAGGACTGTGTATTCAAACTTTCTTCAATAGGACAATAGTCATTGTGCACATTAAGCAAACTTGCAAAGACATGGTTATTTATCAAAATATTTTACTAAGTCATTTAAAACACCGTTCTAAACTACCCTGCAAAAACTGTCGACAAACGTAATCGAGTGCACAAATGCTCAAATTCTGAAAGATAAAAATCAAAGTAAATGTTAATATGACAATTTTATCAATTAAATTGACTGACCTTCTGTTCAGATGCAAATATATTTATTCGATTGTATCATCTCATTTCAACAATTAATCTACAGACCTGATTAAAAACCACACACAGAGTCAAAGAGATTTTGTTTCGCAAAAGCACAACTTTATTTCCACAACTCCTTATAAAAGAAATACCAGAATATATATATAATGATTTACTTAAATCGTTTGCACAAGAATAAATAAATAATAAATTTAATTTCCACCATACGGCAACTCGCCGATGTTTTGGTTTGCTTAAACACTCGAATCCGATCACGGATTTGGTTTGGTTCTTGAAATTCTTGATTAACAAAAATTTCACAAGAGCACAACTTTATTTCCACAACTCCTTATAAAAGAAATACCAGAATATATATATATAATGATTTACTTAAATCGTTTGCACAAGAATAAATAAATAATACATTTAACTTCCACCATACGGCAACTCGCCGATGTTTTGGTTTGCTTAAACACTCGAATCCGATAACGGATTTGGTTTGGTTCAATTGATCCTTGATTCGACCGAACCTACAACAATATTTAAGAAAATAGGATTGAGATATTTGTGCAATATTATGATTGTGGTCAATTATATTTATTACTAAATTGTCTCTTTTATATTTTATAAATCGATTTAACTGTAAATTTTTAGCCTTCAATAAACGTTATAATTAATCAAGGATAGTGAAGACCATATATATATATAAGATGTGCTCGTATTTCGCTTTTTGAAAGGGGCAAGGAAAGAATTCTTTTGACGTCATTTTAGCTCCGCCTTACTATGAGTTTTTGATCATTCTCATTGGCTGTATGTTTCAAACATTGCTACTTAGGTTTTTGAAGCAAATTTTAACTGTTTTCTTTTAAATAAATTTATGATTAGTTAAAAACAAGAATTCTTGTTAAATTAAGTACTCCTTGACAATAGCGACAATTACTCTTAAAACGACTGTCGAGAGCATTAGACACGCCCACAGACGGTTGAAGGCGGAGGAAGGCGTCACTATGACGTCAAAAGAATCCTTTTCCCCGCCCTCCATCAGCAAGAGCGAGTACCAGCACACCTTTTATATATAGACTTCACTATCCTTGATAATTAACTATTTATTACATTAAAATACTCAAATGTATGTTTCTTTCAATGATATATTAATATACCATTACTTCATTATTCAAAAGAAACGAGAGCGCCTTAAATGTATAATAGTTTTAAAGTCATTCTTTTATATCATTATTTTATATTTCATAAAACGTTTTATTCGTAAAATTTTAACCTTCAATAAATGTTATAATTAATTATTTAATACATTAAATTACACAAATATATGTTTCTTTTAATGATAAATTAATGCATCATTACTCAAAAGAAATGAGAGCCCTAGATGCATAATAGTTTTAAAGTAATTATTTTTTATCATTATTTTATATTTTATAAATCGATTTAACCGTAAATTTTTAACCTTCAATAAATGTTAAAATTCATTATTTATTACATTAAATTACACAAATATATGTTTCTTTCAATGATAAGTTAATGCATCATTACTCAAAAAAAAAATGAGAGCCCTAGATGCATAATAGTTTTAATCCTTTTATATCATTCTTTTATATTTTATAAATCGATTTAACCGTAAATTTTTAACCTTCAATAAATGTTATAATTCATTATTTATTACATTAAATTACACAAATATATGTTTCTTTCAATCATAAATTAATGCATCATTACTCAAAAGAAATGAGAGCCCTAGATATATAATAATTTTAAAACTAATGCGTAGAGATAAACATATAAAAACCCTTATATATAAAAAACCAAACACATAACATAAGAAAACAAATCGTGATAACAATTAAATGCAAATGCAATAACATATATTACATGATTGGTTTTTTTAGTACCCGCATAAAAAAAAATATCCCCCTCTATAAGAATATTAACTGTCTTCACTCACAAACTATTTGAAATCTTATCAAAAAGAATCGACATTTCTTTCAACTCCAAGTCAATTTAAAATATATATAGAATGTTTTTAAACTCCTGGAGAACTAGAAAAACCATCAATATATTTGATAAAAAAAAATTCAGTAAACAACTTTCACTACATTTTCAACTTAACGCTAAATTAAAGTTTATTAACTCAAAACACAGACACTTTCACCCCCAAAAGAAACTTTTTTACACCCATTTTTAGACCTATATATATTTGCCAATTCAAAATTAAAAATAACTCCCCAGAAAGAGTTTTACTTTTTGCGGACATTATTTCACGGTACGATGACCCATACATTCGCAGAGTATGAGGCTAACGTCATATGATTTATAAAAATCCTATATATATCAGAAAAATCTCTGCTTCTGTCTCTCAATTCAAACCCTCAACTCCCCAACTGCAATATGATTTTCTTTCATTTCAAAATGTTCGTTGTGAGCTTCTTCTACTGTTCGCTGCTGCACACGGATTCGGTAACAGGTGTTCGAATGTGTGGAAAACGATTGGCGGATCTTTTACACCATATGTGCAAGCAGTATGGTGGATTCCATACTCCGGGAGATAAAAGAAACGGTGAGTTTATATTTCTCTATTTTTTTCCCTTGGTATTTTTCGAGGCCTCCGTGCCCGAGTGGATAAAGGCGTCAGCTGGGAATCAGAGGGTTCCTGGTTCGATCCTGTGCGACGGACTTCACTAAGAAAAGTAAAAATAGTGATCTTGTGATCGGAGGGTTGACAGCTTCACTACAAAATACTAGGAATGTCGTCCAGAACATCCACAAAAATTATCGGCGTGTATACGGACTGGTGCACGATAAATCTGGGTCCAAAGTCCAGACGTCTATTAAAGGCGTTGGGTGCCATTTCAGGTGTTGTCCTCGTCATCTGACCATGGTTAAAAAATACGAGGCATCGTTCTCATGTCTTTCTTTCGAAATAGGCCCCAAACCGTCGCCAATAACCCAATGTGCAGCTCTATTACGACGTTAATTAACAAAAAAAAAACTTAGTATTTTCACTCACTTTTGCATTTTTCTGTCACTTCCTTAACACTACCAGATCATTATTTATTTTTCTCGATATTAAATATATAGTTTTGGAAGATTTATCAGGCGTATATACAATTTTTCATGACTGCATTATTAAAAAAAGGTAATCAAAAATAAGTAAAATGTATTCAGTTTTGAATTCATTCAATGCTTATTATAGCGCCGAATGCATAAGTTTTATTTTTGAAAAAAAACATGCACTCAAAAATGAGTACAATGAGTAAATATGAATAAAAAGAACAGTTGCTTGCCTACGTAGGCCGCCTTCATAAATCACATTCAATAAATATCAACAGTTACACTTACCTGGAACCAAGACTTACCTGGAATCTAATCCATATCCTAAGGCACCACAGTTTAGTGCCTTATATGTTGTTTTTTACAGTGTATAACAGCTGACATGGTTTGGTTTACTTTTGAAATACGGAAATGATAAAATTCAATTCAACAAATTAGTCTAAAAATTTAATCGATTCTTATACTGTAGTAAATATTGCATTGCAGACTAATTGCATTTGCTTTCCATGAAAAAAGTATAATGATCTTTTGTTTTCTAAACAAATAATATTTTTTTTTGTTTAGTACATAGAATATTACTTGTTTAATATTATTTGTTGTACATAATTAAAACACATAAATACTTGTTCATAATTATTTACAATACAAATGTATTTTTATTAAGTACCTTTTTTATAGAGTTGCTTTTATCCTATTGCGCTCGTTAAGCGTATCTCTTTTAACTATGGATATCCCTTATCACAGTTCTTTTAAGTTAATCCAACTATACAGTTATCACATTTCATTTGAATTATTACAAAATACTGCTTTGGTATTTCGATTTGGGTGATTCTATATTGTTAAATTTGAGTACATCGTCAGTCATTTACGATGCAAATGTACCCAAAGAAAAACGAGTGCGTTCAGATACTTATTTTTAATTACCTTTTTTTTACAGTGTATCTTTTATCCTATTGCGCTTGTTAAGCGTATTTCTTTTAACTATGGATATCCCTTATAACAGTTCTTTTAAGTTAATCCAACTATACAGTTATCACATTTCATTTGAATTATTACAGTATACTGCTGTGGTATTTCGATTTGGATAATTCTATACTGTTATCGAATTTCATTTCAGTTGGGGTAGTAACAGTGGACCGCAGAGAAGTCAAAACGGAATCTGGGATTGTCAACGAGTGCTGCCGGAATCAGTGTACTGTGTTCACTCTTATTTCCTACTGCGCCAGGGGACACCCAATAGGGGAAGTCCTTTTGCCAGACGAGATCTTGGGTTTGGATTCGAATAGCAACCCTTCAGAAAAGGTAAAAACATAGTCGAATAACACACTGTTAAAAATAGGTACTCACAAATCAGTAAAATGTACTCACTTGTGATTACATTCGATGCTTATCATACCTCCGAATACATAAGTTTCATTTTTTTAAAAAGACATGTAACCAAAAATGAGTTTCAATGAGTAAAAATGAATAAAAAGAGCAGTTGCTTGCCTACATACACTGCCTTCATAAATCACTTTCAATAAATATAGTCAATTACAAGCAAGGCTTACCGGGAATCAAACCCAGATCCTCCGGACCACATTCCACTGCCTTATCCGTTAAACTAACAAGGAGACTCAAAAATGATGTTCTCCATGGCGCCATCTGTCGGTTTTACTAAGAAGTAGTCATTTCTGCTTTAAGGAGTAGAAAGGGGGATGAGGGTGGTTTTCGAAATCTCATGTACACAGTGACTTTCCTCCTATTTTGAAGGTCAATTGTGCAAAATTTCATCAAGCTCAAAATAAAACTGTATATTTGTATAAAAAACATACAAATTCCTGGATACTCTTCTTTATATATTAAGATTGATTAGTTAAATAGAAACTGAGTTATTTTACAACTCAATTATCTTACTTTTGATTCTTTTGGCACATTTTTTTAAACATTTAATCCTATTATAACGATTTAACGTCGTCATGTTAGTCAAATGGATAAGGCACACGGCCGCGATGCTGAGGGAATGTGTTAAATTTCCGATAAGAATTGCTTGTAAATGTCGATGTATTTGATATGCCTGTATGCATATTGATTGAAAATAATTATATATCATTGATAAGTTCGTAAAATGAGGTAAATCAGCCTATATATTTTTTTTACAATGTACAACAGGTGTATATTATATTACTACCTTTGAGACCGTCCTCAAATGATGTTACGCTTGGAGGGAGCGGGGGGAGAAGGTTCATTAAGCTGTGACACTTTGTGACAAGGGGGAAGAAGAGGTTACAAGAAGTGTGAAATCACACACATCACCTAAGGAACATTACAAATCAACAAACAAATCGAAACAACAAACAAAAAAAATCAGAAAAATAACCGTTTAGCTTCCCGTTTGAATCGATAATGAAATGAACTGAAACTAACTAAACAAATGTATTGAGATATAGTTGCAGTTGGGAGACACGTGAATTTTTGCGATGGATAAACATAACCTTTTTCCAATATATTTCAATCTTACTCTTTTAAAAATTTCAGTTGAACGATGTACCATATCTTGGTGCAAAACAGAGGTCTACTCCATATTATGGTGGAATCTAGATTGAACCAAAAATCCTTTATCAAAAAAAGCGGAGGTTTCATCGATAATTGGTTCAACCTCTTTAACTGCTTTAGACATTTTCGCTGTCGCTACATCAACAAGTACCTCCAAGTAAAACAAGACGAACGTGGGTCTCCGTGGCCCAGTGGATAAAGGCGTTCAGCTATGAATCAGACGATTGCTAGTTCGTGTCTGATTGATGACCAGTTGTCATTTGCTATCAGAGGGTTGCCAGCTTCGGTTCAAAAATACTACTACTACAATACTAAGAAAACTCGAATTTTGAGTTTTATGCAATGTTATAAATTTTGGTGCAACGTTTCACCACCAAACCATTCGTGGCAGCACGGTAAAATGCTGAAACTAAGCACTAAATGTTGGTTGCAGCTAAATGGGTACCAAAGTTTGGTGCAAGATCGTAATAATTTTTAACAGTGTACGTAAGAGATTCTTGGTAGGAGAACGTGACATACGGGGGTGTGTAACACTGTGTACCGGGTCAAAAATGTGAAGAAAAGCGTGACATCATTTATGCACAGACCTTTTCTTTCTCTTTTAGTTTTATAATATATTTAAAATAATATAATATATTTTCATTAATTCCAGGAGACTGAAGATACTGTAGATAAGATAAGTTTTGGTGCAACGTTTCATCACTAAACCATTTGTGGTAGCATCGTAAAATGCTGAAACTAAGCACTAAATGTTGGTTGCAGCTAAATGGGTACCAAAGTTTGGTGCAAGATCGTAATAATTTTTAACAGTGTACGTAAGAGATTCTTGGTAGGAGAACGTGACATACGGGGGTGTGTAACACTGTGTACCGGGTCAAAAATGTGAAGAAAAGCGTGACATCATTTATGCACAGACCTTTTCTTTCTCTTTTAGTTTTATAATATATTTAAAATAATATAATATATTTTCATTAATTCCAGGAGACTGAAGATACTGTAGATAAGATAAGTTTTGGTGCAACGTTTCATCACTAAACCATTTGTGGTAGCATCGTAAAATGCTGAAACTAAGCACTAAATGTTGGTTGCAGCTAAATGGGTACCAAAGTTTGGTGCAAGATCGTAATAATTTTTAACAGTGTACGTAGGAGATTCTTGGTAGGAGAACGTGATATTTGACATGCGGGGGTCATTGTAATGTGTGACTTTTGTACCGGGTCAAAAATGTGAAGAAAACCTTGACATCATTTATGCACAGCCCCTTTCTTTCTAAATCTCTTTTTTAGTTTTACAATATATTTATAATATTTTTAATAAATTCCAGGAGACTGAAGATACTGTAGATGAGAAATTCGCCACGACCACTGCTGACCCTCTTCACCTAAACACAATGAACTCGCTCGAAGTTCCTCGGCCTAACATTGGAATTTCAACAAGGGACAGACCCGTCTTCATTGTTTTGGCACAAGAAAGCAACGACATATCAGTTGAAGAAAATATGGACATCCCTATTTAATGCCTTCGGAAAGGACTAATCAATAAATGATGAGTTGAAGTCGAAATTAGTCAATTGCTATTAAAATACATTCAAGATAAATAATTTATTCAATAAGTGACATACCCGTTCACTATTAAAAAATATTCTTTAAAAAGTGGAAATTTACTAACAAATTAGACAACATATATATCAGTATTTCAAGAAATTTAAATTATCTTATTGTTTTTCTTTTAATTAAAATATACAATTCGCGTTATTTCCTAAACTATTATAAAATCCTCATAGTAGATTCAAATTCCCGCCTCCTACAAGATTGATTGTAACTTTCAACGTTCAGTTACCATTCCAGCGAAAATCTTATACTTAACTACATTCATAAACATACACGAATAACACGTTCTGTAACCCAAGATAACACGGTGATCATTTTTCGACGTCTCAACATAAAATGTAGAACGTTATTGTTTAAAAGTAAAACAAAATGGCTGTATTAACAATTTCGAATATTACAAAATAAATATATTGTTAAACTTCCAATGCCACTTTAAATAAAGTAAATTGATTAAAAAATATTTTTTTCATTTTAGTAAAAAAATTAATTTTCTTTTAAACCACCAATAAAACGTGTTATAATACAAATTAGTACTTTTAACGTTGCATACTTAAAGATACAATAGTTTTGTACTATTTACGGCAAATTAACAGTATATCACTTAAAAACTTCTTGACTTCAACTTTTCAAATTACGTCAAAATTAGCTTATTTCGATAAATGTTTATTGAATTACTTAAATCACAGCAATAAATCTTGGTTATTTTTCAAATACTTTTGTTCTTTGAAATTCAGTATTATTCCGTGATTGCATTAATTTGTGTCTTTGCGTTTAAATAAACTTCCAATTTGATTTTGATGTATTGTGTGTTTTTGTATTGTAGTATATAATATGTTTAAATTGTTGAAGCTTAGTACTTTTATAGATACCAAACTAAAGCGTTCGCAAGTTCAGAATTGAAACGGCATCGTTAACAAAAATTCTAAAGAAATATTTTCACATTTGATATTGAATTAATTCCTAAATCGTAACATCTGAATTAATGTTTTTAATTAGAGAATTTCCAGTATCTTGATTAAATTCATACTTGCAAAATATTAACTCTAAGTATTCTGTAATTTTAACACCATTTAGAAATTTTTTATAAATGGTGTTAATAATAATATGGTATAATTAGTGTTACAAAATTCAAGTAAATTTTTTCTTAATGCTGTTGTCAGTAAAATATTTAATATTAAGAACTATTCAATTCGCGCAAAACTATTTTTTAATTAAACTTTAAACGCATATATTTTTTTTACTATTAGGTTCAATTTGTCTTGATATGCGTTTCAATGATGTTATCTTAAACTGTAAACACGCCAATTCATTCGTATTAAATTTTCTCTGATCAATGTTTGTCAAATGCTTGATGCCTTGGTTTTTTTAATACTCCAAAACTATATCTATTAATAAATCAAATTATTAAAAGTTAAAAAACAATAAAAGGGTAATATTTCGATATACGAATCATTTCAAGGTATATGATGACTTCAATATGAAGGCAATACTGCGAGAGAATTGCAGTTATAATCAATAATATTACAAAAATGATATAACCCATGGGATTACCCTTTATATAATAATTTATTTAAAGTTATTTCATAAAATCACATACATTAAAAACACGAAGATGATTTTATGTATCGGGAAAGTTGCTATTATAATTATTATGTAACACTATTTTCAAAAACATAAATAATTTACTAAAGTATACCACCTTTCAAAATATAGCTGTAAATAGCAGTTAATATAAAATAATAATAATTAAGAAAAAAAATTAAATAAAGGGGGAAAACCATAATGTCATTTCTGTCAAGTTATGTGAGATATATCATATGCTAAAAAAAATAATTAATCATCTAAATCAAACTGCAGAGCAGGTTCAACACGATTTAGTCAAACATATTTTTTTTAATGAAAATTAATTAAAAATATGCAAAAACGCCTAGTTGCATTTTTAGGATTAAAGATTTTTAACATTTTTCCGTTTTAGTTTTATATACGTCTTCTCATATATGTTGTTATTTGTTTGCGATAGTTAAAATAATGATTTAAATCAAAATAATTAAAACAACCACATATTTTTTCAAAAACTAGTAAACAAAAAGGAAACTACTAATACACAAAAAACATGAAAACATAAATTATGAAATAGAACCTATTTAATATATTAAATAAGTATTCTATAGAACAATAAGTTCTGCACTCAAAGTATACACCACAAACTCAATCTTTATCATGTGTTACTTGTTTTAGTTATCCGTAGAAAAGGTTTAAAATATATTAATTAATTATATTGTATATTAGTTAAACATATCCATTAACATTATAATAAAATAAGTTGAGTTATTAATAATAAAATTGAACACATATTAGATTGCAATTAGAAAAATATCTTTAATTCAAAAACTTATGATTATGGCCTCATTCGAATCCAAATCCTAAATTCACCCTTTCTATTTTTTACCTAATTCATATCGGGTGTTATAAAGAATGTCTAGGTAATGTGTACAGTCCTTAAAAACAAGTGTTTACAATGGCTCAAAAGAAAATAATTATTCCCTATGACTGTAGTATCCAGGTGTTGTACAGCCTATGCATTCTATATAACGCCAGAATTATAAACTGTACATGTGACACAATCTAATAAAGATATAACTCAGAAGCCTATTTGTTTGAGTTCTTATACGACAAATATAGTCAGGAAATTGACGATAAAAATGAAACATATATAAACTCCATATCGAATGATTTTATATTACTTATTGTTTTATTTATGTGAAGGATATAAATAAAAAAGCCTTTAAATTGGAGTTATGTTATACACTATGGAAAATCTAAATATATACATTATGTGGGTAAGAAAGTTAAAAAAAAGACCGTAACTATCCAATAAAATCTTCTTTATTCAGATCATCAGTTAACAAATTCATGAAATCATTTGATAGTTCTTGTACTATAATTACACCTTTAATTTTTTTATAAGATAAAAACTCATCAAAAGAATAAGAAATAAAAATACAAAGTAAAAATAGTATGTATGGTGTATTTTAATTGCATATTTTTACGTTGTATTTCTTATAAATTTCTTATTCATATGAAGGTGTAAGAGTCAAAAAAATCTTTAAAGAATAAATTTTCACAATTTGTTCACACTCTGAAAAAAAAAGCACTGACAAAAAATTGAAAGCTATATTAAGTTTTTATTTTACTAAGACCTTAACGCTGACATAAGAATACTGATCATCAATATTCATACTATGCCAAATACCACAGCACAGATGTATTGCAACTATCTAACGTTGCAAATTTTATTGCTTTTTAAAACATCCAGATGCCTATTAAATATACTTATTTACATGTTGAAAACTAACTAGTTTTTGTGCTTATTGTAAAATACAAACATTCTGTTATCTCCGTTACGCTCATAAAATCATAAAATATTTTTAAAAAATTATTTTAAATGTTTAAAATCGACTCAATAATACATACATATAAAGTTTCTATAGTTAGGGGACAGTCGTCATGATTTTTAGAGTGGATCAGTCATAAAAGTACAGTAATAAGTGCAGATAAGTTAGATTCAAAAGATTTATTTCCTCCAGAGCAGAGATAAGTTGGTTACAGATTCAATCATACATTACTAATGAGAGAATCTGTTCTCTCTTCACATTTAAAGACAGGGAATTTTAGGGAGTGTCTTTTTTATGGGAGTGAATCACATTGAGTCAGGGAAGTCCTTTAATAGGTCCAAAATGGTTCGACCCAGGGACTTTCCATGTGGGGACCTAAAAAAAACCTAATGTTCTCTTGTGTGAAACTTATGCCAAAGTATGCGCGTAGGCAGTTGTTATCTTCGAGCATGGATCCTTTGTAGTAGAGGAGTCATGACGTCACTCTCGCGAACATCAAAGTGAAGCCAACATGTATGGTCCCAGACACGCGCTTAATTACGTCATTCCATCAATAAATTTTTACTGTTACACATTTCCCAATTCATCAGCCAATCGCGAGTATTTTTTTAATTCATAATTTTGAAGAGATGGCACGTGATATGAGCCTTTCGCTCTGAGATGTGGGCTTCACGTTTATGACGTCATATTCTCTCTACTAAGACCATTCATTCTCGCAGGAAACTTATGCCAAAGTATGCGCGTAGTCTGTTGTTATGACTAAATAGAGACTGGAATTGTAGTCGTCAGCAAACAATTATGAGAACTTTATTTCACTAAAGAAAAAAAAATGAATCTGATATATAAGTTATGGGGATAGAAAAAATGTTTTATAGACAGGTGGGAAGATTATTACGACGCAATTAAATTACAGAAAAGGGATGGTAGTTAAGATAATTTTAAAATATTGTAATTTAAGGAAAATATATTACGTACAGCCGCGGAAAAAAAAAACGAACCACCGATGATTAATTCGTTAGTTTTTATAGTAGAGCTAAACTTAATATACCATTTTGTAGGGAATAAAGTCTACTATACATTGATATACAAAAAATTTGCATAGGGGACTATCTTCATACTCGAATCCGCACCAACTTTAAAATGTTCAATAGCAACACCTACTTTTGATAGCGCAGAAATGTTCCCCGCCCTCAAAATAATCTAAATACAAATTTTGGTTAATTTCCTACATTTATATGCAGAGATATTAGACAATATGTATCGATCTTATTTGAGGGGCTACTTCCACAGTGAACAAAGTATTAGTGAGACTTCGAAATAAAATACGCTGGTAGAAAAGTCGTGGTTCTTCTTTTTCCATGGTCATTCATTCCCCCACTCCCGTATACCCTTCGCCTCTATATAAGAATTTAGAATATTATGCCAACGCGATCACTGCGCTTTTAATTCTCAAAATTAGTAGATTTCTGTTAAGTTCTGCAGATTTTAAATTTGTGTATGACCCCTTAAATGATCATTTGATGCATATTATAATATTGCCAAAAAACTACAAAGAGGAAAATCATGAAATTTTAGATATGCATATAAAACGCTTTTCTGAATCCATCCCTATCAAAATATAGCATGGTTGCTATTCATAAATTTTATGAATATTAATATCCTAATTTAAATAAAATTAAAAAATATACATATAAGTAATGAAAGTTAGTGTATTTTATTTGGGTTTTTTAGAAGTAACACAGATAAAAATATCAGCTTAATAAAATTATTATTTCGAAAGATATGATTAAAAGTTTAAGAAATTCATTTAACATTACGAGTTCTAAACTTTCGATATTCATAATTAAAAAACTACTTAACCAAATGACTTGCAAATTGATATTCAACGATAAATTTTGTCGTAGATTTTAAATATTGAATCAAAATTGGGTGTTGCTATTGGAAATTTTAAAGTTGGTGCGGATTTTAATATGAAGATAGTCCCCTATGCAAATTTTTTGTATATCAGTGTATAGTAGACTTTATTTCCTACAAAATGGTATATTAAGTTTAGCTCTACTATAAAACTAACGAAATAATCATCGGTGGTTCGTTTTTTTTTTTCCGCGGCTGTACATACTATCCTATCGATAAAAAGAAAAGCATTTGCTACAAAACATGATATATTCCTAACCCTTCAAAATGAGATACATGTCACTGATGACCTGCTAGTAACTCAATTGCATTCAGCTGTATAATGTTACAACAATATCTTTTATATCCCTTGCGAGAGAGAAATCCGAGTGGTTTGCTAAATTTACGATTTTCTATCATAGGGGACATAAAGTGTGAAGATTTAAATATAACATTTAACTTTTTATTTCTACACTGTTAAAATATGTATTCAAAAATAAGTAAAATGTACTCATTCTTGATTACATTCCACGCTTATCATAGCTCCGAATACATAAGTTTCATTTTTGAAAAAGACATTTACTCGAAAACGAGTAGTAGCTTGCCTACATAAGCTGCCTTCATAAATCAGTTTTAAAAAATATGGAAAATTATAACTTAAACTTACCGGGAATCAAAGGTATACAGTACGGAATGTCCAGAGTTTCAACCGTCAAGCTATCAAGGCAACGCGCAGAAGTTATAAACAAGTGTAATGTTAAAAAGGCGTGCCAAAAAAAATGGGAAGTAAGATAATGGAATTGTAATAGCTTAGTTTAAATTTAAGCAATCGACATCAAATAATGTGGAAAACCATCTTCTGAACAATGATTTTAAGTTTGTCAGGTCGCTTTGTTAAGATGGTTTAAACAGAAGCTGAAGTTAGCAATATTAAATCACACTGTTTATTTTTACGAAAGTACGATTGCTTAAATTTGAGTACGTCAGCGCTCAGCGGAATTATACTTTAAAATAATTAGTACGTTCATGTACTCATTTTTAAGCACTTTTTGTTTACTGTGTACTCAATCGGGGTTTTCTATTTACTATACAATATAAACTTTTTCACATCCTTATAACCGAACTGTGCTTCTATGAAATACAATCTATATGCTACTGTAAATACTTTTAAAGGCACAATGGAGAATTTGCATGGGTGGGGGATTTGCTTAAAGTTAATTTTTTCTTATGTTTTCGATATCGTACTTTTCGAATACTTCGTCAGAAATATCCAAAATATGATTTAATAAACTGAATTTTAAGTTTAAAATAACCCAAAACACAACAAATATCACGTGACACGGAAACGCCATGCGATTGGCTGTGACGACACTATACACGAACTTGCTCCGTTTACGATTTCGCTTCACTCACAGGAAGCACCCGCTTTTTTCATTTCTATCAATGAACAAATTCTAGTTGCGCATTTAAAAAAAACAAACTCAATTCAATTATATTGTTTATTTAATTGCCCTTTTCATCTAAGATGTCGGTTTTATCGGAATTCATGAAGGGACAATCTTCCTAAAATACACAGCATATCAATGTTTACTTTCTTAGGAACGAACCCGGATTTTTTGGGAGCAGAAATACGAGAAATTAAAGCTGAAAGGTAATTTTTTAAATTTTCCTTGATTACTGAATATCTATTTTAATTACATAATACAAAAATGCATTGCATTCAGTTTGAGAATTAATATATTTGAATTTGCTGATTTATTAAGAAAAAAACCAATGAGATTGCATAGTATTCCAGGCATTTCGCTTTAATATTAAAAAGTAATGCCAAAATAGTTGATTTGATTAGTTTTTTTTTAACATGTTCAAGTCATTGAAAAACAAAAATTTAATGTTAAAAATACTGTTTATTCATTAAAACTATTTATGCAGCACATATGATAGCATACATGTGAAAAAATTATACAAAATAGTTCTGCAATAAAGTTAACTAGTTTTAATTTATCTGTGTGTGTTTAATATATTTTACATATTTATAAACTATATCCAAAATCCTGTGAAAAATATAAGAGAATTTTACAGAAAGTAAACTCGATTGATATTGCAAAGCTAATGAAAATAATTTGAATGATACATTTATGGACCTAATTTAATACTTAAATTTAGTTCAATGCTTTTCCAAAATATTTTATGATTTTTATACGCATTTTAAAATGTGTTTTGTTTCTTTATCTACATCAAGGTCTGGCCCGGAGAGCTATAGTGACAATGCCATTGGTTATGTTCAGGTCAAGAGAGTTGCCAACATTTACACCGTCAAAGATCATTTGACACCAGAACACAGAACCCGAAAGAAAGCGTATAGCGTGATACTTCAGTGCAATGAAAGAGTGTTCTCTGTACAATGCTGCCATGCGACGAAGAAGACTGGAAAAAGAAGTCCAAAAAGTGATACATAAAGAAAAAAATATATAAATTCAATGATGTGGTTTCAGAACTTCTGGCGAGTATCCAGTGTTCGGGGCCTCACCATGGCATTTCTGAAGATTATATAATCGAAATCAAGTGCCCAAGCAGCGAAAAAACTATATTACAAATTACTGAAAGACACAAATTCAGCTACAGATGTTATTTTTTTAAAAAGGATTGTTTTGTGTGGCCAATACCGATTTCGAACAAAATCATGATCATAGTTATAGACTTTGATAACAAATATTGTTCTATGTTACTCGACAAATGTTTGCTTTTCTGGAAAAGTACTGAGTTTCCAGCATTGAAAAGAAGCTTTATATAATTCCATAAAACTTAAGACTACTTATAAATGTATTTTTGTCTGGCATATATTCTTCGCCTTTATTCTATATCATTACTAGCTTAAATTTTTACAAAACATGATACAACCCAATGATTATTTTTAAATATCCTATCAATGTTTAATGCTAATTAAGATAATGTTTAGTTTAAGAATTTTTACATTAAAATATTCATATTTTATGGTTACCTATATATATTATGGAGGGGGGGGGGGAGTTGAAAGACAAAAAAAAAAAGCATATGTATGTTACTTTAGTGAGAGAACAACTGAACTGTTCATTTATTTTAATATTGTAAATCAGATAGCTGAAAAATTAATAAATATGTCTATATGTAACAAAACGTTTTCACGATAAGCTAAAAAAAATTCTTAGTTTTCCTTTCAGTAGCCATTGAAACACTATAGCTACAGAGTCATGACACTTTAAATTACGGCCAGCCTTGTTTAAGTTTAAGTATTTGCGATGGCCGATGGACACAGTCACTTGTTCAGTAAATGCGTTAGTAGTGGGGGGGTTTGGGGGTACAAAATTTTTCCTGGTTTTGGCAATGCAGTAAAGCAATTGATTTAAATTTTACTCTTAAAAAGTGGTATACTAAAAAAGATGAGAGGGCAACTTCCGAAAAAAAAGCTGGGGGGCAACATCTGAAAAAAGTGTGGGAGCAACAGTCCCCCCCCCCACTCCCCAAATCTTTTTGTTAATCTCCTTCCAATGTTGGCATATATTTATATTTACACAATTTTTACTTCCATTTAATGTAAAAAAAAGTTTGCTTTCTTATTATGTGTTACAAAATAAGCAGTAAACTAATTAATAACTAAATATTTAGTACATTTCTACATAAAAACAAATTCTAATAAAACAAATTGAAGTCCGAAAAAAGTTAATTGTATAATGAATTAAATTACATTTTTGATAGTGGTACATACACACTCCAAGTACCAGAAAAGCAACCTTACTGCTGTATTTTTAATGATCCCTTTTTAAATAAATGATATTGCATATTTATTATGCCACAAGCAACCACAAGGGCCTCATCTAAAACAGGTATCAAATGGTTGTCAATACACGCATGTAGTTTCAGCATGTCAAAATTGCGACGACGGCCAATCACACGTTCAACATGAATCCGAAGAGCAGCGATTTTTTGATTGGCGCACTTCAGCGTTCGTGCTGATCCTTGAGGCAGATACAGAGGGTGGCCTGACTAATATGCAGCCTCTTTTTTCTAACCAGGCCAGATAGCCAGGCACTTCAACGTTAACAGCATCGGAGGATCTTCCACCAAATCCATCAGATATAAAGCTGGTTAGACCATCTGGTGTGCAGGAACCAAATACTTTATAGTGTTGCAGTTGTAGTACTGGGACCATGCAAGGGCTTGTTGGATAGGGTTGCTAGGCTTTTCTATTTGAATTTCAAAACAAACGATAATTGAAACTACTTTGGAATATCGTACACGAAAAGGAATTAGCAAGCGTGCTCTTATTGCACTTGCACACAATCAGTTCTTGCATGAGATCACTGAGTCTTGGAAGAATTTTCGTAAATAATCTACCGAGTGAGGAAATGGACTTTCCAAAATCAATGGCTAATATCGAAAATGGAAGGTCCAAATGCAACTTCTTGAGAACAACATACACCTGGTAAACCGGTTTTCTTCACAATGAGATTGATAATAAAAATTCTTTCTGCAGGCAGGCCTAAAAACAATCTGGGATTCTTTTCGATACTAAGAATGGTACCCTTAAGCATGTGCTCTTTGTACTTCTTCTCTGTGTAGTCTTCATCTTTTGAACTCCATGTTTCAGAATCGGAAGCTGCTGGCTCATAGTCGCTGAGGAATTCCTCGGCTTCCTCCTCATCTTGGTGGCAGGTTGCCTTGTATGGCGATGTGTATGTTCCCACAGCTTTGCCTGTCGGGACAGTCGAACATGCAACAGAGGCTTGAGTTTTGGTGCTCTTGCTGACAAGTTCAAATTCACTAAATGGACTTATCAGATGCACTTGAAATATCCACTGCTACTGTAGCAGGTCAAGAATCTTGAGATGTTCTCCATGAAGGACCAGGAACAGCCAGTGCATCTTGCAGCAAATGCAAATGTTTCCGCTTCTTCGCTGCTTGTCTCTCAGGCGGTGGGGGGACCCTTGGCTTTTGGCATTCAAAACGATGAGGAAGAACGCCAGGTTTCAGCTCTACTCTCTTTACATCATTAGTCAAACTCCATTGCCAAAAATTCTGCATGTCCTCCTGTAACTAAATACAAAAAAGAATTTCAGTACAATTTTTTTAAAGGTACATGTATCATCATATTATAATTAGCACATATTAGCTTAATGAATACTGGGATATCCTGAGGCTTATTAAACTTTTTCGAAGAAAAACGTTGTTGATATACGTAATTATTAACTAAAAGAAGAAAATAAAATTCAAATAGAATATTGTTAAGTATTATTTAATGCATAGGAGCAAAAATATACTCCTACTGCTTTAATACTTACAACTCCTAGTGATATATTCTATTCTAAAAGCTGACTGGTGTGACTTCTAATTATTAAATTGTAACTTGAATATATATTTTCTTTATACTTAGATTTATATTTCATTTGGGGGCACAACAAACAAGTGTTTACTTACCAAAAAATGATCTTCACAACAATATAACGTTGATTTACTGGAAAGCTTAGGATTTTTCCTATCATCTCTTCACAGCTGTTGTCCAAGCTTTTCGCTTTGTTCTATCCTTTGGGACGCTAAAAAACAGCTTATTCGAAGAATTCACTGTTGTATTCGCACAACAAGGCACAATACAGTATTTATATACTGAATTCATACTGAAAAAGATTAAAAAATAGCGTAGTCTCGAATTCGGTTCAAAACCGGAATGTAAACATTGAGTTGAGCGGGAGCAATTCGTGTATAGTGTCGTCACTTCCGGTTTGGGCCGTTTTTCGCGCCAGTTCATGAAATGCAACTTTAAAGTTTTTTAATAAATTATCTACGCTCGTTAAAAAAAAAGGAACAGCATTTTTTTGCATGAAATTTTCTCATCTTTAACATAAAAATAAAAACAGAAATCGTGAAAATTCCTCATTATAGACACGCTTTCATGATATACAGTAATATGCAGCTCATGTTAAATTTTAAAAACAATAAAATGAACTATTACGATCAAGGTGAAAAAAAAAATTTCATTTCAATTATAATTGTTTTTTTTAATGGAATAGTAAAAGTTTAAGAGTTCAATAATTAAAATTTAATATCGAAATTGGAATAACAAAAGAAGGTATATAACAACAAGTGGGAGTGGCTTTAGTGTTAAGCGAGTCTTTCATCAGTCTATTACACTAAAACAGTTAATTTTTAATATGTTTAAAGGAATTTAATGCAGTTAAGTTGAGTGTTTAATAGAATTGCTTGTAATATGTAACCGAGCCTTGATAGTCTTAAAATAAAATTACCCTTCTATTGAACTATACTAATACAAACAACTGTAAAAAATATAATTCAATGTTAAATTAACAAAGACATTATCATCAAATATATTATTTCAGTAGTAAAGATCTCTTTTGAATATCTCATACATAACAGATCTTAACATGTGCTATATTAAAAAAAAGGGGGAATTCTACGAGAGTGACGAATTGTATATACTTTTGTCTCATGAATATTAAAGGAGGTTTTTTTAATGAGATTAAAAATAATTATTTCCCAAGTAATTTTTAATGAGCCGTTGGTGGTGCTGCCATCTATCTGTAAAAATCATCGAACAGAGTGCCATCTATGAGTAGTTACAACGAATGTGTGTGGGAGGGGAAGTCTCATAAATATCAACGCATCTCATGAATAGCAATGTTTTTTTATACGTTTAAAATAACTCATTTAAATGTTTTTTTCTAAACAAACCGTTGATAATGCTGCCATCTATGAATGAGCAGAAGCTCGTGCTATAATTATCGCACGGGCATGCTAGTATACAAGCTAACCTAGGTTGTTTCATTAAAGTAATTTCTCTTAACAGCACATTTATAACAAAATCACAAGTTATTCCCAACTGGTAAAATACTGGAACTGTTAAAGAAATATCTGTAGGAAACCATTGGCAGAAAGTATGCATTTTACCACGTATTTAGCACCCATGCAACTTTTAAGCTGCAACCTCTTCAGTATAAGAAATATTATATTTTAAATTATTGCATCATTCAATATAAATAAATTAAAACCAACTTTTCCGACGATGTCTCCAAGAAGATGTAATGAAATGGCACTCATCTAATACGCCAATTGAATATTGTTTAAATTCTATGGAAGACATAAAGGCTACTATTTGAATAATCAATGATGATCCACGACAAGTATGGTAAAACTACTTGAAGAATATTATTGAAAGCACTTTTAGAAAACTTAGTTTTAACTCCTAGATTTTTTTTCGATTATTTATGTTGTTTTACCTTTGGTAAACTGATTTAACTTTTTCTGCTACCTTTCTTTGTTGAAAAAACAATGCATAGTGTAGTAACCAACTAATAAACCAACTTTTACGATAATGTCTCCAAGAGCATGTAATGAAATGGCACTCATCTAATACGCCAATTGAATATTGTTTAAATTCTGTGGGAGGCATAAATGCTACTATTTGAATAATCAAGGATGATTCACGACAAGTATGGTAAAACTTCTTGAAGAATGTCATTGAAAAAACTTTTAGAAAACTTAGTTAAACTCCTCGATTTTTTTACGATTATTTATGTTGTTTTACCTTTAGTAAACTGATTTAACTTTTTCTGCTACCTGTGTTTGTTGAAAAAATAATGGATAGTGTAGTTCATTCGATGATTTTTAACCACGTCAATAAAGACTGAATTTAAGTAATTTGCTAGCCCAGATAATTTTTCTTTTCTGTAATTATCTTTTTGTGTAGTTCAAAATTTAAAAATAATTAAATCTGTATTTGTTGAAAAAACTAAAAAAATTATTAAATCCGTCTTTGTTGAAAAAACAATGGATAGTGTAGTTTATTCGATGATTTTTAACCACTTCAATAAAGATTGAATTTAAATAATTTACTAGCCCAGGTAATTTTTCTTTTCTGTAATTATATTTTTGTGTAGTTCAAAATTTAAAAATAATTAAATCTATTATAAAATTAATCCATCTTAAAATATGTAGTTGTGGTACAAGATTATGCTCTAGATTCAGACCTAAGACCATTCAGTGACCCAAGACCATCTTCAAAATTGAGTGAAATTAACTTTTTAAGTTAATGATTGGTTAATTGATGAATAACGGTTAAAATTAATTAATAAATTCTTAGTAATTATTGTTAAATTACTTACTAACTTCATCTCGAGATAAAAAGGAAAACTTATCTCAATATTACATTAAAAATAAGCAAGAGCAAACTCTTATTTATCAGTGTAATAGGAACTTATTATTATTACTTTTTGGTTAGAAAACACTTTTTCAAAATTGGATTTTCAACAAAAATCGTGTACTTCTAAAAGACTTCAAGGTCTCGCAAAGACATCGTTATTTCTGTGAAATCCTTATTAAGAACTTCAGTCTGTCCTGTGCACCTTCACCCCATGTCTACGCAATAATTGAAGCTCCAGTCATCCAAGTCTCAAATGTAGTATTAGAATCGAAAATAACCCAGACATCCTCTACGCGTCCTTCCACTTCGCTAAACCGAACCTTGATTGGGAAAAAAACGAATCCTGGACCGATTTCCAGCAAGGAATCGAAACTCCAGTCACGAAGTCAATTCACCGAATTTTGACTTCAATCAACAATCTCAATTAGTGGCACTCATGAAGAAGAGATGGATCTATATAAGAGGAGAGTTGTCCCGAAAGAAGCCACTTTGAAAATCCCTTTTTCTTCTAAAAAGGTTCCTGTACTCAAAATCCTACTGAAAATGGTTCATCAACAACTGATTCTTCTAGTCCTAGGGGTAGTGGCAATGTCGATTCTACAGGGAGAAAGTGCCCAAGGCGTGAGAATGTGTGGTAGAAGACTGGCTGATCTTCTCAACTTCATTTGCGAAAGGCATGGAGGATTCCATGCACCAAGAGCTAAAAGAGATGGTAAGCCTCACTTATGGAACCCATTTGTATCATTGCTTATTTATATTGTAATATGGTGCAACTGAGGATTTACAATTTTAGAAGGCATTTTTCAAAAATCACAATTTACTATGGATTATTTTTTATAAAACTACAATAGAACACTATAAAAATTGCGCTTAAAATTAGTTCATGAACGTACTCGTTTTTTTAAGGACAATTGCATCGTAAATGAGCGATGGCGTACTCAAATTTAAGTCATCGTACTTTTGCAGAAATGAAGAGTGTGATTTAATATTGCTAATCTCAGCTTCTGTTCAAGCCATCGTAACAAAACGACCTGACAAACTAAAAATATTTGTTCAGAAGATGGTTTTCCACATTATTTGATGTCGATTGCGTTAATGGAAACTGAGTTATTACAATTCAATTACTTTACTGCCCATACTTTTGAAATGAAGAGTGTGATTTAATATTGCTAATCTCAGCTTCTGTTCAAGCCATCGTAACAAAACGACCTGACAAACTAAAAATATTTGTTCAGAAGATGGTTTTCCACATTATTTGATGTCGATTGCGTTAATGGAAACTGAGTTATTACAATTCAATTACTTTACTGCCCATACTTTTGAAATGAAGAGTGTGATTTAATATTGCTAATCTCAGCTTCTGTTCAAGCCATCGTAACAAAACGACCTGACAAACTAAAAATATTTGTTCAGAAGATGGTTTTCCACATTATTTGATGTCGATTGCGTTAATGGAAACTGAGTTATTACAATTCAATTACTTTACTGCCCATACTTTTGAAATGAAGAGTGTGATTTAATATTGCTAATCTCAGCTTCTGTTCAAGCCATCGTAACAAAACGACCTGACAAACTAAAAATATTTGTTCAGAAGATGGTTTTCCACATTATTTGATGTCGATTACGTTAATGGAAACTGAGTTATTACAATTCAATTACTTTACTGCCCATACTTTTGACACACCTTTTTAACATTACTTCTGTTTAGAACTGCTTCACGTCGGCCTGGTAGCTTAACGGATAAGACTCTGGACAGCAGATCTGGGTTCGCCTGCAGATCTGGGTGCGATTCCCGGTATGTCACGGTTGCAATTGTTGATATTTATTGAAAGTGATTTATGAAGGCAGCCTATGTAGGCTGGCGTCTGCTCATTTTATTCATTTTTACCCATTGTACTCGTATTTTTTAAGCGAATGTCTTTTTCAAAATTGAAACTTACATATTCGGAGCCATGATAAGCATCGAATGTATTCAAAAATTAGTACACCCCCCCCCCCCACCTCCCCCGTTAAAAATTCATTATTGGACTGTAATGCCTTTACCATGAAGCTCTATGAAGCCTTAGAATTTATAATGTTTAATTTTCAGAACAGTAATAATTTTATTACACAGCATTTTTATTCATTGAGTTCAATATTATGGTCGAAAATAACTTAGTAAATCAAGATGATGTGACAAACATAAGTGTACAATTTTCATAATTATTGAAAGAGCTCAAGACTATTTTATAATAAAAGACAAAAACCTTATGGAAGAGCCAGTTTTTAAAACATTGAGGGACTCGGGCCCATGGGCCTATTACACGTTTACGCCTACGGCTAACAAACGTTTGGTTTCGTGGAAAAGCCGGTCAAAGTTTAGATATGCTTATACTGATGTTTAAAATTTTCAGATATCACTATCTCTATACTAAAGGAATAAAATATTGTATTAAAGTTATAAAAACTAGAAATGCATATAAAAAATTCTATATTTTCATAAAACCAATTAATCTATTTAGCTCTTCAATTGTTTTGAATTTCCAATCTTATCTCATCAGCTATAAAATATGTTCCAAAATTTAATTTTTCAATTTCAATTCGAACTATTTCCAAATACCAATAAAGTAACCAGTTTATAATATTAGAATTCTTATTACTTTAAAATAGCAAAACCCCAATATAATTTTTTCATGTTATATCAAAGTCAATTCATTAAATGTATATTCATAGACAATTGAATGTTTGCATGTAATTCCGATTTAATTTCGGTGTAATGAAAATATTTATACTTCCACTATCTTTATAAAAATAAATACAAATTAATGTTCAAAACAATTAACATTAGATTTATTGCATACATTTATCTCCTCTGCTTTATATGTTTAAATATATATTTATTTTCAGTAGGTATGTTGAGATTAAATGTGTGTTATGTGATGGCCCCCAAATAATGAAAAATCAGCTCATACTATTAAACTTGAGTATCTAAAGAATTCCTAATATTTTAAAAGAATGTATTTCTATCAGCCTCAAGGTGATACCTCTCTTTTAATTGCAATATTTAAATTCGAATTTAATTAGAAATCGAGTTCGTGTAACCGAGACTTCGATTTTTGTTTTACCTAGCTATCGTAATTCTCAAATAATTTTTATGAAATCCAAGAATTACGGAGTGTATTAAACATTCGCAAATATTAACGTCCTTAACTAGTGTGGAACGTAATTAACTTGATTTATATGTTTTACAACTAACGATTTGTAACTAACTTGTTTTACCAAAAACCCATCTAAAAAGTATAGGAGAAAGTGGGGAGGAATGGGACACTATTTACAAAATCACTGGCATCTAAATATTTTAGACTTATGCAAAAAAGTGGAACTGGTCATATTATATTCTTAGATGTTCTAAGATATTTAAAAAATACCATTTTAGTCTAAATATTATCATTATATTTTATAATCTGCATTTAAAAATGCAAAAATATTGTCCCGCATGTGAGGGAAGAGTGGGACATTCCCTCACATTGGGGACATTCCTTCACATAAGGACATTCCCCACATGGGGGGCATTCCCTCACATGGGGGACATTCTCCCACATGGGGGACATTCACTCACATGGGGGGCATTCCCTCACATGGAGGACATTTCCTCACATGGGGAACATTCCCTCACATGGGGGACATTCCCTCACATGGGGACATTCCCTCAAATGGGGAACATTTCCTCAAATCGGGACATTCCCACACATGGGGACATTCTCTCAGATGTAATGTGACATATAATTACAGGAAAATAAAAAAAAATACACTTTTATTCTAGAAATATAAGGAATAATAATAAAGGATAATAAGACCTTTTATATTTTAGTTAAACCTAAAAAGACGAATACCAAACCAAATCTCAGTCTTAAAACTTTGAAATGTTAAAAATATATAAATCAAACATTTAAACAAAAAAGTTTTCCATCTGGGGTGGCAATTATATTCAACAATGCATTCTTAAGTGACAAATAATTCAGCATAAATTTTTAATAGATACGTTTAATATAATATCTAAACTTTATTATAATCTAAACTGTTATAGATCTGTTTTTAGGCTTTTATGAAATGAATATAATCAATTCTTTAAAGGTAAGTACATGTCCCCATAAGCATTTTAAAAGGCGTAAGTCGCTAATCCAGTATGAAAAGGTATGTATAATGCTTATTTGAGCAACAACTAACTTATTTTAAAGGGTGAAAAAATATACCAATATATTGATTACAGAAAATTATAATTATTTTTAATTTAAATTCACAGACATTTTCAGTATATGTTTAACTAGATAGTGTAAAGTTTTTGAAACTACAGTAAAAACAGTAAACGGTTGAAATATTTCCAGTATTTTGGAATTTCTATTTTTAAGTGCTATAGAGTTTCATTTTGTTCAAAGGATAATTAGTGCATGCGACTTAAAATGTATTAGTATACTGTAATATCCAATTTAACTACATATAATAAAAATGAAGGGTTTTAAATTTTGTATTTATGAATTCATTTTTTGTTAAATTTTTACAAAAAAAACAGTTATTTTAATGTTTATATTATCCGAAAAACTCAAGTGGAGTAAAATTCCGTTCTATACCTTACCAGTCCTCTTGAAAAAGAAATTTAATGCAGAAACAGAATTCAAATTTTAAACTTATAAAAACCTGTCAAGCTTTTAGATTAATTCTTCAACTCATACATATTTTTAACAATTGCTTTTTGCTACACATCTGTTCTATTAATTTATTTAAATAAATTATGAAAATTATAAACACTCACATAAAATGATAAATTGTTTCAGACACAAATTTTATCCAGTTTTTGTGCTATTTCAGGTTACGCGCCCAGCAGTGCATGCAAAAATTCGGATATCGTTTAAGCCTGGCAATGAATGCCTTGTTTTGTTTCCAGCAATTAATTTGCTTTGATAATTGTCAATCCTTGTTGTTACAGTTACTGACAGATCTTCCAGTAAGCGGTCTGTCATTGAGATCATCCGGCCATTATCTCGTCGAACGCTGAGCAATCCAGGCAATGTCGGTGGCCCTGCTGCCAACTCGGAAGTAGAAGTAATGTCTACTTTCCGAAGCGGTGTGGTAGACGAGTGTTGCAGAAAACAGTGCACGCTGGCTACACTGGCGTCCTACTGCGCCAACTCCAGACACGTGGAAAACATTGACCTGGACGAGATCTTGCCACCAGGCACTGAAAATGTACCTGCTATTTCAGCTGAAGACCTTGCAGAGTATCAACTGCAACACGTAAGAAAGACGTTTCATTTGTTACTTCAAAAAAAAAAGTTATTCACACGAAGTTTCTCCTCAGGATTTGATAGAATTCTATGTAAGACAAGACATTTATTTGCTATAGTACTTTAACATTTAAATATATCCAAATGTGGTGGTTAATTGATTTAATAGTTTGGAATCACCATAGAAAGGATGCCAGCTCATTCCAAGATCCAACCGAATACCATCTTAGAAAGCATATTAGTTACGTAAATATATATTAGCTTAAATATTCACTTGTTGGAGGCGTCCATGTCATCTGACTGTAGTTCAAAATATGATTGTGCTCTAGCCTTACACAATTAAATTTACAAACTATATTTGCACACCAAGTTGCGCCATTATCTTACTGTCTAATATGCTCATCCGTGTTACAAAATCGACTGTAAAATAAACCGTACACAGTTTTTTAAAAAGGCTAATGTGTTCATATTTAAAGGATGAAAGTTGTGTTAGCATTCAACGTGTAATTTTCATGTGCATTCAAAAGATGGGTGGTTTCAATATAACACTATTATGAAGTATATTCTTCAGTTGAATGTATTTTCACATATAATTTTATATATATAACTTGTATATGAAAGAAAAGGTGTTTCAGAACCTTTATAGTTTTGAATTGTAAAAACACAGTAGTACAAAAATACAAAGTTTACTGTCATAAATCATTGACTACCAAAGAGATGAAATTATCATTCCTACTAATACAATGTAAAAAAAAAAACACTCTAAACATATAACAAACTAAATGAATCTACCCCATGAACATTTCTAAATATGTTACTATCCGAATTATTTTATGTTTTTTTTTTAAAAAGCTCAGATATCTCTCTAATTCGTCTACAGCAGTGGTTCCCAAACTATTTTGGTCGTGGAACCCCAAAATTTGTTGCCAATGATCGCGGAACCCTGAATATTTTTTAATCAACGACTTTTCAAAATTTAATATCTGATATTAAATGAAACAAGTATTATTTTGGTATTTCAGATTTTATTGAATTGAAGGGACATAGACAATCGCCAAAGCAGTAACCCGGAAAAGAAGTTTGGAATATGCCACTATGGCTATCTATTGGTAGGAGCGAAAATTTGATCCCGGTTAAACATCCATACACCGGTATATTGCACACAAAAAAATTACATAAATTTTGAGTGTCGATTGTAAACTTTCCGAGGAAAATGTGAATATATTAAACACCATTCTTATTTTTTTTTTAATCCAATAAAATTTGTCACGCGGAACTTTTAAAATTTTTCGTGGAACCCCAGGGTTCCACGGAACCCACTTTGGGAACCACTGGTCTATAGCAAAGAATTTAAGCCTACAAAAGAAAAGTTTCAAATGTTCCGAGATTTTATATATAATTTAAATTTCATATTTAAATATTATTTTCTAATAAAAAAATAATTTTCCTTTGTCATTACAGGATTCAACAAAGGGAGTTGCCGAAGAGTCCAATGCTATCCCTCGCCCTGTGTTTGGCCTTCATTCCGGTCGTCCCAACCTTGGCCAATTCATGCGCAACAGACCCGTCTTTATAGTCATGTCCCAACTGCAAGCCGATGAAGATCGAGCACTTGGAGACTATAGATTTTAAAGACGCTCGGAGACTGTTCGACTTATTACATATGAAAAGATCTGGTTGAAGTCTCGGAATGTATGCCACGCATCTCAAACATACACTAAACTCGTAGAAAGTAACATCACTTTCCACTGGCAAACTAAAATGTAAACCATTGATGTACACCAAGGAAAACACTTAATTTTTGAGATAAATAAAAATGCAAAAATATTTTTCTTCTTTCAATTGTTGTTCTGAACATCACAAAAATGTAAATATTTTGTAAAAGAATTATTGCTGAAAAAGGTCTTAAAATTTAAATCAATGATTTTCAATCTTTAGATGGCCAGCCACGAACCACCGAATTGAAAATTTGACAAAGCTCGAATCACCACCTTTAAACAACACTGCAAAAATACAGACACAAACTATAATTTAAATACAAAATTTAACTAAATTCTAAAAATAATTCAGGTGTAAAAGCTGAAAGTAGAGGATTCCACTTTCATTTATTTTCTTTCCAAAAACACAATAAAGATACTTTAATAACAATGGCTGCTCAAAAAAATAAATTTAACAAAATAAAAAGACCTAATTCCCGATTTATCTCAGTAATAAGCAAATCACATGAAATTTTTTCTTTAAAAAAAAGGGGGGGGGGAGATGGGGTCCAATATATAAAATTTTGTATCTTTTATCTATATACTAATATATATATTTTTGGGGAGGGGTGTCTATGTTTGCACATATCAAGGAAAATAATTGTCGGTATATGCATATTTTACATTTTAAAGGGGGTTTTATAAATTATATAAATTATTATCTATTTGTTATTTAAAAATAATTTATTTATGTATTTTGCATTGGTTAAAGGTCACAGTGTGAGACTGGTAGTCGCATTGTGTCACTGTGAGACAGAAAAAAATATGTAATTATCGTATAATGCGTTAAATCAGAATTTACTCTGAAGAAATACGGATATTGTCAATGTTTACAGACACCACCTTTCAGTAGAAAAGTTAAAATGTTGATAAAAAAATTTTGATACGATTTTGGTTGTTTGTGGATATAAACTGAATTATGACTCCAGAAGGTAACTGGAATATTTTCATGACTATCTCGCGGTGGTTCATCTTGAAGCAGAGCAATTTAAAACTATTGTATAGTAGTTTTTGCCATCATGTTTACTTGATCACCTAATGAAACATCGCTGCTTAGCTCGTTTAAAAATCTAAATCGCTCCAATTCCTTATAAGATACATTTCGTTTATTCGAACTCTAAAAAAAGTATTTTGAATGTACGGAATGTGTACAGGGGAAGATAGCATACTTTGTGTCATTTTTCTGCCATCAGTCATTCACAGCTATGTCAACTGCGAAAAGCAATGCGATTTATTGACAAATTATTTGACGTTTGAAAGTGCCAACGATGGTTCAAAAGATTTCCAGGGCTCGCAACACTTTTTACATTTGTCCCTAGGGAAAAAGAGACCAAATATCTTAAAAAAAGGGACCTACAAAATTTAAGCCTGCATTACATTTTTGTTGACCTTGGTTGGGTTAATTCCTAGTGTACGGTGCCCCCGCCAAATGTGATTTGCCGACAATTGGTGGTCGATATATTTTTTATATTGGCAACTATTTCATAACGTGCTTAGCAATATCATGATGTACGGCAACCCTACTTTTTTTCTCGCACCGTTTTACGTTGTTTGCCAAGGCTTTGGCGCCAATTTTCAGAATCGCGCGAAGGAGGCACCGTACACTAGGAATTTACCTTTGGTTACAGTATATGCTTCATCCCCCATTATTCCACGGATAATCGACCTTTGATGTATAAATTATATACCATCGTGTTGAGGAAGGTAGTCCACACCAACAAAGTTGGCAAATTTACACACTCCCTTTCTGAAATGTGTACCGCGTGGGGCCCAAATGTTTCCACGAATAAATTCTTACTGTACAGTGGGTGCCTATTCTCTATTTTTTTTTTTTTTTGCCGTTGAGGAAGAAAAAAAAAAGAGTAGGAATACAACGGGGGTGACGAACTAATGAGGGATCATTTTTTACACGTGCGAAACCGCGAGTGAATGAATGCATGCGTTTTGTTTCAGCAACAAAGAGTGTTGAAGAGTGTTGAGCCGCGTATAAAATAATATGTATCGGCAAAGAAACTCTTTTTATTTTTGTTACAAAATTACTTTCGATACGTTCAAAACATCGCTCTCTAAAGAAAAAGACAGTGTGTGCAGTTCACTTCAGTTCGATGGTGTGTGCAGTACACTTCAGTTCGATGGTGTGTGCAGTTCACTTCAGTTCAATGGTGTGGTCGCCACAGAGCTCCCCCGCAAGTCGGAACGACGATACTGTTGTCACGGTAGTCTGAAACGAACAGTCCTCCCATATCTAGTCGTGAATGTCCTTGGTTGAGGATTCGACTCTAGACGAGGAATAGCAGGATCTTCTGCGGCAAGAAGAAATGCCGGTTTCAGACGGTTGATTGCGACGTTCTTCTCCGCACCCTTGATTAGTAGCTTGAAAAACTTGGGACCCCGTTTAAGAACTTGAAACGGGCCCTCGTACGGCTGTTGCAAAGGTCTCCTCACCATATCTTGCCTCACAAAGACATGCGTTGTTTCCATCAAATCTTTGCAGACGAACACATCCGTCTTTGAATGCCTGGACGCTGGCGTAGGCTGCAACCTCTGCATGGTATCCCGCAGACGCTGAACGAACTCTGCATGCGTAGGAGTACTGGACGCTGGTGAAGAACGAAAGAACTCACCGGGTAATCTTAGCGTTGTTCCATACACGAGTTCGGCTGAACTCGTTCCAAGATCCTCCTTGAAGCAAGATCTAATGCCTAGCAGGACACTTGGAAGTACTTCTACCCATCTTTCTGTGGCCTGGCATCTGATGGCTTGTTTAAGCTGGCGATGAAACTTTTCCACCTGACCGTTAGATGCGGGGTTGTAGGCGGTTGTCCGGTACTTCTCCGTCCCGATGAGCCTCATCAGCGCCCGGCAGATGTCAGATTCGAAAGATCTCCCCTGGTCGGTTGAAATGTACTCAGGGACTCCAAAACGGGATATCCATCCTCCGAACAGCGATTCAGCTATGGTTGCCGCAGTCTGGTCCACCATGGGGAATGCCTCCGGCCACCGGCTGAACCTGTCGACACATGTAAGGCAATAGGAGAATCCTCGAGAAGTTGGAAGAGGACCTACCACGTCGATGTTTACGTGGCTAAATCTACACTTTGGTAGGGGGTAACTCCCAACCTCGGACTTCGTGTGGCGGTGGACTTTGTTTTTCTGGCATTCCAAGCACCCCTTACACCATGCAGCAATGTCCTTGTGCAGGTCCTTCCAGATGAAGCGCTGTCGAACCATGTTAGTTGTGGCTTTTATTCCTGGATGGGCCAAGTTATGTAGAACTAGAAAAACTTGAAAACGAAAGTCTTTAGGTACATAAGGACGAACAGTTCCAGTTGACGTATCGCATAGCAAAGTCAAATCGGTTTGTGAGAAATGAAGCGGTTTCAACTCAAGACCAGAATCGGAATTTAAAACCTGCTGTAGTTCCTCATCATCAACCTGAGCTTTAGCCATACCATCATAATCAATATCTGTAGGTACCTGTATTTCTGAAATGCGAGACATCGCGTCCGCGACACAATTTTTGTCACCTGCCAAATATGAAAAATTTGTGGTAAATTGACTTAAGAATTCTAAATGGCGCTGTTGGCGAGGAGAACATTTTTCACTGCAATTTTTGAATGCGAACGTAAGGGGTTTATGATCTGTAAAGATTATAAAATCTCTGCCCTCTAACATGTGCCGAAAATGTCTGACAGCGCAATATGCAGCCAAGAGTTCGCGGTCATAGGTACTGTACCTGCGTTCCGCGGCATTAAGCTTTCTCGAAAAAAATGCTAACGGCCGTGCAACGTTTGAGTACGTTTGTTGTAAAACACCCCCTATTGCGATTTCCGAAGCGTCTACCAACAATGAATATGTGGCATCGACTTTAGGATGAGCTAATAAGGTAGCTTGAGAAATTGAAACTTTACACTCTTCGAATGCTTTATCAGAGTCGTCAGTCCAAACAATTGGGGTTTTGTCGCGTTTCTTTTTACCTTTTAGAAAGTCGTGCAACAACGCTTGTTTATCAGCTGCGTGAGGTATGAATTTATGATAGAAATTTAATAATGCCAAAAATCGTCTTAATTCATCGATTGTTTTAGGCTTAGGGTAGTTTAGAAGTGCCTCCACTTTTTCCTGTAATGGAGAAATACCATCTGGCGAAACCTGATAACCCAAAAATGGCAAAGTTTTTACTGCAAAAACGCATTTGTTAACATTAATAACGATTCCATATTCTGAAAAACGTTGGAAAATTTCTTGCAAGTGTGTTTTATGCTCATTCTCATTACGAGAAGCAACAAGCACATCATCCAGGTAAGCAAAGCAAAAGTCTAATCCACTTAAAACTGAGTCAATAAAGCGTTGGAACGTTTGTGCAGCATTCCGCAACCCAAAACACATATGCACGTATTCGTATAAACCAATCGGTGTAATTACAGCAGTTTTTTTAATATCTTCAGGTTCCATGGGAATTTGGTGATACGCCTTAACGAGATCTAGTTTTGAAAATATAGATTTACCTTCCAGCTCTAGAGAAAAGTCATGTATATGTCTAATTGGATACCGATCTGCTTCAGAAATAGAGTTAAGTTTTCGAAAATTCCCACAGACACGGAAGTCCCCATTACTTTTGCGTACCATGTGAATAGGACTGGCCCAAGGGCTATCTGAAGGTCTGATAATACCCTGGTCGAGTAAATCTTTGAATTCCTTTTTGAGAGCTGCAAGTTTTTCCGGTAATAAACGCCTCGCTTTAGCAAAAACTGGCGGTCCTTTAGTGACTATACAATGTGTAACCCCATGTTTTTTAGGTGCATCATTGATGCAAGGTTTAGTGATGTCCGGAAATTGGTTAAGCAATTCAAAGTATGGCATATCGTTAGTTATTGTACTTAACCCACCGGTAGATACACACTTAACCGAACCCTTGGTAGCTAACGAAGTTACATTATCAATCAAACGGTGATTGCGTATGTCAATCAATAATCCAAACCGCTCCAAAAAATCCGCTCCTATTATAGGGTTTTGAATATCAGCTATAATAAAGTTCCATGAAAAATCCCGACGAAGATCTAAGTTCAGTGTTAACCTGCGAGTACCGTAAGTTGTAATTTTTGTACCGTTTACGGCAAAAAGGCAAAAATCGTCTTGTTTAGAAACACCTTTAGTAAACCTTTTAGGATAAACAGAAACACAGGCTCCGCTATCGATCAAAAATTGTTTACCTGTTCCTTTATCAAAAACAAAAAGACGACTCATTTGTTGGCTTTCATCCGTGGTCGCCATCACTGATGAGCCAGTTAGTTTTCCTGAACATTGGGAGTTTTCTTAAAGCTACATGGTGGATTGCAATTTCGTGCCTTATCCGCGTAACGGAAGTGATACCAACACAATGGATAGCGTTCAACTACAGCTGGAGATCTCAGTTGGCGATCCCGGGAGTTGGATCTAGTGTTACGTCTATTACCCGAAAAATTTTCACGAACCCTTGCCCTAGAAAGCCGTTCGACACTTTCTTGCAACGCGCAAATTTGGTTTTGTAGAGTTTTGAAAGAGCATGAGGGATTAACTTGAACTTCAGAAATTTCTGTTGCTATGCCAGACACTTCGGTGATTTTGTCCGCAATGAGTGACAAGGTTTCCAATGTTCCGGTGCTAACCGATAAAATTTGTTGACAAGCAATTGGTAAGCGTTGCTTCCATAATTGCGCCAAAATTGTATCATCGGTTAACCGATCAGAAGCGAGGTCTCGCATTTCTCTAAGAAGTTGAGAAGGCTTTTTATCCCCCAGTTGTATTTCCTGTAATAAGCTTCTTATACGAGCTGTTTCGCTTTGCGAAAATTGGTTTACAATTCGATCTTTAAGTTTCTGGTATTTATTCTCAGTGGGCGGATTCCTAACCAGATCATTAACATACGTTAAAATTTCTGTATCGACCGCCGCCACTACAGAGTGAAATTTAGTGTCTTCCGAACTAATACCTGCCGTTATGAATTGGGACTCGAGCTGGTAAAACCAAAGTTCAGCATTCGCTTTCCAAAATGGCGGTGCACGGAAGGCCACACGAGCAAGTTCCGGTTTGACCGTACTTTCGTTTTCCGATTCCTGCACAGCAGTATTTTGTACATTAGTTACTTTATCCGTATTCATCTTACACAATTAAAGTTCAATTCGCTATTAATTAGAACATCAAAAAGATATAATTCCACAGTTAAAATTTAAAATAGAATTATCAAACTTGAAATAACGTGTTAAATAACGCCACAAACGTGCTAAATAATAGTATAAACTAAGAAAATCTAGCAATTTAAAGTTTAAATTCTAAATAAATTTAGGTAGGATTCATGGTCTCGAGTCAAAATACCACTCAAATCTCACTTACCGGAGTTCTCGTGGCAATAAATAAACAACTGCCATCTGCCGCTGGTCGTCGGAGTGTCTGTACATAATACGATGCGTGTTGTTGAAAACAAAACTCGCGTCCGTAAGTCACCACTGAAGAGTGTGGAGCCGCGTATAAAATAATATGTATCGGCAAAAGAAACTCTTTTTATTTTTGTTACAAAATTACTTTTGATACGTTCAAAACATCGCTCTCTAAAGAAAAAGACAGTGTGTGCAGTTCACTTCAGTTCGATGGTGTGTGCAGTTCACTTCAGTTCGATGGTGTGTGCAGTTCACTTCAGTTCAATGGTGTGGTCGCCACACTATGTTTAAAAACATACATTGAATCGTTTTGACTTTCTTTCACTCTTTTTCCAGTAACCCTATTAAAAATTAGGAAAAATAATATAATTAAGTTTTTTTTTTAACTACATAGCATTCTACTATTTCAAGCGTTATTCCAACCAAATTTGAAGAAAATCAGAGCATTATTAAAAAAAAGTTAGTAAGTGTTGGCGAAATTTTTTTTAAAAAATTCATTTCGTAAGTCTCAAGTTATTCGTAACTTTTAAAATTTTGGCCAAATTTCTTGAAATTTAGCAGGGATGCAACGTACTACAGGAAAGGTCTATTTTTCAAATCAAAAGTAAATCGAACAGTATTTGCTAAATTAGAATATTGTCGCCTCAGAACAACACTAGGATATGAGCAAAAACAGTTGCCTATAAAATGTATTTGAAATTTGCTGTTTTTTCGATGCTGAATATCTGAGGTAGTTCAGTGATTTCAAAGAAGACACAAAAATGTCCGAGTGTTCCACTAAATAAAGGCACATTTGGTAATATTAGCAGAACAGAAAACTCATTTTCATTTTTTTTTTAGATGTCAGTGTTGCTCTGAGGCGACGATACGAGGTAGTGGGAAATTGTGCAATTCCAATTTATACTTTCACCTGCATTATTTACATTTGCTTTTGATGCAAATGCAATGCATAAACAAGATCCAGTGGTCCTGGGAGGACAGTTTACACTTAGGCCCACATTCTACACTAATGTGATTAATTACATTTGTAAACACAAAACAGCGAGCCTTTTTCTGGTTAAATGATATTAAATAGTTGCAACACCCTAGCAGCAGATTCGACATATATACGAACATGATTTTAATTACCATTATGTAATAAAAAAAATGGTTAAATAAGGAGGAGAAAGGGCCAGAAATTTGTTATAATAGTCATAAAGGGTGGAAAAATTATTTTTGCCAAAATAAGGGAAAAAGGGACCATATTTTGAAAAAAAAGGACTTAGGACTTTTAGGGAAAAAAAGGGACCTGTTGCGAGGCCTGGATTTCGTAAAGGAAATTTTGATAGTGAAAAACTACCTTATTTTAATTTAATGATGCTTTGCAGGCTATTGTGAAAAGATTCTCGCAAACAATTGAAGAAATTTCTGAAAGCTGGTCTTGGTCAACAGTTCAAAATCACTTGAAATTAATTGGGAAACTTTGGGAGAACAAATTGTCAAGTACTTATGAAACTTGCCCCTAAACAGTCATAAAAGTATTTCTTGAGTGCATAACAAGAAAATGGGTTCCACTGAAAAGAGAAATTTCCAAGCTGAATCGATGAAAACAAGTTGATTTATTACCCAACACGCCTTTAAAGGGGGTGGGGTTAATATTTCCTCCCTCCTGCCGAACATGGAGGGTTTGGTTGGTTGAAAAAAAATTCGTACTAAAGCTGCACATCGGGCTATTGGCAACAGATGACATGGAGGGTATTTTTCTTACAACTTTGTTTGATTGGGATCTATCCAATGAATATGCTTGAAATGTTTGGTAAAAAACAAAGAGTAAACGTTTTAAAAGGCAAAAAGGACATGGCAGTAAATTGGTTCATCATAACTCTGTTTAGATTGTTATTTTAACTGGTTAACTTTTGAAATAAACCTAACTCTTACTGCACAAAGAGAACTTTATAGAAATGTATACCCAATTGATTCAATGGCTTTTTTTAATTTACATTTTAAATCAAACACACAAAAAAACAATATTTAAGGTTTACCTGATAAATATGGGTGAATGTCCTTTACAAATGTTTCCATTATTCAACCTGAATGAAATATTCTACTGAAATTTAAAATCAAAATTGGCAACTTAGTTTTTAAATATTTTGGCCAATTTAATTACAAACTCCTCACATATTATCACTTAATGCACGAAAAAACAAATTGTATTGCAAGATATTTTGTATGCAAAAGAATATATTTTGACAAGATTCATATCACCTAGCAACGATAAATGTGTGAAGGTAACTGCACACATCCAATTATAAAGGATTGTCCAATTTGTAACAGAAGAATCGAAGAATAAGAGGTAAAGTACAGAAGTCAGATTTGAATAATTTTTATCTATTAACATTTAATTTGAACTACTATTTTGATGTGTTAAAATATACACTGTTGAGTTACATTGTTATGTTATATGATAACTGTCTACTTTTTTTTTAAGTCTGTAATGCATAAGAAATTAACCAAGATGTGTTATATAGCGACCCAGGAATTTTAAGGCTTAATGAGGGTATGTAAATAAGGGCAGAAAAAATGATAAAAACATGAATAATTTCACTCATAGCAACATGAAACATTTATTACATACAAAATAGTTTGCTTCATAAAAAAATTCACCCAAACCTTAAATTACTGTTCATTGCTAAAAAAACTCAAAATATTCCAATAAAGCATAAAAAAAATGAAACAAATGTAAATGTAAAATTGTATATTTCCAGAATATTTTTATTATAAAAACATAAATCCTCTTACAATATTAAAGATTGCAGCCTAAAAGAAAACCATGTTCAAATGAATGTTATGAACTAAAATCATATGTTTAACTTAATTTTTTTATGTTTGCATTTAAAAAGTCATTTCAGGATACCTTTTTAAAAATTCATTAAACTCCATACAAATAATTCATTCTTATTTAGGCACAGGCAGGATAATTTTTAACTTAATTCCTTACAACTTATTTAAAAAGTTCATTCATTTCACAATCTTTGTAAAAATTCTTTAAACTCCATACAAATAATTCATTCTTATTTAGGCACAGCCAGCATAATAAAATGTTCTGGACCAGTATTTTCTGGAGATTGAATAAATTTCAGCCAAATTCCTTGGCATCATCTTCTGTAATATCTCCATAAACCCACAGATTCGCCTGAAAGCAAAAATATATATTAATTTAAAATTGTTATTCAGTTACAAAATAGTTAAAGAACCCCCAAGCACTAATAAAATAAACCAATATTAATGAAAGACATACTTCAAGTTAATTTAAATTACCTTGAATTAGATACGCAAATTGTATTCTCATGACTGAGTGCTTAATTTTTAAAAACTAAACAAAAACAAGTAGTTTGTGGTAGGATAATGCTTTAACCCCCAATTTTTTGTTTGTTAACAGTAAAAATAGCTTGTACTTTACCGACCCTGTCTTTAAAAAAGGCATTGATTAATTTTTTTTTGGTGTAAATTGAAATTAAGTGAATTATGACTGTAGAAAAAAAAACTTTTTAACTAAGCTTGTTTTGAAATTGCGATGATTCCACAGTAATTTCGAGCACAGGGCATTGCACGAATCCTATTGGTTGCCTGCAAATTGGGGCAAGGTTACAAGATTAGACATTTTATTACCAAATTTTGGATTTTAGTAGCCTTTTCATCAGTTTTGTAAGGGGCCTAATTCGGTCTACTTACCGATTTGGTTTTTATCGAAAACATTAATTTTAAAATGTCAAATTTCGGATTTCAAGTGATACTTCCACAAAGTGACAGCAATTTTGCACTGTTCTTTCTTTTGTGATAAGCCACGAGTTGTCACCAATAGCCCAATATGCAGCTCTAGCGCAATGTCAACTAATAAAACGAAATTATTTTTGTTTGGTCACGGGTCCGATGTTTCAACTGGTGGCCACGCCCACCCCAATTTTTTTTCTTAAAGTGCAGTTTTAAAAACAAGAAGTGCCTTCAAAAAACGGGTTTCCCTTTTTCTGCTAACAGCGCCCTGCCCCTTTTTATTTCTAGAGTGAACACTGACTTTATCATATTAATATCTGCAATATATTTGTTATTTTTAAAATAACTGTTTAAAACCCATTAAACTTTTACAAAGCATATGTTACTTTTAGGGTCTGTAAAAACAAATGTTATATATTTTAACGTTTGAGAAAAATAACTTATTAGCAAATTGTTCTTTGAAAGTCTCATAAGTACCACTTATTTTTCACTGTATTTAAAATAACATCTCACTAAAACAGTTAAGAACCAAATAAAATTGTAATAATAAACTGCTTATCATACCCGGTTCTTTTTAGCCAAATCCTGAGCAGATATATAGTCACTTGTAAGTTTCTGGTATTTCTTTTCTTTTCTCTTTTCAGCAAGAACGAAACCCTTTTCAACAAGTTTTTTTCCTACGTCTTCCTTTTCTTCAGGTGTTACAAGAGTAACGTAAGGTATTGCACCACTTTTATATTCAACGTTAAGCAATAGACCAGCATTGGAAGACGTTTCAGTACAAAATGCATAACGAGCATCATTGGCACTATCTGCCTATAAGAAAAATATTTTAAAATGAAAAACATTGTTAAAAAAAATTTCATATATTTTGAAATTCATACTGTAAGTAAAAAAATTAAACTTACATCTTTTGGAAGAGTTACAAATGCAAGAGAATATTCTTTTGCACAGGGAGAAAGTGTATGGTATTTGGCAGGCAAGCTTGCTAACTGTGTTGCAGTCGTAACCTCTTTCTAAAAATATAATAATAACTTAAGAATTCAAGATGTTGAGATACAAAAATATACAATATTTTTTTTATAAACAGGAATAATTGAAAACATGCAAAATAAGTAACATTTAATTCATTTTTAAAAACTTTCATGACATTTGAATATCAAAATACATAGTTATTACCAGAGTTTCACATTTTCAGTTAAAAGCGTTTTCTGTTTTTATACAAAATTCATGATTACAATATTTGAAATTGTAAAATTGAAAACGTTTACACTAAACATTTATATATTACTTTTATGATAAATTACTTTTATGTAGTTACATTATTTTCATTTAAAATATGCAACAAAAGTTTTCTAGTTTAAAACTTTATGAAGATAAAAATATGTTTTAAAATTATCAAATTAAACATTAATACAGGGTGTTTAAGAATTATCTTTACAACTAGATAATTCCAGTTCAAAAGATAATCTTGTATATCTCAAGTTTAAAAAAAAATTGTGGCTGTGTACTCAACGCCTTAAATAGCAACTCAGCACTCTAAGCCATCGTCGATTATCTTGGCAGAGAGGATTAAGGCAACACCACCTAGATTGAGAAGGCCTGGGCGCCGAGGCCGATTGACCTCGTGACGTCATCATTAGTAGGGAAACGAATGCAGTACGCTCCGCTCCGCTCGCAGTCGACAACACGTTGGGACTCGGTTCGAAGTTTCGTAAACTACATGGAACAAACGCTGTTCTTGAATGACGATTCAAACAAGAAATAAAGGTAAGATATAATTATATTATTATTTCTTGAATGTATTCATGCATGTTTTCACGTGTAGAGCGTGTTAATATGCTTTAAAAAATGCATAGTTCTGCACGTTGTTCAATGCACGTTGTTGGTTATGTGTCGAATATATTTGAAAATCGCATACATGTTTAATCCATTTTAATTAGGTGAATTAATTTATAGATAATAGCTTTGATATTTATTCAATGAAGTTTCAACAATATTTGGTGCGTTGTTGCTGAATTAAAGAGTGTTTAAAACGATGTATGATAAGCATTGATTTAATATGTAGGTAAACAAACACATAAACAATGTAATGCGTTATGTAATTTAATATGAAAAATATTCCATCACAATTCTTTTGATACTTGTTTAAATTTATCTTGATTTTTTACTACTTATTAAATAAAAAAAGTATTATCGTAGCTATTTTTTTTTTTTTTTGACTAAGTGTTAAATGAGACTGTGTTTGACATAATACACTAAATGGTTTTATAAATATTAAGCACTATTTTATATAAATGAAAATGAATAGAAGTAAAATTATATTCATCAAAATATGTTAGTTTTATTCTTAATATTCTTTTGTATTTTAGAATCCAGACGATTGTTTCCAGCAATATGGTTTTCACTTGCTGTGTGCCTGGATGCAAAGGGAATTATCCAAATGGTCCAAAAGTTAAGGTGTTTTCTTTCCCAGAAGGAAAGGAAATGAAACAACAGTGGATTCGAGCGATTTGCAGGAAAGATTTCAATCCAACGAAATATTCTAAGGTGTGTATAATTATATGTGTAATAATCAATGATTCTATTTTCAATTGAATTTAATCTAAAATAGTTGCTTCACATATTCTAAGGTTATTATTACATTATAAAATATACTATGCCTATTCCTTTTCTTTAAAAGCAAAACAGTCTATATATCCAAAGTAGATAGTTTTGCAAATTAAGTTACATAAGATTTCGAAGCTAAACTTTGATATCGTATATATTTTTATTAGAAAGCAATTTTACCATAGAGATTTTTAAATTAGGTAGTTCTACTGGAGTTATAGATAGTTGTGAAACTCTGTCTTGTGAACTATTAACATTTGTCATATATACGTTATAAAGTATTCATGTACAGAAACAGGGTGATTTAAAGCCAAAGCGGATGCATGGTGTGTCGGACTAAGAAGGACACCAATTTTTTTAGAATTGAGGAAATCCATTTAGAAATTTTTTATTGATGTTTGAAATATTTATTTATATTTTCTAATTAAATTCTATACAACAGTAATTTTTTAAATTTTTCTTTGATTTCAAGATAGATCACTATCATAATTGACAGTTTTGAGAACATGCCTTCATAGTTTGAAATCACTATGTAAAAAAGGCTTTTTTTAAATAGATGCATTTACTTCTTCCGTGTTATTTTGGATGCAATGTATAGATTTTAAAGAATATATATATATTGTAAAGTATTTATTTTTACGTGATTTTTTTTACTAAATTTTCTTCTTATATCATAGGTATGTGAACTGCATTTCTCTAAAGACAGCATCAAGACATCTGCTGAAGCTTATTGCAGTAAAACCGGAGAGCGCATTTCTGTAACACTAAGCCGTCCAAGATTGGATATTAATGCTGTGCCTTGCATTTTACCCAACTGCCCTTCATATCTTTCTGCAACACCTGTTGCAGTGCGTGAAAGTCCAGATGAAAGAAGGAGGAGAATCGAAAATGAATCTCTAAAACTTTTAATTGCAGAAAGTATTTCGTCAAAGAAAAAGTACGACAGAAATAACCGTTTCTTTTCTCTTGAAGAACTCAACACTTGTTTGTTGGATAACAAAGTTCCGAAGTCATGGAATACAGTTGTGGAGAAAGACAGGATTTTATTTTGTGTTATTGATGCTACTTGTATTCCAAGAATTAAATGTTCAGTAATTGTGAATTTCAATCTTGAAGTATCAGCATTTTTTTAAAAAGGCCAATTGCATAATGTGGGTAAGTTTCAGTTCCCTATGATTATAAATGATATTAATGTACTAATGGAAGTTTTAAATGCTTTATTACTTCAAATGGAAACTGAAACTTGTGATGTTCAATTAAGTTTAAATTCTATAGTAAATTCTCTAATCAATTTAATTCCAAAAGTAAATGATGATCAAAAAATTGTAATCCAGTTTGTCATTGAACAAATTAAATTCATAATATGTAGTAAATTTCAATTAAGATACTCACCTGAAATGCTTGTATTTTACATTCTATATCTCCTCATGCATACAAATTTTTAAGAAATTCTGGTTATGTAACTATTCCCCACCCTAGAACTTTAAAAAAGATTTGTGCGTCTCTCAATACTAACCCTCTTCTTGAACAAGGTAATGAAAACTTCTTAATGTATACTAAATGCCAAATTAATGCTTTACAACCGAATGACAGTTATTTTACTATTGGATGAAATACATATAAAACCCTATTTAGATTACAAAGGTGGTAATATATTGGGAATGGCCTACAATTCTGAAAATGCAGCAACTTCTGCTCATGTTTTTATGATAAGAAGCCTTCTTTCCCCATTCAAATCAGTTGTTCACATCTTGCCTGTTAAAACAATAAATGCAGAACTTCTCATTGAAGTAATTAAAAAAGTCCTTGTTGGTCTCAGTGACATTGGCTTTAAAGTGATAGCAGTTGTTAGTGACAATAATTCACTCAATAAAAAAACTATGTCTTTATTGCTCACACCTCCTAAATTGAGCATTGTTTATCCTCATCCTTCTGATGAAACTCAACCTTTGTTTTACCTTTTTGATTCTGTGCATATTCTGAAATGCATTCGCAATAATTGGATTAATCAAAAGAATGAAAATCAGTGTTTTTATTACCCAGATTTTTCTGACCATTCGAAAACTCCACTTCTAGAAGCTAACTTTTCTACTTTAAAAAAAATGCACGAAAATGAATCCAACAGTTTGGTGAAGTATTCTTATGGGTTGACATTAAAATCATTAACACCAAGTAATCTAGAAAGGCAAAATGTTAAACTTGTGCTCAAGGTGTTCAATGATTTTGTTATTCAGGGTCTTTTAAAAATAGGGAAAGATAATGATTTAATAAGCTACAAGTCCACAGCAGAATTTATTGAACTAATATGCAAATGGTGGAAGATTGTGAATGTTAAATCTCCTCGTAAAGGAGAGCGTTTGCGGGATTATTTTCAAGAGCCTATCACTCTGTCTTTGGATGACAAAAAAGTGCAGTATTTATATGATTTCATTTCTTGGTTAGATATGTGGAAAAGTAAAGAGTGTACCACAGGTACTTTGACACAAGAAACACATTTAGCAATAACACACACAACGTATGCTCTTCTCGAAATGGCAAAATATTGTATAAATGAGCTAAAGTTTACATATTTTCTTCCGGGAAAAATTCAAACAGATTCCCTTGAAGATCGGTTTGGCAAATACAAAACACTTGCAGGATCCCAATATTTAATTTCCGTTACCCAAATATACAAGTCTGAGGCTAAATTAAGAATGCAGGATTTTTTGCCACTTACTTTAAATTCTAGCAAGTATGGTATAATAAAAATACAGGATACTGAGATAGATTATATTGCTAGTGAAAAAGAAAATGAGAAACCAAACATTTCTAAATTTAATATCAACATTTGTGAAAAGGATTTGGAATTACCTACTCTTCTTCCCATTCTAACATATTTAGCAGGTTATTGTGCTCGTTCGGCTACTTCTAAATTAAATTGTGAAGCCTGCTCTAAATATTTAGTTCTTGATAAATCGTTAAACCTACATTCTGATTATGTTTTGGTTCGTAATTTAGATAGAAGAGGTTTGTTGTGCCCATCTTCAGATGTAGTAACTGCTGTTGTGTACAATTATGTAGTTGTTCAAAAACTTAGATAAAAAGAATGAAAATTTGTTTCTGAGACAGAGTAATCAGAGGGAACTTGTGATTGGCATCACTAAGGAATTAATCAATGACTATGAATTTTTTATGAATGATGAAAATTGCCCTAAAGGTCATTCTCCAGGTCACGTTTTGACATATATTTTAAAAGCGGCAACAAATGCTTTGTTAAACAATTATTGCACCTTAAAAAATGATAAACCAAAAAAATCTTGTGCAAATAAAGAGAGAAAATTGAAAACTGTACAAAGTTCATTTGCAAATCCCTCTCAAAATATCTGTGTTCCCAAAACTACTAGTGCAACTAAAAAGAGGATACCTAAAACCTCAAAACAATCATTAAAAAATGATCTCCCACAAAACTCAAAGACTGTTTCCAAAATGGAATGTGTCACTAAAAAGAGAAATTGTAAAAGAACCAAAGATTGCTCTTAAAAAAACTACCAATACAAAAACTAATTGTGTTTCCAAAAATAAAAAAGTTAACCTACTCGCACCTTCTGTGTAAAAAAACACAATTGTTCACTATATAATATTTAGTATATTGGGTTGAAATTATATATGATATTAGCGAATGTTTAAATGCTGTTTAAGCTATTTACTTAAATAGCTGTTGTAATTCTTGAATTATATTAATAAAATGCTCTATTGTGTGTATGTGTTTTTATCACTTATTTTTTTAAAAAGATTCTTCAACATAATTAAAATTAAATTTATTTACATGAACGTTAATTATCACACGTTTTAAATAGATTTTACACATAAAAGAATTTACAACATTGTAAATATATTTTGTTTCAAATAACTTTTGCTTTATATTTATTTTATATACTATAATAAACCTTTTTTAATAGCAAAAAATTTCAATATTTAATTAAAAAATGTGTGATTTCTGAAATAATTGTTAAAAGTGAGGTTCTTCAGTATGAATTTTTTTTTTAATACTCTGTTTAACAATTAGAATTAACTATTTTCCCCTCAAAATCATTTTGTTTCAAATAACATTTGTAAATACATATTAAGAAGATTCAAATAAAAGTACTGAATGGTTTGTTCCGGAAAAATACGCTTTTCAAGGCGTTCTATCAAAACTGATCTTTTTACAGAATTCTGTACCTAATACACCATAAGAAAATTTATTTTATATAGCAAATATGTAATAAAAAAGTTTTTAACAGCTTTTTGAAGGAATTGTTCAAAGTTGACGTTTAAGTTAGAAAGAAAACCTTTTTGCTTAAACGATACTTTGCTCCGCGAGTTTCCCTACTAACAGTGACGTCACGAATCGGCGCCCAGGCCTTCTCAATCTAGGTGGTGTTGATTAAGGCACCTTGCGATGGATCACGAGGTAGTGAATTCAGGCTAAGCTCAAAGGGCAACATCTCATCTGATGACCCGGACTACAAACGACTTGTGGTGCCATCTACACCCAACAACCATAACCACTGCCCATGTGATCAGCATATCACAGGCACAACAACCAGGCAACATGTGACAATGCATCATGCAATAAGTCGCAAATAAATTCATACACCACCACTATCCCACATGACAACACATGATTAGATGCGATAGCCTCCAGTGGCTGCTTCCCTGTGAGGGGAGTGTGCGGCTGTGTACTTAATGTCTTAAATAGCAACTCTGCACTCTCGGTCATCGCCGATCATTTTGAACGAGAGGAGTAGGGCACTTTGCTATGGATCATGAGGCATCGAGTTCTGGCCTACCTCGAAGCACAGCACATAATTTTAAGAATGTTTGAACAAAATATTGAATATTAATAATAGAATTTAAGTTAAAAACAATAATATTTTTCTTAGTAAATTCCAGACAAACTATTACCAAGTGTCCATATCTTTTGTAACTAAATATGAGAAAACTCTTTAACAATAATTAACAATCGACATTTTTTGCGATGGGAAATAAATTTATTTAAATCTTTGCAATGCAATTCTAAAATGACACCACTTTTCAATTAAAACAATGCATATTCAATTTTTGTTTAATCAAATAAATAATAGAAGAATCATCAGTATTTAATAATTTTGCATTACTTCAAAAAGAAAGAAAAATGCACTTTATTTTTATCTTTAGAAATATTTTGATTACACGCTACTTTTAATTCTGAAATTAGGTAACAATTGAGCAACATAAGCAATTAGGTAGCAACTAGCCAAACAAACCTAGCGTCTGATACTAATATTCAAGGAATGTCCCCCTCAAAAGACAAATGATTAACATCAGTTGGAGACATCAAAATTGGGCATTCACAGAAGGTACTTTATAATATTTTAAATATAAAATAATCTATGATGTTTGAAAAACTAGAATATAGTAAGTAAAAACCATTTGATTAAATAAATTGCACTTACATTGCCATAGTCAACGTACGAAATATAAACATGATTGCCTTGAACCTTGGCAATTCTTGCTCTATACCATTGATCATCGTCAGAATACTTGGCAGCACAAAGTTCTCCCTTCTTTGGCGTATAAGATCCAACCAATGGAGGAGTAGTAGTCAACTCTTGTCGTAGTTCTGTCATCAATTCTTCAAGTTTGGGACCTAATACAAATTCAAAAAGTAGAAAACTAAATTTTTTAAACTTGACAAATACTGTGATTTACTTTAAACAAATTTAATACATTAATGAAAAATATACAATAGAATTTGGGAAAAATAATTATGCATAAATAAATTTATTTTATAAATCAAAATAGTAACTGTGCAACATCTTGAGAGCTTTTCTATAATTCAGGTTTGAGAGGATGATATGGTGTGAGGATACATAAAATAATCTCATAAGCATTAAATAAAACCATAAAAGGACAAATGTTACAGAAGGTATATCTCACATTGTCCACCTTGCTACGATGGGTACAAAATGCATTCTGCAACAGCACCTTTTATAACAGCAATTTATAAAAAAGGTTGTTTGTTCATAATATGTCCTCCAGACCTTACTCCATATGAGAATAGGTTTAGAATTATTGAAAAACACTGCTTTATAGTCATCATTCATAAATAAAAATTTCAACAAACCTCAATCTACACTAATGAAACCCTATTAAAAATAACTGGCATGCTGCTTTGCAACATGCTTTCACACAATGCAAATTGTTAATTCAGCAATACATACACATTAAGCAATGGCAATAATTGTCTTGAAGCTTTTGTTCCTTCTCCACGTTATTTAACATTTAAAGAATACCTTAAATTAATTCTGTTTTAGAATATTGTTATTACTTTATACATTCTTGTAACATATTTACTCCACAGAAACAAGCCTTTTCTTCCACTAGGTGCAGTTTTGCAGAGCATTAATCAGTCATTTTTTTCTTAACATATGTCATTAGTTGAAAAATCTCCAACCATGAGTAACTATTACTAACTTTAGTTCAGAGCACTTTAAATAAACAAGGTAAATTTTTAATTGCCCTATATCTAATTTTTTTTGTTTTTAAACAATCAATACTTAAAGGAAAAGAAATTGAAATAAAAAAAAAATTCTTTAAAAAATAATAAATGAAAATGTAAGACTCGCCTTCATCAAAGTGTTGGGCATAAAAAACTATATCTGTGGGATCTTCTTTTGTTTCAGTTATTGTAACTTTCTTATAATTAACTACCCTGTCCGCTTTTTCTTCTTTTGGTTCCAATTCAACAGGTTCATAGTTTTCCCACATCTGAAATATTAAACAAAAATACATTAATTTAACAAGCCAAACGATATTGAAACTTTTATTAAAATATAACAGTGACTCAGGGAAAGCTACACTAAGAATTTTTATTAAAACAAGAATTAACATATTGAAATCAACAAGTCAAATCCCTTTACAGATGAACACATATGAAAGTATCAATCTCTGCTAATCTTAAAGAATTAGTTACTAGAAAATTAGATTACATTACACATGTTTCTTAAAAAGCATAGCATTAAGAACCCTTCTTAATTCTCCACAGTACAATAAAAAAATATTAAAAACCACACATAAAACTAATGACCTTTCACTTCTGCAAAATGAGTCCGTCAACCATTTATATTTTTTTTACATTTTCATTGAAGGACAATTTCACGCTTAAGCCTTAAAGTCTTTTGCATAAATCTAAAAGTTGTACTGTAAACGCACAACATTCCCACATCTTAATTTAAAGACATTACATTTTGCAACAAAAGGCCTGGGCAATTTATCGTTATATCGAAAAATATTGACATAAAGATGACATTGACACTGATTTATGAAATTTTTTTAACCGTATATCGAAAAAGAAAACGCATCACATCTAATTACTAGTGCTAAATTATGGTGTAAAAAAATCCACTTTTTATCCAGAATTTTGATTCTGAAAATCACAGATGAGGATATTCAGTTGTCTGTATTCTGATAAAACTCATTTTTTTTTTTCATTTCAAAACAAATACTAAAAACTTGATATTGAAAAAGGATTAAAATTACAATTGAAAATTAGGTAGAACAAATTTTTGTTTAAAGAATTCTTATCTTTCTATAGAATGATATAGTTGATTTATAGAACATTCTCAAACTTACTTGTAAGTTTGTATTTTTTTTTTATAGGAAAATATGTCTTATAAAAAAATTAATGCAACTTTAATTAATTAACTTTAAATGTTTATAATTTGATTGACTAATATTGATTGTTCCTCGCATTTCAAACTTTACCCATAAATGTTGTTTCATTCTTTTTAAAGATTAAATTTAATCTTCAATCACGGTACAAAATTTAGCTGTTAAAGGAAACAATATATTTCTAGTGAAAAAAATATACGAAAACATAATAAATTTTTAAATACATGAAACTGAAGAGATGGGACATAAAAAAGAAGAGTTTAATCTATAAGTACTCATGCATGCATAATCAGACTTTGTATCTCAACACAAATAAATCTTTACAATGTACATGAAAACTACAGTTTAAAAATTTGTAATGAAAATTGAAGAGCAAAACTCCGAGAACGATTCATGAAAATAGTAGGCTTTTATTGTAGCTTGTTGCATTTTTAGTATAGATCTTTTTATATTTTTTAGATGCATTACTTTCTATTTAGACAACAATTAAAACCTTTTTTAAATAGTAGTCATTTCCTATGACCCCTTTGAACTACAATTACCAAGTGATTATATGCTACATTAATGTTTGCCACATACGTTACCTTAAGTTTCTTTTTTTGGGCCTCTTCTTGTGCTGTTAGCAGCGCTCTATAGTAAGGACTTCTTGAAGCTGTTGGATGAATTTCAGCATAACCTTCACGCACTAGTCCTTCTGATAAATTTAAGTTATCAATCCATAACCATCCAATGCAACTTCCAGCCTTATCCATAGTTTCAACCTCAATCTGAACCTATAACAAAATCATTTTTTTTTATTAAAAAATCTTATAATTAAAAAAAATATTAAACATTTTAAATTTTATAAGCAGTTAAATAGCAGCAATCTGAAAATCAAATCGCAAAATCAAGTTTTAATACAATCGTATAAAACATAATTTATAAATATTTGTTTTATTTGAATAGAAAATTGTTATGCTATTTAAAACGTTACACGTAATTTTTAAAAGCTTTACTCCATTAGTAAAATTCAAAAACTTTTTAAAACAAATTTTAAATTATACTGGCAACTTTTGTTTCAAAATTAGTGAAATGTACTAATTTACGACCTGTGCCAAACATAAAAAATCCTTGTGATTACTTAGAGTAACATTGAAGAGACTTTTAAAAACAAGATATGCTTTTAGTTTGAAATATTTATTATATTAACAAGTAAGTGATAGGTAACTGGAGCAATCCCTCCGTCACATTTTTAGTCATTTTAAGCAATATATTTTTGAATATTATCTCATTATTGAAAATATATCTGATTATTATTGAATATATATTTTTTTAAAAAAAGAGTACAACCCATTCCCATGATGTCTTGCCAAAACATTGTTTGAAAATATAGTAAATTATGTAAACTATCAAAACACAGAAAATGAATTGCACTAAAAAAAATTAAGACCCAATAATTGTTAATTAATCACACATAGTTGCTGTCAATCTTTAAAAAAAATTATTATACAGTGTTTGACTATTGAAAAATTTATTTAAAAACACATTAAAACTCACAAATTTAAGTCTTAACCACCCGACGGATACAAACGTGCATATCCGTTCGAGTATCTCCAGTTTGTCCAGTAGTACACATAATATAAAAGTTGATAAAAAAATCTCTGTTTTGAACTAATTCAAATTAAAGCATCAGGAGAACTTTTATAAACCTTCTCAACTGATATATTAAAAATATTTTTGTAAAAACAGGAATGTGTTAGAAATATAAAATTAACTTTCCTGCAGTGAAAACAAACCTACAGATTCGAAATTTTGCTTATCACGTCAGATTGTTAAATTAACACTATTTTAAAAGAAATATATATCAAATAACTCACTTCTCTTTGTAAACATAAATCTTTTGTGTATACTAATGCTGCATCTCCATAGGGTTCACCAGGTATCAACCCATTAGGAGTTTCTCGAGAAGGCTTTACACATGTAATACCTTAAAAAATATTTAAAAAATTCAAACTCCAATAATTTTTTTAAAAAAAACTATTTAAAACAAAATGGAAAAGGATGAAAATTACCTCCTAGAAGAAACGTCAACAGATAATTTTGCCTTGGTAGAAACACACGCAACCGAGATCCGTTAGCCACAAATTCAACAACTGCTTCCATCTTACCACCTCTTTGTATAATAGGAAAATACTGCTTTGACAGTTTCAGATCCTAAAACAAAATAAAAACCTTGCAACAAGAAATGTAAGGAAAATCTTTACCAATTAATTTATTACTTTAATCCCAACCTATAGCAAATTAAAACTTTAAAAAAATCAAATAGCTTTGCATATGGAAGTTAAAATTATTTTAAGAAAACTGATGAGGTTGAGGTAATTAGTAAAACATAAAGGGTATTCACTCCATTTATGCAAATATCAGTTTGAAGAAATTCTTTCCACACTGATAGAGTTAAATAAATCATTGATATCATGTACATGTTTCATTATTCGTTTGTTCCTCGTCCAATTTAAAAAAAAATCTTTGGGGCTAATTAAACAAGTTTGTGATAGTTTGGAGTTGTTTGTTCTCATTTATTAGTTTTAAAAATATGTACAGAATTTTTTTGCATTTGCTAGATATTTAGACAGCAATGTTACGATTCTTATCTATTGAGCCATTTCAGTATTAATAGAATTGAAGAGAATCCCAAAAAAATAAAAGTTTAGTCAGTTAAAAGAGCGACAAAAAATGTAGAACTTGAGAAGAAATTAATTATTTACCCCAGATAAATCCACAATACGAATATTTGGGGTATCCTTTTTACTATGCAATCCTTTCCCTGATTTGATTGCTTTTGTTTCAGCTGAAAGAAGCTCATCATAATGTGCCGATCTTTGGTCATCATCTGCTCTATATCTGACAACCGTTGCCAACCCTTTGCTAACTAGTGCCTCAGCTACATTTCTGAAAAATCAATAAAACATTTAGATTTTAAATATTCACATAATTAAATACAATTTTTTTAAGCAAGAAAATATTTCGAATAAATAGAAAAATCTCAGTATAAGCTTACATTCCTCCAATTGTAACAGTGCAACAGGTCTTTTCAGGAAAACTTAGATTTGCAGGTTGCTTATAGTCTACAACAACATTAACTTTTTTTCCTATCAGCTTCTTCCTAAGAAATTCCCTTGCTTCAAACATGTAAGGTACATCATATAATGGACGTGATCGAACTTTTCCAGTGTCTTGGCTATTTTCTGGCATTCTGAATAGAAAATAAAATCATTATTTCAAGTAAATACTTACAATTATTTTTTTCTTTGTGTTTTAAAATAGACATTCCATTAAACATTATTCAATGCTACCATAACTCACAAGATGAGGGTGGAGTAATTCAGATTTGTACTGTTGTTACTAGTGTTTTCTCATAGTATTTTGCTACTTTTCAGATATATTTACGACTAAATATAGGATTTATTGTTTTATGTGATATTTTTCAAAATGTCAAAGCGAAAATTAGAATTTTATCAATTTATAAGGCAGTTTATTTATTAATGAATGAAAACTTTTCAGGTGTTGAATTCGAAGATTCCGATAAGGAAATTAATGAAATGCATTTGCTGAAAATAAAAATAAGGAGTTTCTAAGGACTTTTCAAGGACCTAAAATTAAATTTATAAGGACCTTATATTTTAATGCAAACAACTTGTATACATTTGTAAATAAAAGTTGATGTAAAGTTGCATATAGCCAAATATATTTAAAAAAATTTAATAAATAAATATGAAATAGGTGAAGCAGCTGAAAGCACTATTGGGTGCAAAGAAGCTGCAAGTTTTTTACAAAGTTATGTTTCATTCACATTAACATCAAACATTTTTAATTTATAGAGGTTTAGTAAAATAATTTAAATTATAGTCATTTCAATGACTTTTTAAGAGTCTTCTGTAACTTGAAAGTTACCAAGGACGTTTTGAACAAAAATAAGGAGTTTCTAAGTACTTTTTAAGGGCCTTATGGGCATGTCACCAAAATAAGGAGTTTCTAATGACTTTTAAGGACCGTATGAACCCTGTAATTTATCTATGCACTATGAAATTCAAATTGGAGTTAATAATCAGTCAATATGTTGGGAATAAATTCATTGAGATCCAAGTAGAAAATTATCAAAAAAAAATTTATACAAGATGCTGAATATGAAAATCAGTTGGAAAATGGAGCAAGAAATTATGAACTATAATAATGGTAAAACTCCTGAGCCCAGCTTTGTGATACACAAGGCAAGAAAAAAAAACAAAGAATACAAGTAATCAGGGATTCATCTAGCCAAAATTTGGGACTTTTCAGCCCCTTTTGAGTAACATAAAAATGGACCCTTAACAAATTAAAATTCCTGAGAATTGGTTTGCAACAAACCTACATTCTCAGAAATCGGACCCTTCACAAATCAAAATCCTAGAAAATTGGACCTTTACATACCAAAATTAACAAAAACAAGACAATTAATTACCTGGTAAAGATGCAAAAAATTGTAAATATCTTTAAAATAGCAGAGTTTTATAATTTTATTGACTTGTAATCTCAACTTGGGTTCAATCCACTTCAAACTATTAATGATACACTCCCATTAAATTAAATATTCTTGTATGAAAATTAGCTTTCATTTGTTTTCAGATCTGTGCACCATAGTAGGCATGTTGAGAAATGCTTAAACATAAAAATATGGTTTTGAACATAACAATTTATTGTAATTTTTGTTTAAAATTTAGGCTAACTTTTACTTGATAATATATGGAAATTTTACCATAATTTAGGCTATCTTTTTAAAAAGGATTTGCTTTTCACGAAAAAATTTCTCCATTTTTGTGCAGGATTAACTTTTATCACAATTTTTTAACTTGCGCTACATTTCTTCACAATTTTTTGTCATGCGCTACTTTTTTTACACAATTGGCCCAGAAAAATTCTCATTGAGGGGAGAATTGTGGATCAAGTAAAGTACCACTTAAAGAAAACTTACAATAAAATGAAATATGTTCCAAGAGGCTAAAGAATTAGGTGTGCAATATTTAGCTTATCTGAATAGCCTATTTGAAAACAAATTTCTTGGTTTCATAGATTTCTATTGATCTAGTTATTTGGATATGTATATTGTCTCTAATCAATATCCATCTCTCTCTAAAGCACAATAGCAACAAGACTTATTTCTCATCAAAACCTTTATAAATTGAGAGGTAAGGCAAAGAAAAAACATTTAAATTGAAATAAGCTCACACTGCAAATTACTTTCTTTATGAATGTATAGTCTTTTCGATTATTTACAAACCAGGTATGCGTTGGAAAACAGCTTTATACATTCTTTTTGCGATTTTTAAAGACATTCATCTGACACATACATTTTTATATACTTTTTATGAAATTCATTAGGCTCAATTATTTAATGAGTAAAACTGGTCAATTGAAAAAGTATAAAAATAAAATCTAGCTATTTTCTTTCCACTTTGACATATACTAGCAGCAAAACATTTCGTTCCAATAATAAAAGCTGAAGCATGATAAAATTACCTAGGAGGTCGTATGCTAGCAAGAAATATTTTTTTGGAAGATCCATCAGCAAGCTTTAAAACCATGGCATCTGCATTTATAACTTCTACCACTTTTCCTTGAAACTCTTTATCTTTGGCATCAATTACTGGTCCACTGGGTGCATAATCTTTCCACATTCGTAGACGTTTTTCTTTAGCTGATCTACATAAAAACAGTGAGTACTTAATATACATGTAGTGTATGATACGAGTATATGTGTGAATGAGCATATGTTTGTATATATGTGATGTATATGGATGTATTATAAGTATGTGTGTGCATACAAAATTTATCAATCAAAAATAACAATTAATGAAACTAGTAACTTACTTTTCTGCAGCTCTGAGTTTTTCAAGGCCTGATGTGACACACTGAAGACTCCAATCAACACATTTAGCTAATCCCTCATTTAAGAGTAATTCTGCGATATTACCATTCTAAAATAATGACAAATGTTAAAACAGTTTTATTACACAATATATCATTGTTTTATTGGTACAAATTTAAAACTATATGCACAAAAACTAAACAATAAAAACATAAAGTAAGTTGCTGTTCTTTTTTTTTAAAAAAACATGAGTAAAGAAAAAATGCACAAACAATTTAAAAATAATTTTTAATTTTCTGACAATCATCAAAAATTTAAAGATTTACAATAAAAATAATATTAAATGATTAATAGACATTTCTAATGCTTTTACGACAATTCTTTTTTTACTTTAGTACATTTATTCTTGAAGCTGTTTTTTTACAATCTTATTTGATCTGGGATGCAAACTAAACAGCATATTTTCTTTCTGGTATTTTTTAAGTAGGTTATAAAAACTGAAGGAAAATAAATTGAAAATCTCCCAACTTAGAAACATGTTGAATTAATACAATCATAATGTAATAGCGTAAATAATAATGGAATGGAATGTAATTAAAACGAAAATAAATTTAAGAAACTTAAGTTAAAAACGTACTCTTTGAAATGATAAAATGTTTTTTAAAAAGCAATTAATTTTTTGCTAAATTGCTAAAGGCTTTATAAAAACTAGCTTAAACACTGATTTTATGTAAACTTACAGGATGAAGAACTGATCCAAGAAAGTTTTTATTCGATACACTTTCCAATAAAACTTCTACATCTCGTTGCAACAATCGACATTCAGTGAAAAACTTTGCTTCTTCTGCAAAAGGTTCTTTTACTTGCTCACCGGAAAATCCACTGCACTAAAAATGGAACATGTGTATTGATACAAATTTCTTTATTTTTAATTACTAATGCTAAGAATTGCAGAAAATATTCGTATGAATACTAAATTTAAATTTAAAGATTTTTTTTAATCCTGAAATACAACTTATTAAAGATAATGTACTAAATTATACAAAAATACAATTAGCTAATTCATTATGGCCATAAACTTATCACTCCATAAAAGGTCATTTCATTAAAACAATCCAATTGAATGCATTAATGATTAATTTAAAAAAGTCATAAGTATTTAAAACAGTATTCGAAGTGCTAGATAATGGTTACGGGAAAATTTAATTTATACAAAAGGTTTATAATAACTATTTAACAGATACAAAATTATTAATTTTCAAAATATAGCGATTTTTACTAATTATAGCAGTTAACATAGAAAGCAACAAATACTCTAATTTTAAATAATAATTTGTGTTTTGATTTTGTGAGGAAACTGATTAGTAGAATTTTTTATATATTACTTCTAAACTGAAAGTCGTAATATAGGTCGTTCTCCAGAAAATGCTAAGAACCTTGTCCCATCGCATAACTTTCATTATTTCATATATTAAGAATTGTTTTTAAAAAATTATTTGACAAATACTCATTTTTATCTTGACAAAGTGCTTCAGTCCAAATTTTTTTTTAATTTAATATAAAAATTCGAGTCCACAGACTATGATAAATCGTGTCTGCGGCCTGTGAAACCTCGACTTTTAACATGGTCTTTGGTTTCTAATTACACAAAAGACAACACTTGTTTAATAAAATGAATTTTTTTCATAAAAATTTTATTAACATATTTTGTAAAAAATATGAACTTTTCATTTTTATGGATATAGTTCAATTAATCAATTAAAGTACATGTGTCCCACAAATGTTATTATGTCCATGTACCAAATATTAATAAGTGTCTCAAAGGTCAACAGATGGCAGTAACAAACTTCGACACTAATAGAATTTAGTCAACCATCTTAAGTATTTTTGTAAATGTTTAGTTTGTTATCTCTCAAATTACAAGGTAGTTTACAGATAAAAGTGGAAAGTGGCGGTGGGAAAGATCATGCCATCATATCTGTGGTCAAGAAATTAAATAGGCATGTTACTATATTTATATATTTTCTTTTTCATACAGATAGTAACAGATTCAGTCTCAGTTACACTGCATCATGTTCTTAAACCTAAATCCCCATTTGCTATCAGTAATAACTAGAAGTTTCATCATGTCCGTGGATCATCATGTCTGCGGATCCGCAGGTCTACGGACATGAAGGTTCACGGACATGATCTGGGGGATATTAAAAGCCACAATTATTATTAAAATACAGTATATGTAAAAGATACTTTGCTTTTTAAATTATTGAGAATTTTTTGGAATAAAAACTACACTATACCAACTGTTTTTTTACTATTTAGTCTTTTTTAAATACTTTATTTTAAAATGCCCTTAGTTGAAAGTCTAGGTAACTTATATTTTCACAAAATTATTAGTAAACTTTCTTTATATAATATATAATATATAATATATAATATATAATATATAATATATATATATATATATATATATATATATATATATATATATATATATATATATATATATATATATATATATATATATATATTACAGTAAGTAAAATGGCTCCAATAAAAAAAAAGGAAAAATATTATCAAAGAAGTCTTTTGCTGAAAAAAGGAATGCAGAAAAAACTTTAAGTACGAGGTGTGCTAGGGAAAAATTAAAAAATAACCTAGAAAGATATGACTTACAAGAAAATCAAAAAGGAAATCTATAGCTGAAATTACAAAACGAGTGAAGAGTACAAAAGCAGTGGAAGAAATATTTAAAAACATACCGCAACAAAAAAAGAAAGAAAGAAAACAGGAGGAACTGCAGTACAACTTGGAACAAAACACAACTCCAAGTACACCTCAAGAATTTTGAGTGGAAAGAGAATTTGAAACAAAACCTAACTGTACATTTAAAAATGAAATAAGAAGCCTGAAAGGAAAGAAAAATGAAAGGTTGAGAAAAATGGTATCCAAATATCGAAAAAGATTGCAGAGGGTTATTAATATTGGATACTATATCAAATGTGTAATTCTTTCATTCATAAATATGCTTTTATTAAAATTAAAAAAACATTCATCATGCCCGTGGATCAGAGATTTTTAAAACTTCAAATTTTAATTTAAATGTACGATCTGGGCGGATGTTATGGCTACAATGTAATATGCAAGGGTAATTAAAAACCCAAGGTTAAAAAGGATAGCTAAAAAAAAATTATTTATTTTTCTATCTTAAAAATTTGCACTTTCTGGAGAATGACCCATATGTTCATTTTTTTAAAAAAGCAATAAATCTGCATTCTATAGCAAAGATTGTGGCAATGCATTGGTACATGTCAACCATTTATAAGAAATTGTGTAGTGGTTTAAATTAATTTTGTAATTTCAAGCAGCACTAAATATATAAAGCAATGCTTGTTAGCAAAAATTTCGTGCATCTGCAAGTATTTTCAATTATGTTAAATAACATTTTCTTATATTATGAAAATTACAAAGTTTTATTGAAGTGAAACGGAATAAAGTAAAAATAAAGCTTTGCTATAACAAAGCTCAATGTCAACAGTAGAAAAATTATTTTTTGGTTTCTAAAACGTCAAATACAAAATGAGAGGTTTTTGTTAAGTTCACCAATTCCAACTATATAAAAATACAAAAACAGAGTACACAGTTGAGTTTGCTGTGAATGCAAAAACTTTAAACTTATTTTCCCGCAATATCTATTGGGTTTGCTGTTTATATTCATAGCACTTTCAAATTTAACCTCTTTATAAATAAGATAAACTTACTATTATTATAATTTAAGCGAACAAAGTCATAACAGTATGCAACATTATAACAATTTCAAATTTACTTTACCATAGTAAAAATATATATAACCCGCTTTATATACTCACTCTAATTCCTGAAAGCATCAATTTGATATAATAATATTCTGGGAATTCTTCAGAATATAAAAGGACACGAAGAGTGCTGCCGTCAACAACATGTTCCACAATGGCTTTGATAGGTTTTTGATGAAAGGAATCTTTGAAGTGCGCAGCATTTTCAATATTCCATCTGATATCCCTGACATGGTCCTTATTATTCGGCCCATGCAATCCTTTACCAGCTGCTTTTGCATTATCCTCTAATTCACAAAGTTTTTGAACATATCTAGTAAAAAAAAAAGAACAAAGCAACTAAATATATTTAAATATCCAGAATAGCGCTAATTTTAAATGAGTCTTAAAAACATAATTTAAAAGTGCTCAAATGATTCAATATTTCATTATAATCAGAACACCAATAAGACACATAATCTGAATGAAAATTAAGAAATATCCTCTTTCTTTAATAGAATGAATTACTAGTAGAATCTTAGAGGCAAAACTATTACTCTGTTTACAGAAGCATAATAGTCATACTATAAATAGTATTATACAGAATACACATAAAACTAAAACATAAAAATTTTATTTTAAAAAAAATATGTAGTTAATAGGACTAAAAAATTACACTTTAAACAGGGAATGTAGCTGCATTGAGAGCTTATCAGACATGAGAATGCACATTTTAAAAAAATTAATTAATATGCAAAACATTTTAATATTTTAGAACATAAAAAATAAGAAACTTTCATATAATGAATAACATAAGCTTGTTATTATTTGGAAGGTATAAAAGTTCTTTGACCAAGCATTAGCGAGGTCCTGTTTCAACTCGATCGGTCAGCATTTAGTCTAATTTTTTTATTACATAGTCATGACCAAATGTGTTGTGTATTTCCCTGAGATCTGGTCATTAAAAACAAAGTACATGTTTTTTTAACGATTTTTTTCAGTTTCAAGGTGGTGGCCATTTTAGTGGTTCCATTTCATGTAAAGTTACTCATTAAAAGTGATCCCATAACTACTAGATATATTATTTACAAACACTATCAGATTAAATTAAAAAGTGGTAATGGTATTTAAGCATGCAACTTTTATTTGACTTGTGGTCAATGTTATTTTAAGTTACTTTTTATTACAAAGTTAGTAGTAAATAATTTATTAGGCTAGCTACTCACTAGCAACAATTGCATTACAACTTTTAATCAACTGAGAACTAAAAAAAAAGTCCCAATGCAACTATTTTTGATGATTTAATTGTATTCAACTCAGGGCTGCTGGGTCTCAGATTTTACAATTGCCTAAGTGGAGGTGGAAAAAACCTAATATTATCCATTTTGTATAAACAAAACAAAACATATATTACTGCAATTTGTCAATTATTTGCAAGAGCTATTATCGCTGCAATGAGCAAAAAAGGATATTTTGTACAATTAAAAAGCTGCTGAGTAAGCAGATACAATGAGTATTTCAGTTGCATGCAACTAAATAGTTCAGTTGCAAAACCGATAGTTTGCAGTCATGGTTAGCCTTAATCTTATGCGGATGAAAATGCACATAACAGAAATATTTCACCAAATATAACAATTTGATTTCAAAAGTGAAAATCTAAAATTGCTGGGCAAAAAAAATCTTTAAATTTAAATCTATCTTACAATTTTTTTAAAAAAATTATACCCAAAAGTGCACTAAAAATACCAAATGTTTCAGATATAGGCTCTTTTACACAATTCATGTGAAATAAAAATTAGATCCCTTAAAATATAGGCTCAACATATATGAAATCGAATCATGCCCTTTATTAAACTTTAGAAGGTGGGTATTGGATTTAACATAACAATATGGTTGAAATAATGACCAGCCATCCTGTAAAAGTTAAATATATAATTGCTTCGAATTTGAAGATCTATATACTTCTATATACAGGACTTGCCTGCAGCTAGTAAGGATATTAAAAAAGTACTTACTCATTTGTCCTGGCAGCAGCTCTTCGTGCTTCAGCAAGTCCTTCTGACACCAATGACTCAGCTACATTTTCAGCAGATGTATCTACAGAGAAAGTTCAAATTTAAGCTAATTTAAATTTTTACTAATTGAAATGCAACAGCCAGGCACGTAAACTCAACAGCTGAATTTATAAAAAGCAACAGCCGTGCATGTAAACTGTAAGAGCCGAACATTTAAACTACAATTTAATTTTAACTACTAAAAATTAATATTGGTATCAACGTAAAGATGAAATCTAGCTCTTTTCTCCTGCACAAACATTGTATGCCAATTCTAAATAAAAATTTTGTGCCGCCAGTTTTAAAAAAAATTATTTATAGGCTTTCACCAAGTTTGCAATCTTATCGCATTTTCCAAAAATTTATAAAAGTGGTCATATAACCAGTGTACTTTAAGGATACACAAGATATTAAGGCTACACACAAGATGCATGTTTAAACTAATAAGTACTATTTATGGTATTAAAAGAAGTTCAATTACTTAAACTAAAGCAAATTATGGATATAACAAGAAAAAATTCAAAATATGCAGAAAAACAATTTTAATGAAATTAAAAAAATATAAATTTTGTACAAAAAAAAACATGCATTTTTAACAAAAACCATGTATCAATTGGGAATATTCTACTTGGTTATAAAAATAACGTGGACTGCAATAAATAAAAATGTAGAATTCACATTTATGAGGTTTGCTCAATCATCTCTATAGTATATTAACACTAGAACTACCCGAGTACCAGATTCATCAGTATGCCAATTTCTACCAAATCACTCATTTCGACGTGTAAACTAAAATGCTGTTCTTTTAAGTAAAGCTGAAGCATTTTCATTAACATTATTAATAATAGTGCTTGTCTATTAGTTAGTCTAGTTTTTTCTAGATCATTAAAGAATAAAATTTCTATACTATTAAGGTTATATCCAAAAAATTTAAAAATGTGATTTTGGTACCAATAGGTACTTTATAATTTTGGCTTCAATTTTAAAACATAATAAAAAAGCACAAATGTTTACTAAAAAACTAAATTTCATATTTTAAGTATAAATGGATCTATTAAGAAAGATTTATCATTGCATATTAACCCTATGAGCGTTTTTAAAAAAAGCAAAATTTTAAAGTTGTTTTATCTGCAAAATAGTTTAGTTAACATTTCCAATGTATGTACATTTTATATGGGAACATCCACCAAAAATGAAACTTTTTATTGAAATTAAAATTTTAATCAAACTCTAAGTGTAGTATATCAATTTAATCCTAGAAAGTTGGTGCATATGAATTTGTAAGGTATTATTTCATAAGAATAATAGTCTGCAGTGAAATTGTTCTGAAAATTGACATATTTCTTCACTTATATTGGGGCCAAAAATGTCACTTTCATTATAGCATATCATTTTCTAAATTTTGTTCATTAATTGAAATAATTTTATATACAAATTAATAATCTATTTCCATATGTATCATATATGTAGTTGAAATATTTTAGATTAGCTTTTGAATAATATTTTAACTTTATTTAATAATGATGTTTAATTGTCACAAGAGTAACAAAAAACATAAAAGTTTCAAATTTGTAAAAACTACTTAACATTTTTACTTTAAACCTTTTAATCTCTGATTTGGTGGAATAAGACATATTTTACATCATTTATTTTTTGTGTGTCATGCATAAAACATCCTCTGTTGTGTTGTCACAAGAGTAACAAATGACTGTCACAAGAGTAACAAATGACTGTCACAAGAGTAACAAATGACTGTCACAAGAGTAACAAATGACTGTCACAAGAGTAACAAATGACTGTCACAAGAGTAACGCATAACATTTGTGTCAAGTAAATAAAATAGGTTGTCTTCAGCCAAAACAAAAACAATGTTTTAAGTTTAGTTGGTTTCTCACTTTTTAAGTATAAATTCTTAACCTTCTGACTGTTACAGAACCAAAAATTTTCAGAAAAAATGCTTCTTCAAAGCGTGCCTATTTGAAATGATTTCCACTTCTAAACCGTTGACCAGTTTTTCCTCCCCCCTTTTAACATCCCCAGGTGGTCCTGAATGTGACCCTAAGCTGAGAAGTGTCCATTGTTAGAGTTATTCCTGCTTTCCTCCTGTCCCCTACTCTCCCTCTCCCCCCCTCCTTTCTCCCCGTCCCTGCTTCTTAGAGTACAATGAAAATTGTGTAGAACTTTTTGCTAAGACGGATTTAATTTATGGGGCTTCACAAATTGCAAATATATTTTATTTGCAAAAATACAATTTTTTCAATAATTGCTGTTTTTATTAATTGTGGGATTTTTTGCATTTAAATTTTTCGTTATATTTTCATGTTTTTTTATTTGATAATTACAGATATTGATTTCAGAAAAAAACATTTTTTTTTAAATAAAATTTATGTGAGTAGGAGGTTTATTTTGTTGTGAGACTTGGTTTATTCTAAGCAAAATATATGACAATACATTTACGATTAAATTTTAAAGTTAGCAATTAAAAAAAAATCTTTAACTAGCTAACTTTTGCGACTACCCATTTCAAATTTACGACTGCCCAATTTTTTTTTCTATCATCCACAACTACCCGAATCCAGAATTTATCCCTGGGAGTGGCAAATATTGGTAAAACTTTTTGCAAATATTGGGAGGTAAGGCAAAAACTTTTATTTTTGGCAATGTTTTGTACAAAAAAAAATAATCATTAGACTTAATAATTCATTGTTATTAACCATTATTAAATTACTCCCATAATAATGGGTGCAAATAGTACAAATGGAATAACTTTTATGCCTTTTTTTAATATTATATCTGTTTTGATTAGCTATGCCGAAATTGTCAGTGACTAATCTAAACTACAAAAATATATACCTACATCATAATAGCAGTATTACTTGTATAATTTTAATTTTTTGCAATGACTTTCTAAAATTCAATATTCTTTTCTGCACTCTTTTGAGAATTGAATAATTTCATTTCACTGATTCAAACATCATTGGTTTTGTTTCAATTATTTTTTCCAAAGGAAATATTTATCAAAGATACGCGTTTATTTTTGTTTTTAAAAATTTACCTATGAAGAATTTTTATTAAGACTACAATTCTTTAGAACAGTAATTCTCAATTAGTGGTCCGCAGACCACCAATTAAACTTCCGATTGTGGTTGTTTATTGTGGTTTATCTTTTCTATGTGTATTTTTGGTAAAATTGCGTCCATATTCGTTGTAAATTTATTCATAAAAGTAAACTCATAGAGTTCGTTCTAAGAAAATAGCTAATTTTTATTATTACGCACTTTTACTATAAAAATAAAATGTTTATTACGCTTTCTGTGTTTTTATGAAATAAACTCACCTTGAAAAAAATGTACTAGTACATAAAATTTAACATTCTACACATATTTTCTTATAAAACTAATTTTTTGTAATGTTCCCAGTGAAGCTATCTTTATATTTCTATACAACCTGTGGAATTTTTTTTTAAATAAAGTTCCTTACTAATTTTTATAAATTCCTTATAAGTAATCATTATCACTAATAAGGTAGTGTCATCGAGATTCCGTAAGTAAGTGAAGTTTCAATTCATTACGACTTTGGAAGTATACTGTTATAACGTAAACTTATAATGCTAAATCATACTAAGTTTAAGATTTTTATTTATATTTTCGATTGTACTACTTAAAAGATTATTTACGCATTAATTTTTCTCTGATAAATATTTCCTAAAAAAAAATGAGTATTTTGTTATTCACGTAATAAGGCTATTTGATTAATATTCAGTTTTAATTTAATTTAAACTTATAAATTTTAATACAATTTTATTTCTCATATCATTTAATTTATTTTGTATAAAAATATATTTTTAGGTTTGTATATATTTCCTAAAATTGTCTTGGGTTTCAAATAAAAATATTACATCATCATTGATTTATAATACAAATTCATAATGAGAAAATATACCATATTAAATGGAGATTATCAAAATAGAATAACAAATAATTAAAATATATTACTCTAAAACTGAAAAAATTAGTTATCATATGCGAGAATAATTTTGAAGAATTACCGTTATAAAATATAAGTTGCTTTTTAAATTTTATGTTAATAAATACTTATAATACTAAGATTTAAAATATCATGTTATGCAACTATTTATTTATGTATATTTTTACACTAAATTGTTTGAACAAAATAATTTTAAAATATATTTATTGACACAATAAGAATGTCTTAATCTGATATATTAATTAGTCCTAAATGTAGCTGATTTCGTTAACAGATTGCATTATAAGTAAATAAAAAAATTACATGTACTTAATAATTTAGTACACTTCCTGTTGATTACATTTTGCTTTAGTTCTAACTATATTCAATTATTTGAAAAGGAAAGTATGCACATTAATGAAAAAAAAAACGTATTCTAACAAAATTTCAATGTATGAAAATGAAAACCAAAAGTATAGGAATGATATTAAAGCATAAAATAAAGATTTTTAAATGAAATGAGTGTACATAGACCAGTAATTGTGTGGTACATTTTAAAGCAGGGTACCAAACCAAAGTCAGAACTGCGATGTGTTATGTGAATGAATTTAAGTGCTCAAAGTCATTTATATATATATCCTCATAGCTTATATATATATACCCTCATAGCTTATATATATATACCCTCATAACTTATACATGGTTCATACAAATTTTCCAAAGTAAAAATTAAGCATTCTTAAGGACTTTTTAAGGGACCTTTTGATACTTTTTAAGGACCTCTTACATTTTTTAACGATAATGGATATAGAATTATCATCAAAGCAATGTTAAACAATAAAAAAAATATATATAAAAATCAGGAGTTAAAATTAAAATGAATAATAAAAAGTTTATGCTTGAACAAGAGTGTAGGTTGAAAAAAAAATAAAGCAAAAACCCTACATGAACCACATGCGAAAACAACCAATATAAACCAACATTAAATTTCCAATGTTATGCTCTAAAAATACAATAGATTGAATTACTTCAACCTACATTTAAGATAAAAATTACAATGCATTTCCAAAAGTATAATGTTTTTAAAATGCAATCAATCTATTTTAAGTACCCTGAGATTTCAATGCAGCCAAAAATGATTTTTTTTTACTTTGTCTTCACATTAAAACCCAAGTCCAATGTACCCTAATAATGAATCTTAAGATCATTGATTCAAAGGTACCTTTAATTTCAAAATCTAATCTATTTTTTGTATAATATTTAAATACACCCCAAAAATCAAATTCAATGAATTATCAGCATAAAAATTAAATGCATCTCCATAGGAAAAAATTAACCCCAAAAATATATTTTAATTTACAACAATTATCTATTTTTAATTCAAATATCCATTGAAAAAATAAAATTAAAAAGGCTAATGTGTCCTAAAATCCGAAAACAAAAAAATGTATTTTCAATATATAAAGGCAAATTTTTTTCAAGTGCACTGAACAGTAGAATACCAATGTACCCCAAAGAGTAATAGCCCTCATTTGTAAATCCAGTGTGAATTACTAAAAGTGAAAGTTTAATGTGTCATAGATCACAATTGCAGTGTACCCTGACAAAAAAAATCCAATGAGTCCAAAGGAATCTCCAAGTCAAGAGTAATGAGAAATAAAAGTGCATTGAGTTGAAAACACTAATTTTCTAAAAGATCAAAATCTACACACCACTCAACATCCAATTACTCCTACCATGTTATTCCCTTAAAAACAAATGTAAAAAGAAATTTGAAAAACTGTAAAAAAAAAAAAGTATGTTTTTTTTAGGGGGGGGGGGGGGTCAAATAAAAATAAACTAAATGTAATAAAATTTATAAACATTTAAACAAAATAGAAACACATTAGAATATTTTAATGCCAGTCAAAGAAAAAAGCTTTTTTTTTTAAAAAATACATTTTTAATAATCAAAATAACTCAATACTCAAATATTTTAAACTTCAATTTCGTAAAATAAATTATATTTTTGAAAAATGTAATGCAATTTTGTTAAGTAGTGCAAATTAAATCTTGATAAAATAGGTAGTAGTGAAACATAAGCATTTATTTATCAGATGCAAAAGGATTGTAAGTCTTTCAACAGAGATCGCAGCAGATCGCGTTTCATGAATTTCTACAATTTCAAGATTTTTATGAATGAAAAATTCTCAAAAGTGCGCCATTTGGAAGTTGCATTCGCCAACAGAAATAGAGTTATAACCATCTCAAGCCCATCATATTGCCCGCAAATATTTCTAAATGTTGGAAATGCTACATTCTTGTGAAATTTTCCGTTTTTCTAGAATGAATATCGATTCTTCACAAAACAACAAAAGAACTGAGATTTCTAACAATAAAGTGTCCATATGATGAAATACCATTGACTAAAATATCGGACAAAAGAGATCAAAAGTTCAATTTTCTTATGCTGAATCCATCTATTCATGCCTTTCTCTTCTTGCCGATTTACACTTCTGCATAACGATCAAAGTAAAATCCGGAATTCTACATTCCGATATTTTTAATGCATCCGGGTAACGAAAATTTTAAATTCCTGGAATTTCGAGTAAAGACTCACAAAAGTACCACCTTGTGAATTATTAAAGAAAATCATTAGGGACAAAAAATAAGGACCTTAGTTGAAAATTAAGGACTTTAAGGGCCCTTAATTAAGGGCCCACCTAAATTAAGTAGTTCTTAAGGACTTTTAAGGACCGTGCGAACCATGTTATATATATATACCCTCAAAGAAAAGCTAGTATGTATTCAGAAATTCGCTGCTTTTTCAACAATGTATTTTCCAAGAAAAATCCCTTTTAAACTATTCCGTGGAAAAAGGGGTGTTGATGATTGCTGTCAAACAGTTTCCCTCCATGCCTACTCCTTGAGAATGTAACAATGTCCCATTGTCCGATGCCCTCCTCTGTTAACAGTAGGATGGACGCGCAACACCCGCCCCTTCCGTGTGGTCGAGGGGGAAAGGAGTCAGCAATTTTACGTTCGTACCTGTATTGCTACAATTTGTTTTCAAGCAAATTTACGTTTGTACCGAAGATGGCATGTAAATTGGCTTCAGCAAAATTACGTTTGTAACTGTGAGAAGGTTAAGTAATATGTCAATAATTAATTATATTCTGCAAATTTAAAACAAATTAAATCACATTCATTCATGTTTTTAAAATGAATGATTATAATTTTTTATTTACTTTAAAATTACAGAACAATTATAACAGCAGGTCCTCAGAATGTGTGTATTTGTGGTTTTCCTAAAAACTTTCAAAGTAATTCATAGGACAGTTGCAGATTTAATTCCTCCATTCATAAAGATTTATTGATTAAGCGTGCTGTGCAGGCCCGTCGCACTGGAGAGGGGGGAGGGAGCATGACCTCACTATAATCTGGAAACTCTGAAAGTTGGAAATTTCAACTTCTAAAAATCCCCAAGTTGAGAAAATTTATGCCTGAAGAAAATTAATATTATTAGCAAATGAAAACTAGGGAAGATTAGAAATGACCTAACTTGTATCATTACATTTAATTTAGACCTCAGAACGGACACTGCATTGGGATATGGGTGTAACAAATCAATGCTTGTGAGAGTACTATATTACCTAATATACATAAAAAAGATGAAAAATGAAGATAAGTTGGAACTGGGAATTTCAAATCGTTAAGTTGGGAAATGTGTTGTTTCTCTGACAGTCGCAAGAGTAACAATGGACGTACCCATGTATGGAAAGAAAGATCAATGCTTTAAATTTAAAAAAAAAATTCAACTTCGAATATTTTTATTAATTTAAAGTTCATGTGTATTGTTAGAAAAACTAGAAATTCATGGACAACTTAAATTGTTTAGCTCCATCAATTGGTAAATAAAAACTATAGCCACTAACAACGAATTCCAACCATATTTTCTCTGTTGCATATTTTGATTTAAAAACAACTATCAAACAATTCAAAAAGTAACTATCAGATAAATATAAAATTCACTGTGTTTAAAATTATTTAGGGAATGACGAGTGCATTTTTAATACAATAGGATAACCATCACCCCGGATTGCGTCTGGGGCAAGCCGGGCTAAAAGAAATTTTGGAGAGAAGTAATTAGCTGCCTTTTTCCCCTTTCTATATTGAGTTGGTTGGTTGGTTGTATGGGGTTTAATGGCGCAAGGGCCAAATGTGGCCAAGCTGCGCCAAACTTCTATATTGAGAATGAAAACTGAGCACAAGTTCCAAAGGTGGCCATTTTTTTGGACGCGATGGCGGGTTAGTTGAATTAATGTTGCACTAGCTTCACAGTGGGCTATTGGCTATGTGAACACAATTAATTTAGTTATTGGAATTTAATTTCAAACTTAAGCAAAGACATTTTTTTGGAACTTCACACAAGAGATTTTTTTAATAAGACAATATTAACATAATAAGATGAATAAATTATTATATGTCAATCAGTTTGTTTTTACAAGATTTGGCAATAAAAGCAATTTGTTCAAGTTGGAAGTTTATAATAAGATGCATTCTAAAAAAAATTCATAATAAACAAGAAAATATGTATTGGAAACAAGATATTCATTGCCAGCTTAGAAATACTAATGAATTGGAAAATTTCTTACTAAAAGACAGTATTCATGACAAGTAAAATATATATACAAAAAAAAATTTACTATTTATCAATAAATAATCAGAAAAGTTAATTTAAGCAAAATAATTACCAGTTCCATTATATACAGTGCCATATTCTTTTGTCTGCTTGGGCTTATTTTCACCCTGCTCAGATGAAATCTTCGATTTCTCATAAGTGAAACATACCCTCTTTCCAATTAACTTTTTACGCAAGAACTCCCTGGCTTCCCATGCATATGGCTAAAAAATTAGTAATCAGATTAAATGTATTGTAAAACAAAATATATCATGTCTCAAAGAATTTTAAATAATACAGATCTAATAAACTTACAAATTAACAATACAAACAATATTTTTTTTATAATACAAAGAAATTATTAAAATCTAAAACCGGAGAAAACATTCATATTACAAGAGATAAAACAATGATTTAGGTAATAGCTAGATTGAGTAATTGATTGGGAAGAATGCACATGAAAGTGTAAACTTAGGTTTGGAACAGTCAAATGGCCAGGTAACCAACTCATTGAAATATTTATAAGCAAACACTTAAAATGACAAATTGTTATAATTCAATGAAAAAACTTTTAAGTTTTGATTAAGCTATTTCAATTGATCTTATGAAAAATTTGCTCATGGGAATTATCATGTAGATGAAGGACGATTTGCCGAGTAAGTGATAAAATGGTTAATTGAATTAACATCACACTATGGACTATTGTAGGTCTGTGCGAAAGTAAAGATCAGGAACACTGCCTCATAATTCTGAACTATAGTTGGATGTCGAGAACAAAACCCGAGCTGGCACCCCACACAACCGATGCCAGAATGAGAATATTTGGATTGTTCCACTTCGGATAGTGCTTTAGTCCATTCTACTTGATGAGTGTTTCGGCAGACAAAGGGCAATGAATTCGCAACCTTCCGATTAAAAGTTGGCTGCACTCACATGTTGTCGACATGACAAGATTCGAACCCATAACCCTTCGAGCATGTTACTCTTTTGAACAGGGAACAGCGAGCCTAATTTAAATAATACATGGTTGCCACTCAATATTAAGGTCTAAATTCCCCCGACTCTTCCAGGTTTTCAAAAATATTTTAAACGAAAAATACATAAAAATAACATATTTCAAAGATTAATATTCGAACCCATAAAAATGAAGTTTCTGTAAATATAGTAACCTATCAAAGTACAGTAGAACTCCCAATTAAACGGATCAATTAGGACCAGATCGAATCAGGATAATCAAATATCCAGATAATTCATGAAAAAAGGTTATTTCTTGGTAAAAAAAATAATTTTACCTTAGTATGCAATGACTTTTAAAACATAACTGAATGACACTGCTAAGAAACTTTTAAAATATGGATTTTGCCGATTTCCATTTTTCTTCAAAACAATCAGGATCTCGATAATTGGTGATCCGCTTTGTTTAATCTGAATAACTAGAGTTCGGATAATTGGAGTTCTGTTGTATTAAAAAAATTCAAGGATAAATATAAGCCATCTTCATCTAAAAGTTTTAGAAAAATTCTGACTTTTTAAAAAAATTGAGAAATTGTTCACTTTATCTACGATTCCGACTTTTTAGATCTTTTATTTTCTCTGACAATTCTAGGTTTTCTAGGTATGTGGAAACAATGTTGATAATAAATTAATGATAAAAGGTTAGTAATATTATTGATAAATGATAATGATGAGTTAATTAAAGAGGTTTACGTAACACTTATTTAAATAATTTCCTTTTGATATAGATGAAGGTTGGTTGAATTAATGTCATACAAGAGCATAGCGATGGTTCAGAATCCATCTCTAAGGAGAAACCCTCATAATTTTTAACTATGGTCAGATGATAAGGACTACACCCAGGCTGGTAATTGAAGGATATTGGTGCACACATGTATTCTCTTAAGAATGCTTGACTACTTATATTTAAGTAGATATAGAGAAGTAAAACTAACGTTATACTGATTTCGCTATTTTTACGTTAAACCTACCTAAATGCCAAATGTGTGAAAATGTAACAAATTTATTAACTTTGCACCATGAATAGACCCAAATGTCGTGAAGGTTAGTAGGTTATGTCTAAATTAACTGGTTGGCTAAATTAACGTTGCAATACAGATAGAACTTGGTTAGCTGAATTAATGTACCATTAGAGACAAAACTTGGTTGTCTAATTCAATGGTTCCCAAAAAGTAGTCCCAGGGAATCTGAAATCCCAAAGCAAAAATTATTAAAATGCATTGAGAAATATTTTATTCATGATGAAAAATATTTTTTGAGATGAGAAGCCAATTAAATGTTGGTTAATTATCTTAAGTATTTAAAAACAAGTGTGGCAAACTTAAGGTACTTGATCCTTTTTTGTACAACTTGCGAGAGAGCAAGCCTTTTCTACCTAGTGTTACATAAAAAAACAACAGACTAAATATTCACATTGATTCAAGAGTGAAATATTAAACTTGCAGTCAACTTATACTGAATGAACCAAAAAGAAAGATTTCACTCATCCCATACAGTTCGAAAATCTGTATAATAACTAACTTAAGTGAATATTCACGAGTTTGAATGATTGTTAAATGTACAAATAACTAGTAAATACATAATTTAAACTTCTGATTGTAGTGTTACCTTTTTTATGTATTTGTTTGGTAATTCCATATTCTTAGTAAAAACTGTGAAAAATTAAAAGAAATTATATAAAATTTCAGAATTTTTGTAGAAAGGGGTCCCCGGTCTTATTTAGTTTTAACTAGGGGTCGGTTGCTTAATGCTAATCGGGAACCACTGGTCTAGTTAATGTTGCAATAGGTCCAAATATCCTAACATTACTTATAGTATGCAAATTTGGAGAATGTAGTGATAACTGAAGTGTTGTCCTTGTTATCTAACAATTGTTTAAAATTAAAACGCAGTATTCTTGGGTCTTTCCTTCAGGATAAATCCTGAGCCATGGCCAATATTTCCCACCATCACATTTGAAGTAAATTAACTTCTTCAAACATCCTGCCAATGTCAAAATTTCAAATAATACAAAGATTTATTGCACACACAAACGTGAAATAATCTGAAATGAAAGCTTAATGTTCAGCTACACACCACAACAATCCTTTTTTATGAAATTTCCGTACTTCTTCAAACATTCTGCCAATGTCAAAATTTCAAATAATACAAAGATTTATTGCACACACAAACGTGAAATAATCTGAAATGAAAGCTTAATGTTCAGCTACACACCACAACAATCCTTTTTTATGAAATTTCCGTACACTAATTAATGTTTTTTTTATACTGCCTGTTGTTAATAACTAGCAATATTTCACAAATACAATACGAAATTTAACAATATCACTTTTGAAAACCATACAACTTCATTCTTAATGCCAGACACTTAAAATTACCGCCTTAAGAACTTGATGAAGGATGCAATAAAAAACTCAGGATTACACTGTAATGTATACGCATTCAGTTAAGCCATTGCACATGATGAGCATCAAGATCAGGGGTAATCAGGGGTAATTAGTATAAAGGTTACCATTTATAAAATTATCACCACTTGGAGAATGTACAAAAATTTGGAGAGAAAACGCCTTTACTACATCTATAGTCATGAATACAAGCTGGTTGCACTCGCATGTTGAGATTTAAACAAACAAAGAACCCTACATTTACTAGTCTAGCATTTGCAACCCCTTACACGGTTTAACGTCTTGAAATAATTGTACTTTTATCATGTACAATGTGGATCATAATGAGGCAAATGGAACAAACTACTTTGATCTATACAATTAAAATTTTAAAGTGTTAACTTAAGCACTAGAATTGAAATATAACAGGAAATTAAAAGTCTAAAAAGCTTACAAATTCCGCTGCTGCGTCCTCTCCATTGTTATTTGGACGACGGCCCAACTTTGGAGCTTTAATTCCAGTCAAGATTATTGTTATTTCATCAGGAGGGCCCCCTTTTGGCTGTCCACGAATAACAACACTGTCTCCAGAATTGACCTAAAAGTACATTTTAATTAACATCTTATTTTTTCACATAGAAAACTGAACATAAAAACTGAACAAAAAAGAACTAATAATGAAATACTACATTAATACCATTTGACAATACAAGATGAGTTTTACATAAGTGATTAGCACAACTTATTAAGAGGCAATATAAAATAAGCTTTCTGAATAAGGAGTGTTTGATAATAGCGTGTATGTAAAGGCAGAATCCCAATGTTAAATTGAAATTTTTTTATTTTTAAAACATTAAATAATATTTTTGAGTATTTAATGCACTATTAAACAAAGTATCATTTGGCTTGTTAGGGGATCTGACACTTTTATACCAACCCAATTTGAATGTTTGGTTATCCAATTTGAATGGAGCCATTAGTGAACCAGAAGCTCTTTTAAGAACATTAAAGTGCAACCCCTCACTGATATCAAACTCTTTAAAGTTAAACTGTGGGATCAATTCGTAAAACAAAATTAGACTAACATGGAGATAATTATTTATAACATTTTGAAAAAATGTGTTCAATTTTAAATTTTATATTGTCGATATGAGGAATAAATTGTGACCCTGTTTAACACCCAAATTAACAGAATATTAATTTGAAATATTTTTGGTTGTGAAATTTCGCTACATTTAATAAATAGATTTAAAATTTAATTCAAATGTGGGTTATGGAAATATAGTTTCATTTGAGTTGAACTAGAGTTACACCAAAGGGCTATTAATTACAGATGGCACATAGAGCATAAAATTTGGCCAATATTTTTTAGTGCAAAGCTCCACAACGGGCCATTGGTAACGATTCGGTACCTATCACAAAGAAAAGACCTGGGATCGTTGCATAGTTATTTTTAACCATGATTAGATGACGAAGAGTGATTTAACAAAACGGTCATTCAAAATAGTTACCGATGTAGAATTTCCTAACAAGTTTAATAAATAAAAAAAAAATTAAAATATGAATGATAGAAATTTATACTGTTAAATTTAATTAAGATGAACTAAAGTACAGAAAAGGGTTGTTATAGATGGCACATAGGACATAGTAGTACTGATGTAAGTATTGCAGAGGTGGTACTACCCAAGGTGTAAAAACCTCAAAAGTGTATTTGCTATTTACACTATTTTTTATACATTAAATCGAAACAGGTATAGGCTTTAAATGTCACAATTTAAAGACTGTTGAAAATAACGGTAAATTCCTAGTGTACAGTGCCCCGTTGTCGCCAAGTCCGAAAATTGGCGCCAAGGCAAAAATGATTTTTTTTTCTTCGCCAATTTAAAATGGCGGTTTGATTTGGTTAATTAACGTCGCACTACAGCCGCACAGTGGGCTATTGGCGACGGTTCGGGGCCTATCTCGAAGGAAAGACCCGGGAACGATACCTCGTATTTTTGAACCATGGTCAGATGACGCAAAATGGCGGACATTGCGTTGGTCCGCGCAGTCGATCATGTTGCTTACAGGCGATCCTTCGGGCACTTGTTTGGGGCATTTCGATGGCACTCTTAAGTGCACACGCGTTCCGCGCGCTTAAAGTCCCAGACTCCTGCCGTCGATTTTGTGGTCTCTGGCCTTCGGCCTCCGACTATTCATTATTACAACCATGATCCCCTCCGGGCCGTCGATCATGGTGCTTACAGGCAATCCTTCGGGCAGTCGTTGATCGTTAAATCAACATTTTATATGAAAATCGGAAACAATATCGGATCCAGGAAAAACGAACTGGTGCAAAACGTTGAGTAAAGTTTCCGATTTCCGGTCGTCCACGGCAACCATGAAGCACTTGTTGGTACCGGATTCAATCCCTCCAAACATCCACTGGCCTTCCACACGCTTGCCCCGGTTGTACTTACGTTTGCCGAACTTCGACTCGTCAATCTCAACGAAGACATGCTCTCCACCGATAGGAACAGGATTATGAATGAACCACTCCGTACATACCTACCGGCAGAACATCATCCAGTCCACAGATCCAGTCAGTGACTGTCTGTTTCGTTAGGCGCATTTGCTGCATAACAATCCGGCATCCATGCACCACTCAATCACGGCACGTTTGCCTTTCATTTCCAATTTCCAAAAATACTTGCTATTCAAATAAACGTCGTCCGCAAATAAATCGTTAGCTCAGAAAAATCAAAAACACCACGTAGCCGACGAACGTCTTTTCAAAAATGGCAAAAATGCGTGAAACCAAGGCTAAACTATAGATGCGCGCACACATCTAGTTTAGCATCATTTCGCAGCATGGCGCAGCTACGTAGGTAAAAAATTTAGGGTTGCCATAGAACATGATATTTTCACACGTCAAGTAGGGTTGCCAAAATATAAACTTTATCGCCCAATCCCATTTAGCGAGGGCACCGGACACTAGGAATTAACCAAAATAACAAATGAGTAATGAGAATAATGAGTTTTTAATTGAAAATTATTCAATTTATACAACATTTAACAAACTTTCAAATGTTGATTTTTTTAGTAAAATGTGGCTTTTAACCACAACACCAACACAGTATTGCAATTTTATATATGTTTACAATTTTGCTTGCATACGTTGTGCATGGAAAAGTCAATTAAGGAGGTTACTACTGTCTAAAGAATATGAAATGCCTTAATTTGTTCTCACAATCTTTAGAATTATTAAAGAGTAATAAGTTAAAGGAAAACCTAACTTGCTAGTTATTTTAAACATATTAATCTAAATCATTAAAATTTACAAGTATAAGAAATTTTAAAAACTTTCAAAAAGAAATTTTTTTAATTTTTTTGTAGGACGGAGGGGAGTTCTAAATAAAATATATAAACATTTTTAATCAAATATTAATGCCGAAATGAATGACAAGCTACACAAAAAAGAAACAAGCTTCTTTCAAATGTCCATTGTTATTACATAAAAAGACAAGACCTTAATTTTCGTGAATAAATTACATTTTCGAAAAATCAAAACATGCAATGAAATTTTATTAGGTAGTGCAAAGCAAATCATGATGAAATAGGAAATAGTGGTTTCTTTTATTAACGTCGCACTAGAGCTGCACAGTGGGTTATTGGCAACAGTAGAAAATAAACATTTATCAGATACAAAAAGATTAGCATTTCAACAAAGATCGTGTTTAGTGAATATCTATAATTTAAAAGTTTTCATGAGAAAAAAATTCTTAAAAACAGAGCAATTTTGAGGTTGCTTTCACCAGATGCAACGAAAGAATTTTAACCATTAATTTTCAAGTGAATCATCTCCACATTTGACGAAGATTGTGAATATATATCTAAATGTTAAAGATGCTATATTTTTGTGATATTTTATGTTTTTTGAACAATGATTCTGCACATAACAAACGAAGTGATATTTTCTAATGATAAAATCCCCTTCACTAAAAAATCGGACAACAGAAATCAAGTATTTTTTTCCCGAAACGAAATCCTTCCATTTACACTTTTCCCTCCTTGCCATTTTTTACACGTATATAGCAATAAAAAGCATGTCATCCATTTTTTATATTTCTACAAATATTTAAACTTTAGAAAATGTGTTTAAAATTGACATTTTTTTTTTATGACATTTTTAGTTAAACTCCGGAATTCCAAGTTCCTAAAATTAAAAACACACGAAATTTCCAAGTTAGACCTGGAAAAGTACCATCATTGGTATTATGTCATTTGCGGCATCTCGCCAACAGTTTTAAACGGAAGCATGGACCGTGCACTAACGTCAGAATCCTGTCTAAGAGCCCAGGCAATTGTGATCTCCATCCGTTGACTATTCATAATAGCAGATGGTATCCCCTTCGAGCAGTCAATTACGGTGATTACAAGAAATCCTTCGATTATACACTTACGTGTTCTGTACGAACCTCCCACAAGTACATCCATCCAATCAGTAACTTATTTTCAAATTATAATGAATTTGGTCGTTTAAGAACTTTTATTCGTTTAAGAATAAAGCGCACATCTCCCCCTCCTTTCTCAAACTGAATGTTTTGCATTCTCACGAATTTTCTTATTCGGGTATTCCGATATTTGTAAAATTATGCTAAATTTTTAAAAGGGACCAGTGCTTACCCATTTAATCTAACCGATTCATTATCTAACAGCTTCCTTTTGGAAATACATTTTTGACGCCAATACGAGCCAAATGAAAACATCGCCAAACGAAGTCGTATGAACAATCCAAGCCCAGAATGACAATACATTAAAATTCCTATATCTGGGGTTAGCAGATTTCAATTTGCACATTGAACGGAAAACTAGTCACTCGAGGTCTAGTTTGAGAGTGAGTAGGTCAGTGACCAAACCCCCCCCCCCCCCCCAGGTGTACAATGCAAACCTGTTTAGAACACAAGTCCATTCAATACGCCATGTTTTCTGATTTTCTTATTCAGGACATACGATGTGTGTAATATTTTCAAAATTGAAAAATCTATCAAATATCAAGGGAGTAATGGGATTGTGCCTCAGTTGGTGTAACCTCAACGACCATAATCTCCCCTAAATTTAAAAAAAACAGAAATTATAAATATTAAATCAAAGAAAGTATCTGGTACTATAAAGTAAAACTGAAATCACAAACATGACAACAAACTTAAATGCACAAATGTTTTCTAAAATTATAACAGTTATAAACTATAATAAAATAAGTAATAAACATATTGACAGATGACAAAAACACAACTGAATGAGATGATTGATAAACCCTGTTTTGACATTTCAGACTATAAAAATTAGATCACTGGATCACCAAATCAGTGATTCTCAAAGTGTCACATAGCTTGGTGATGCATGGTTAAACCCTTGAAAGTGAGAAAAGATCGCCGAAAGCTTTATAAAATGCCGTGCATGGTTATTTTTTAAAAAAATATTAAAAGGTAGTAAACTAACATAACAAAAAAATAAAGGATTAATTATTATAAAAAGCTTGCTCCAATTTCGAAACTTGAGAAAAAGTTCCGTTGGTAGAAACTTCATATTGCAATGCTAGCAAAAAATAATCAATGCTTGCTTAAGCTTTGTATTAAGAAAAGCCACGTGCGCCAGGTTAAAATATCTTTACAGATATACTATTTATTTTCTGGATTTAATTTGTAATTAGTGCGATCAAAATTTGAATATTTCCGAGGAGGGGGAAGGTTAAAAGGCTGAAGTTGTCAGATCGCTTTAAAGTTTGCAGTTATTTTATGAGGTCAGTGACCATTTGAATGTTTACATACATCAAAATGTGCGTTACTTACCTGTTTAACGATGCCGAATCCAGTATGGATCGCTGGCGGCTGCTGAGTTGTCATGATTTCCGAATCAAACTTCAATTACGATAATACTTTAAACAAATCTCCTAACACGTTGACCAATATGGTCGAGATGCCGAGTGAAAACCGATCAACAACAAATATAATTTCTAAGACAAAAACAATGCTTTTAGCAGAAACAATACATTATCTAACAAAATAAATTTAACAGATTTCGTACAAACAATAATTGGATTAGTAAGCTTTTTCAAACTCAACAACGGAAAACATGCGATACGAGACAACGATCGAATGTCTTTTGAACCAGTCCAACAAGTCGCTAGCAGACGAGATGATGTGGCCAAACGAGTAACCAACCACACCGAGCACACCTTCTTTAGTTTATTTACTTTCTTTGAAAACTAAGAAGATGGCTGTGCATTCAGAACTCGTAATCTAATTTTTTGGGGGGAGCTTCGTAAGTAAAATATATTCTTACAAACGTACAAAGTATCTGACAAAAAACAAAGATAAAAGATTAATTTATATATTTAATTTTTTTCTAGACTATTTTGAATCATTCCTTAAAAAAGTCATCAATTTTGGCTGTGTTTAGCACATGAATGTATCGCATGTGTTTATCAAATATGAAATATAATATACAAATACAGCTATATACAGCCCTAAATGTATTAAACGGCGTAAAAAACAGACGCACTTGTGATTGTTTTGTTGAAAACCCCGTCTAGGCTAAGGATAATAAACTTAAGAGTAGGGACACTTTCGCTAAAAAGGCTGGGCTTATGAACGTCATCAGGGGCAGGTGAGAGTTAACGAGAACTCTTGTAAAGTTGTATATTTTAATTTTATTTTAGTTTTTTTTAGTCAATCAAGTGGTCATTATTCGAAATTATTCCCAGATAATTACCTAATAGGCATAACTTAGTAATACATGTTCAATATAACCTAAGCATTATTTTATGAAATAATTTAGACGATTGGTTTTGGTTTTATTTTGTTAAAAAACGTCGCACTAGAGCTCCACAGTGGGCTATATAATTTAAATTCCAGAAAATTTAATAACTTTTTAATCAAAAAGACGCATATCAATCTCAAACCATACGCATTTGAAGGGGACAATTAGGTACCAAGTTTTTTTTATTTTAACCTTTTGATCACATAATTTTAATATATATTAATTAATAAATTTCACAATATGTCAAACAAAAATTCTATAAATGTTTGTATTTTTTTCCCTTAATAAATATGATACTCGGATTTAAAAAAAAATTAGCGTTACAAAAAATAATGAACCCTGTTCTTTATAGACATTTTAAAGAAATCAAGAGTTTGCAGACGCTCGCACACATTCTCACACTTGGACCATTTTTTTTATTGTTTATTTGAGTACCAGCATATAAAAAAGAATTGTAATTAAATACTTTAAATTTATCTCATATATTCTTCTATGTATTTTGGTACTAATGTCGATTTTTAATAATAAATTACATAAATTTTCTTGTAAGGACACTTTATCAGGTCCGACTGGCCCGCCTGTGTAATCGGCACAGGGCCGTACGCCTTATTTTGGGAAAATCGAACTCACCCTCAGCCAGCTTGAAATATGCTGTCACGCTTTCACAAAAGAATAATTTCTTTAAGAGCCTTGAGAGATAATAATAAATTTTAGAGAAAATAAAGTTTTTAAATGTTAAGATTGTAAGTATAACGCATGAGCGTGGCATTTTTGAGACCCAACTCAATGTTTGAGCTGCGAAGTGTAGGTGAGCGCCGTAACTAAAGTTTCGTCTCTGCTATACTCTAAAAACGGCAGCACTTTTTACACCTTCGGCTCTCACCTCTCTTATTGAGATATTCATCAAGTTAAAAGTGCATTGAATCTAAAATATGTGTACACATAATCGATGACGTTACTCTCCATCATTGCAAATTTACAAGATTTTATTCCTAAGACCTTCCTAATTCTTTCCCCTAGATGTTTAAGAAAGTATTACTAGTATTAGTAATTAAAATATATTATAATTGGGTAATTATTTTACGTTAATATTAATTTAAAGTAAACAAAAAATAGGCTACAACATAAATATGATATGTTTTTTTTATGAATGATATTATAGCAACAACAAAATTATTTTTATTTTCGTTTTATTTCAACTTTACAACGAATTACTTGTGTTAAGGACCTACCATTTAAAATGGTAAACCATCAATTATAAATATTTTTTTTAAATGCTCAACTCCTTCAAGTAACAGCTAGTGGACTTAATGGGTTTTAGCATAGGCTTCAAGTCATGATTGCACATTTTTTTCAAAGAGAGGTATGACTCTGAAAGAAAAAGTTAATTGAGGGTTCTTATTTCTTGATACATTTTCTTCTAATAAAAATATTTAACAATGCGAAAACAACGGTGGAACAAGAGAACATTAAAATTTCCTATTAAATTAACGAAAAATGTTTGTAAAAAATATATACTTATAGATAAGTGTTTATTAACCTTTTTGGCACAGTGGACCACTTTAAAAATTTTAAATATGTCACGGACCCCTCTGTGAAAAAAAATTGCTTAAACATCATTTATTACAAAATATATTCTGTTTTATTATTTAATTATTTTAATATTTTTATTTCAATAGTAATAGTAATAGTTTTATTTCAAATAATCAAATGAAACATTAAGAACAAACATTAAGACACAAAAAAAACACTTGAAAAAGCGGCAAGGAATCTTGTATCGATGGAGGATATACCAAAGAGTATAAATACAATAGAGAGCGCTCTCCATGTCAGACTCTGGCAAGGCCGCAAGGTCCACATTCATAAAAATCAGTCTTCATCACGTGGTTTTGCTGCCACACCCTACAAGCAGAAGTTCCGAAATTGGCGCAGTTTCTTCTTTTCGGCGATAGGGTGTTCCGTCGGTATTGAACTTCTAAACATCAGATATGTAGTTATTTACTTATTTTCAAACAATGTCCATTAAATATTTTCCTTTCATTAACGAAACGAAAATATCCTTTTGTTTGTGTTCAATTCTCTAAGAAACGAATGTCTTTATATTTCTAAGGTTTTATTGTTCATATTTTCTTATTGAAATATACAAAATAACAATTAAAAGAACTACGCTTATTGTGCATCTACATAAAAACAGACAAATATACAAGTAAAATACATAATTATATTTAAATTATAAATAACAAAAAAAACATGTTAAATTTCAACTATTTATTGAAGAATTTAAAGTAAGAAATGTAATCCCACCTCCCCCGCACACAAAAATAAACTTTTTAAAAAATTTACGTGGTTTTTTTTATTGTACAATTAGGATTAAATTTTTTTTTGTCCGAAAAAAAGTAGTATCAATAAGCAAAAAATTATTAAAAACAAAATAAGTCATTTCTAAAAATAATATTTACAAAGCATTTATTTTAAAATTAAAGTTTTGTATAATTCGTCACTTCGTGTTATTTTAAATGTACAAAGTAAAGAAAACTCAACAATCCCATTATACTCCTAAATAGGAAGCATTCGAATTTGTAATTAACTTTTCAATAACTATATGTAATTAAGGTTAATTGAATACATTTGAATTATAAATTTAATGTAGTAAATTTTATACTGATAACATTGCAGAAACTAATTTGAAAATATATGTACATACTCATATGACATCCCTAATTAGAAAATAACAAAGACAAACGCAACATTCGAAAATGGAAAAAATAACTATTTAATTCTAATTAAAATAAAAACAAAATATAAATGAAAGCTATTACAGAATTTTGTAATACAACTGCTATATGTTATTTTTAGTAAATTCCGAAATGGCCTCTTTAATTTATGTGTTAAATTCCTTTAAAGTACCATTCTTCAAGAAACGATATTTAAATAGAAAATTAAACACAAAAACATATTACAATACTTTCGATTTCATTTAGTTTTGAAAGTCGCCAAAGCATGCCAAGTAACACCGGCGCTCCGTAACGTGTTCAGAAAGTATTAAAAACCTTACAAAAACAAAATTTAATATTTACGAAACATCGAATTTGCTACCTAAGGAAAATACGAGACAGTAGTCTAATTTCCTATAAATATTTACTCAATTGAAACAGATTATATTCATAAAAATTAAGAAAAGAATTCGTAAACCTCATGTTAAGCAAAATATTTTTGTTTATTTTACATGATTTTAAAATTTGGTTTGAAATAAAATGTTCAGAAAAACTTACCAATGGAATGTGTATGGACATCCTTTGCAAAATTTTTCATTACATCCATAAGCGGCACATGTAAGAACCATTTTCTGTTTTGTTTTGTGTGCGATCGACGTGAATCATCGCTGCTCCTATTGGAAATCTATTAGGAGGAAAATAACTTTTTCGCGCGGGCGGGGAATCTGGATACTGATCACGTGACTCGGTGATGGACTCTCGTAAATCGGCATTTTTATTCCTCTATTTTTATCATTACTCTATGGGATATACCCTTATGTCTCGGCTTCAAACTCATTTGTGATCCACATTTTGGACATTTATACATCGATAAAATCATTCCCTCTTTCATACATTATTCTAACAACGCTTTCTTACCCATGACTGGTAAAACACTAAAATAGCCAACTGAATATTTATTTTTCGCATTCAAAACTTCAGCAAGATCTAATTTCATAGTGAAATCAAGCATTTAGCAATAATATAAGCTAAGAAAACACCAAAAAAATATGCTACTCACAAACAGATGAAAGACAAAAATAAATGTACGTCTTTCCTCCAGGGCAGATCCAACGGAAATAAAATCGTGAATCAAGTTTAAAATTATACCGCTATTTCAAACTCAAACAAATTATCGACCAATGAAAAGGCTAAAACAAAAGAGAAATAAACGAGCATGCGCGAAAAAGCGCCTCAAATTCTCTTCTCCGGAGGAGCGGAAAAAGAAACAGGGTTGCCATACAAAGCGCGCTAAGGATGAAGTAGGTCCGGGTTACCACTGCTGGCTAAATATTGATGCAAACATTTTAAAAATTAGGATCAGTCGGCGGACCCCCAAAATATGACCCATGGACCCCCAAGGGGTCCATGAACCACAGGTTAAGAAACACTGTTATAGATGCTTAAAGGAATGAGTTTTTGTGAGGTCCAGCCGTAATACCAGAAAGGTATATTGCAACCACGTGTTGTCAATGGGGTCCTCTAATCAGTGACGGTGCGATGACCCTTTATCAGCTGCGCATATAAACAATCTGTGACGTCCATTTTGCTGCATTTTCAGTCAAATTGTGAATATATTCGAATAAGAGAGATTAAATAGCATTTTTTTTTAAATATATAATTAAGAGGGTAATTGATCGAGCATTATCGAGGTCTATTACCATGTTGACTGAAATATTAACTTTAATAATGGTAACTCGACCTTTCGACATTCCGTCTGTTTGTAAATTTGTTTGCTACGTAGTTACGACCAAACGCGTTGTTCGATTTTCTTCAAATTTTGTATGAATGCTCCTTGAAATCATTAAAAACGACTTATATGTTTTTTAACATATTTTTTTTTTTTTTTGGTCTCGAAGTCTACTGCTTTCAGAACTACTAGTATTATAAGCCACAGCAACTCTTTCTGCATAATTGCTTCTACTCTCCCTTGCACATCTATTTACCCGATTATATGGTACAGCCGGGGGGAAAAAACGAACCATCAATGATTATTTAGTTAGTTTTTATAGTAGAGCTAAACTTATTATACCATTTTGTATGGAATAAAGTCTACTACACATTGATATACAAAAATTTTGAATAGGGGACTATCTTCATATTAAAATCCGCACCAATTTTAAAATTTCAAATAGCAACACCCAATTTGGATTCAATATTGAGAATCTACGACAAAATTTATCGTTGAATATCAATTTGCAAGTCATTTGGTTAAGCAGTGTTTTAATTATGAATATCGAAAGTTTAGAACTCGTATTAAATGAATTTCTTAAACTTTTAATCATATCTTTCTAAATAATAATTTTATTAAGCTGATATTTTTATCTGTAAATACACTATCTATAAAATACACTAACTTTCATTACTTATATGTATATTTTTTAATTTTTATTTAAATTAGGATATTAATATTCATAAAATTTATGAATAGCTACCATGCTATATTTTGATAGTGATGGATTCAGAAAAACGTTTTATATGCATATCTAAAATTTCGTGATTTTCCTGTTTGTAGTTTTTTTGCTATATTAAAATGTGCATCAAATGATCATTTCAGGGGTCATACACAAATTTAAAATCTGCAGAACTTAACAGAAATCTTTACTAATTTTGAGAATTAAAAGCGCTGTGATCGCGTTGGCATAAAATTATAAATTCTTATTTAAAGGCGAGGGGTATACGGGAGTGGGGGAATAAATGACCACGGGAAAAGAAGAACCACGGCTAACGCCAAAACATTTTCTACCCACGTCCATTTCGAAGTACAACTAATACTTTGTTCAATGTTGAGGTAGCCCCTCAAATAAGATCGATACATATTGTCTAATATCTCTGTATATAAATGTAGGAAATTAACGAAAATTTATATTAAGATTATTTTGTGGGCGGGGAACATTTCTGTGCTATCAAAAGTAGGCGTTGCTATTGAAAACTTTAAAGTTGGTGCGGATTCGAGTATGAAGATAGTCCCCAATGCAAAATTTTTTTGCATATCATAATGTATAGTAGACTTTATTCCCTACAAAATGGTATATTAAGTTTAGCTCTACTATAAAAACTAACGATAATCATTGGTGGTTCGTTTTTTTTTCTTCTCGGCTGTACCTATTGATACCAAAATATATATATATTTTTAATTTTTGGATATAACTGCGTTTGCATTAGGACACTCAGATCATATCCATGATTATTTTAAAAAATATATTAAAAAAAATTAGGCATATTTTTTTTATTTCACTTTACGTTAGCAAAATATTAACGTAACACTGAAGTACTGAAATAATAAATTCATTATGAAATTATACGTGTCAAGAAAAATCTAATCCGCAACATTATAAGGCCATTAAATTGTGCGTACTAAGTAATGATTAATTCAAAGAATATATTTATCTCAAATTTATTACTAAATTGAAATATGTGGCATTGTTTCCGTGTCTTTCTTTCGAGATTGATCCCAAACCGTCGCCAATAGTGCACATTAAATCTAATCGGGGTCCAATGTGCTAACGCCTATTGATAGGCGTCGGATGCCAGCTCAGGTGTTGTTCTCGTTATCTGACCATGGTTCAAAAATACGAGGCATCGTTCCCGGGTCTTTCCTTCGAGATAGGCCTCAAACCGGCGCCAATAGCCCACTGTGCAGCTCTAGTGCGACGTTAATTAATCAAACCAATCCAATCGAGATTGGCACCGACCTGTCGCCAATAGCTCACTGTGCAGTTGTGTTGCGACAATAGTTAACCAACCAATTTACCAATCCACGAAATATAGCTACGTGGAAACATATATATATAACCTGTTGTTGGCCCAAAAAAGACAAGGTGGCCCTGAGGAACTATCCGAGTCAATACCATTCATAGTTTGGTTTGGTTAAAATACGTCGCACTATAGCTGCACAGTGGCTATTGGCGACGGCCTATCTCGAAGGCAAGCCCCGGGAACGATGCCTCGTATTTATGAACCATGTTCAGATGACGAGGACAACACTTGAGCTGGCTCCCGACGTAACCTCAATAGGCGTTAGGACATTGGACCCCGATCAGATTTATCATGCACTATGTCCCGTATACATGCCAGTATAATTTGTTGGATGTTTTAGACGACTTTCTAGTATTTTTGTAGCGATGCTGGTAACCCTCTGATTGCAATATCACTACTTTTTTACTTTTCTTTGTCAAGTCCATCGCACGGATACGAACTAGCAATTCTCTGATTACTTGCTGAGCACCTTGATCCACTGTGCCACTGGGAGGCCCCGTACCATTTAGAGGAGTGTGAGTTCGATTCATAGTGGACTTGACAAAAGTTAAGCTGTAACGAACTTGCAAACAGAGGGTTGCCATATTTACTCCTAAATTACAAAAGTCATCCAAAAAATATCCTCATTCAACACCGGCATGTATACGGGACTGGTGTACGCTAAATCTTGGGGTTCAATGTTCTGACGCCTATTAAGGTTGCGTCGGGTGCTAGTACAGGTGTTATCCTCGTTATCTGACAGTTGAGGGTATTTTTAACCGTGATTTTAACGGGAATGCTTTATTGTTGTTTGCCGTTGTTATGACAATATTACTAGTTTTGTTTATTTTATAAAGTATTTTTATATCTGTATTTGTGTATCTTATGCATTATATAATTATTAATGGTTCATTATATATTTTATTTTGTGAGTCGACTGGTACATCATATTTTTAGATTTGTGAGGAGTGTAGAATGACAACTTACAAAAAAGGTATTAAAAAAAATAATTCGATTCAAATATTGAAATGTTATTTTGGTATAGTATATTTTAAAAATATTATTGTTATTAAAAATCTGTATTCTTAGCAAAAGTTATTAAAATATTGATTAAATATTGATAGATATTTAATGAAAATTATTATTAATTGAATATGAAAATGTGTTTAATATAAGAATATAAAACAATATGTAAATTATTTCTTTGATTTTTGGAAATATGGTAGACCATCGATATAACAACCCCTCACAGAAACATTACGAAATGATCCTTATAACAAGCTTAAAAAAAGTGTTACCAACAAGCTTATTATATGATTGGGATTTTCATTGGGGGTTGTAAAAAATTTCTATTAAGTCTTTTTTTTTTTTAATACTCACTGTTTTTTATGTAATTTGTCTAAATAGTGCAACAGAACTGAGGTTTAACATTTGCAGTTGAAACATGTGCCATAAAAATTATTTTAGTGTGCAAGTTCTGCACCAAATTAGCCTTATTAATTCAATAGGTGTTAATGGTTCATTCATTCTGGTTAAGTATTCATAGTTTGTTGTTTGTCCAATTAAAATCCTGTTTAGTATTCTAGTTATCAAATTTAGAAATAAGCCATGCTAAGCTAGTATACACTTATACTAAATTTTAGGGATGAACGGGATAGTGGTTTTCCAGCTGTTGGTTATCCTGCGCACATTACATACCGGATATACGAACTGGATTTCCAGGAGTTATTTTTTTTACGAAAACATCTTCTTTTAACAGTTATTTAATAAACTGTTCCTATTCATACTGATTTTGATACAGCTGGAATTGTTCTGTATGATGCGTTTGAAAATGTAATTTTGAAATATTTCCAAATTGCTGATTTAAGTTGTGTTATATTTAAATGCTAAAACTAGCTCTTACTAAACTGGAGAATAAAACAATTTTTAATATATAACGAACAGAGATGTAGCTATTCACCTTACACACCACTACCCATGTGGATTATTCAAACTCTAAGATAGCTAGTGGCTGGTTCCGAATGTCTACAACATATCTTTCTTACTATCTATTCTCTGTGACCCACCATGTCTGAAACGTACCTGGTCAGATTTAACGAGAAAGTTATCACTTCACTCCTTACCCATCTTAATAGCCCGAGAAAAATTCAAGGGCGGATCTGCAGGCTGCAGTATACATTAGTATTTTTAGGAAAATACTTATAGCAAAAACAAAAGAATTGATAAAAAAAAAATTGTGGCGTTATATTCATCTGTATATCTGGCACCTTGCTTCCAGATACCGGGTAGTTAAAAATCAGCCAGATACCAGATAGTTACTGGATATCTGTTTCATCCCTACCAAATTTGTTTTCTTAATTTTCTCCATTTTGTAAAATGGGTGGTATAATTGTCATTATTAAACATTTATTTTGAAGCCAAAGTTTTCTTTTACAACAGAATTGTTGCTAAGAAATTAAATTTGCATTTATATTCTTTAATGTGTATTCTGATATTAAATATTTTTCTTATTTTTTTGCAGATGAACTTAATAAACCTGTATCCTTTGAAGCTAGTTCGTTAAGTGACTTTTTGGGAATTATATTTAGCTTTTATTTGACTCTTTATTGTTTTAAATTCCTATCCTTCGGATATGGTTTCTTTAATTTTATGCAATGCAACCATTCTTCAAATTTTATAATTTCAATTTTAAATATGTATAAGCTTATAAAAAATTAATCAGTTTATGTATATGTATCAAATGTAATTTGTCTCCAATTCATATATACACTAAAAAAACAAAGTTTGTATGTAGTGTGCTGTAAACATTGGCTACATAATATCTTTTGATTTGCATCAATAATTGATTTGTCTCGTTAGATTCAATGTTAACATAATAAGCACATATAGCCACAAAACTATTCTTGTTAGTAAATTTTTCCTTCTTTAAAATGATCCATTATGAACTTGAACCAAAATTTACCCTCTGTTGCTCAAGGCCATATATCTCTAGTCCAGGTATCTCTAGTTTTTCTAGCAATGCATCAATTTTTTAAATTCGTAAAGATATTCCATTTTACAAATTTAAATACAAATATTGACGACCAACAACAGGATCAAGGCCCAACAAGGTTGATCCATCTAGTATCTTCTAACTATCCCCCAATGCATATCTAACTTCTTCTTAAAATCCGTTACTCCTTTACAAATAACAATATACACTGGCAAGTTGTTCCATTTGTCTATTACCCTATTATAGAAATAGTGTTTTCTCCCTTCCAGATTTGCATGGGATATGTTTAACTTAAATCCATGACCTCTCGTTCTATCACCCATATTAAAATCTAAAGCCTCCACATCTCCTTGTTTGATAAATTTGAACAGTTGAATCAAACCTCCACTAACCCTTCTCTCTTCCAGAGTATACATATTCAAATTTCTTAATCTATCTTCATAATTCATGCCTGAAAACCCTTGGACCATTTTAGTAGCCCTGTGCTGAATTCTCTCTAACAATTCAATGTCTTTTTTAAGATATGGTGACCAAAACTGTACAGCATACTCAAGATGTGGCCTTACTAAACCTTTGTACAATGGCAAGATAATATCCTTAGATTTTGATGAAACACTTTTTCTGATGTACCCCAACATTCTATTAGCTCTATTGCTAACCACTGTACATTGATGACTCATTTTAAAATCCTCACTTACTAATATGCCCAGATTACTTACTATCTCACTATTTTTTATTTCTGCCCCCTGTAAAACATATGCAGCCTTTCTATTTTTGATGCCCATGTGCAAAACTTGATATTTACTGATATTAAAAGACATACCCCATTTAACAGCCCATTCTGATATTTTTGTTAAATCACCTTGTAATTGCTCTATTTGTTCCACAGACTTCACAGTCTTCATAATTTTTAAATCATCTGCAAAGATGCTGTAATTGCCCCCTATCTCCCAACTAATATCATCAATAAAAATAATAAATAAAAGTGGACCTAAGACAGAACCCTGTGACACTCCACTTTTAACTTCTGCCCACTGAGAGTAATTACCTTTAATTTGCACCCGCTGACTCCTACCAATTAACCAGTTCCTTATCCATTGTAAAATTTCACCCCCAATCCCTAACCTTTCTAACTTGAACAGCAATGCCTTGTGGGGAACTTTGTCAAATGCCTTCTGGAAATCAATGTATACTACATCTACACTGTTCATTTTATCTAATTCTTCAGTAACCCTATCGTAGAATTTTAAAAGATTCGTTGTACAAGATCTTCCTTTCCTAAATCCATACTGATTCTCTGACAGCAAGCTTTCTAATTCCAAAAATGATATGATGCTATTTTTTATTAATGGTTCAAAAATCTTGCATAACACTGATGTTAAACTAACCGGTCTGTAATTACCAGGTTCACATTTTGCCCTTTTTTAAAAAGCGGAGTGACATTTGCTAATTTCTAGTCTGTTGGTACATTACCCGAATTAAACGTCGATTTGAAAATAATTAGTACAAAATCTCCCAGTTCTTCAGCACATTCCACTAGTACTTTTGGATACATTTCATCTGGCCCTGGTGCTTTAAAAGGTTTAATACTTCTTAAATGATAAACTACTTCTTCTCTAGTAAAATTGCATTCTTTAATAACCGGACGCATATTATCCTCTATTTGTATGAAATCAGATTTGAAGTCCTTATTAAATACACCCATTAAAAATTCATTTAAAATATTAGCCATTCCTACATCATCTTGAATTAAGTTGCCTTGATAATCTTCGAGTGGACCCAGATGATTATTTCCTTTATTGTTTCCAATGGTGTAAGCAAAAAATCCCTTTGGATTATTGTTGATATCCCTAGCAAGTTTTTTCTCCAATGCCAATTTCTGTTTTCTACTGATATACTTAAACTCCCTTCTAGCTTTTCTATACTCCTTACAATCAGTGTCCCTACCTGTTTCTTTAAATATTTTATACTTCTTTAGTTTTAACTTAAGAGCTCGTTTTGTTTCCTTTGAAAACCATATAGGAGAAAGCTTTTGAACTACCTCTTTCTGCCTAAACGAAATATGTTTATTTACAGCTACATTTAATTTATCTTTAAATTCCTTCCATTGATGTACTATATGAGAATGCTCCAACCCATCCTTAAAAACATTAGTTACCTCAGCTCGTAACTTATGGAAATTAACATCTCTAAAATTTGGAATTAACCTGTTATTTTTAACTACAGTTGTCTGAAACGTAATGTTAAATCTAATACTATTGTGGTCACTTTCCCTTAGATGCTCGCTCACTGTTAAATTGTGTACCCTATTTTCACAACTGCTAAACACCAAATCTAATAATGAATTACCCCTTGTATTATCATGAACCAATTGATCTAAAAAGCAATCTGGAATCGTTTCCACGAATTCTGCCCCACTTCCAATGTTAACTAGGTTACCCTTCCAGTCAATGTTAGGAAAATTAAAATCTCCCATTAAAATTATTTCTCCTTTTTTACATGCTTCATTTATATGATTACATAGAATATTATCTTGTTCAACAGTGCTATTTGGGGGTCTATAAACATTTCCTGCAACCAAATTCTTACCTTTATGATTAGTTAATTTTACCCAAACTGTGATTCAATACATTGAGGTTTGCATTCAAAAGTTACTTCCTAACAATTTAAATATTCTCTTACATAAATCAACACACCTCCTTTCTTATTAATTCTATCCTGCCGAAACAAAATGAAACCCTTAATTTCTAATAACGCAGCTAAATAGTTAACATTTGTCCAGCTTTCTGTAATCCCAATTATATCGATGGTTTCTGCTGCTACTATGCCCCTTAATTCTTCTATTTTATTCCTTATACTTCTTGCATTGCAGTAAAATACCCTTAACTGTTCTTTAATATTCATATCCGAACATTCACCCGCTGCATTTTTTCTAGATGTTGTAGACCCTGTTGAAGAATTATATAACAGATTACTACCCTGACTTCCCAAAGATTGATTTTTTAATCCCAATTTATCAACCCGTCAGTGAATATTTGGCTCCTGTCTCAAAACTAGTTTTTTGCCTGCAAACTCTCGAGTACCAACTTACTCACAGCCTGGCTACCTTTCCTTCTTAAATGAATACCGTCCCGAGATAACCAGTCCATCTTACTTGCTTTCCAAACATCCACAAAACCGACATTCATTTCATTACATATATCCCTGAGAAAACCATTTAAGACTCTGATTCGTTGGTTGTCCCACCCCCACCGAATACCATACCTTGGCAGAAAACTAAGAACTCTCACATCTCCCGTCTTGTTTTTGACCTCTTCAAGGAGAGCCGTAAAATCCCTCTTGAACTCAAAATTTGATGATTGATATACATTATTGGTACCAACCCATAGTACAGCCTTGTCCTCAGTCTGTGCACTACCCCTACTTTCACTGCCTTGGTGATGTTTGAGATCTTGGCTCCAGGCAAACAACACCTCACAATTCTCGGCTTGACTTTACCTACCTCATTTCCTATAGATCTTACCATAGAGTCCCCAAGATTTTACAATATTTTTTTAATTTAAAAGTTTTAAGTACAACTTACAAGCTATATCTTTACAATTAATTAAAAAAATTAAACAATATAAAATAGCATACCTAGGAAAAATTATTTATATTACAAGCAGCAAAAACAACTTTACAATTGCGAAAATCGTGTAAGCGTCAGAGGGTTAAAATAAAAATTCTAACTATTCTACACATTTATGGAAAAAAAAAGAACTACTGATTTTCTGAATGTTGTAGATTGCTTTAATGCATCAGTTAAAAGTTAAATTATTTTTCCTATACATGCATTTTTGAGAATTTTTTAAACTTAATTTCTTTTAAAAAATATCTTTAAAATATATGTTAAGGTTACAAATAAAAAAAATGGTTCAATAAGTATCTTTTTGAATAAAAATTTTGGATTATTATGAGAAAACTGGAGATCACTGGATATAAGTGTCAGTTGATTACAATTGAACCAAATTGCTTCAAGAGTTAAATTATTTCATTAAATTCAAAATATTTTTTTAAAAAAATCAACTGAATTTGAAAACATTTACTATATTTTTTCTGTATAATTAATTGTGTAATAATTTATGCTAATTATAACAAGAAATGTTCTTTCTTCTTAAAATTGAATAAAGTATTTGTAATTATATGTTTGCAAAAGAAATATGTAATAGTTCTTGACAAATCACAGATATCTTCTTTATCATATCAAATCTTATTGGTTAGCGGATGGTTGTGTTTTGAATTATATTTTATTATTAATTGTTTGACAATAATATTTAAAAGTGAGTAAAATATTATTTCTGTATGCTTTGTATTTTTATGGTACCTATAAATCTTTTAAAATGTACTTTATTGTAATGAAGCTTTCAATATATTTAATTATAAATTGGATATCTTGCAATTTACAACTATGCAAAGTGTGTAAACGATGTTGGACTTAAGTTAAAGTAACCCTTAGGAAAATTTTGGCCTGAATAAAATAAACTTAAATGTGAAGTGCTTTGTTATTTCTTGTTAACTGCATATAAACCATTTAAGATACATAGTTTATGAATATTTTCTGTATAACTTATCAGGTAAATGGGAAATCTGGTAGTATCAGATAATTAAAATCAAAATGTTACTTCTGAGAATTGAAATATATACTTTTCATTCAAAAGTTGACTCTTGACTATGAAGCAGTTGCACTGCCTATTTATAAATATTTGCAACAAATATGAAAAAGATATTTATGACTAAAATTTGCCATAAATCATCAAATTGTTTTTTCTATTTTAAACGTGAAAACATCATTCCATAATAGTAATTACCTCCCTTCATACATCAATTTGGTTAATTTATTAGTATCTGCATACCCAATCAAAGTTATAAAATTACATTTTTCATGGTTTGTTGCTTTTTTGTGTACAAAAGAAATTTTGTTGTGATGAAATGTTTTAAACCAGAAGATTTTATGCACTCTTGGTTACTTATTGTAACATTTATTAAGCCTCTACATATCTAATGTCTATTATTACTTTTATGTATTTTACTATTTCAATACTTTAATTGTCCTTTTGCTCTAATTCTTAGTGTTGAGTTTCGCAAAATCAATCATTTATAATATTTAAAAAAAATTCCAAATGTTTGCAAGTAATGACCTACTAATCATTGTTGTTTTGTCAATAATCTTTTATAAAAAGCTTGTTTTCAAAAAGGAAGAGGCATATTTATTTTAAGTTCAAATAATCTGGATACATTTTCATTGAAACTTGAAAAAATTATGGCAGATGAAGATCAAGCTTATTTTGATTTATTACCAAATGACATAGTGTTACAAAGTTGGCCCAAGTGCGGATCCATGGAGGGGTAAATGGAGTAATTACCCCACCCCCCCTAACATTTAAGATTATTTTTTCAAAATTCAACTTGTGCAATGGAAAAATTTAAACTTAAAAGTTTTGCTAATATCAGGATATTTTTATATAAATATGCTTTTAAAAATTTATGATATCAGTACATACATTGCTTAACTTTCTTCCCACTGCTGCTACATATTTTGAGATCCCATGAGTCAAAAAAGCTTTTTTTCTTCAATTGATCAGTTTAACTGCAAGTGTTTCATTAAACAAAATATCCCAAGAATGAATTCCTAAATCGATATACTTATTTTTTGCGTCTATAGTATGGAGCACTAGTCGTGACAAGAAGAATTCATTCTTTCTTTCTTTTCTAGAATTTTAAGGTTTTTTTAGAAGAAAAAAATAGTGATATTTAAAGTTTAGATATCTTAGTTCATCTCTCACCTTACAGCTATGTCCTTATGATTTGGACATTACAATGGTGCATGAGAGTGCACCAATTAATTAATTTTGAAAATGAGATAAATTGTTTTATAAAAAAAATGCTCAATAAACAGCATTTTGGGTCAGAATATTGAATTCAGGGAAATCATATAAGTTTCCTATTGCCAGTGATACTCAAAATTTGAGTTAAAATTTGAAATTCCTTAGACAGTACTCAAAGTATTTTTTTTTTAATTTCTGTAAAATCGACTAACTTCTATAGGGAAATAAGTAACTTAATATTTAAAAACTTAAATAATAACAAAATGATCATTACTAAAATTTTAATGTAGTATTTTCAGCAACGGAAATATTTTTGATTATCAAGTAGCTTAAATTTGCTTGCATTATACCTTAAAACTTGGTGAGGGAGGAGAGGGTTCAAGTTTGGTATTCTTGGTAATTCAATAACACCAAACTGTATTACCCCCCCCCCCCCCTAACAATAATCTCTGGATCGTCCCTTGAGTTGACCTCATAATGTCACCCCATGTGACTTCTTTTAGAAGTTTGTAAAAGGTCACATGTTTATAGCACCCTTGCTCATAAGGCTATGCAAACTCAGATTTTTTAGAAGCATTTACGAACGACACATTTGAATATATTTACCATAAATTGGTAGATGCTATTGACATTATGTGTGTGACTAAAGGAAGTCATATAAAATGTTCATTAAAAACCTTACATTTTTTTTCATTTATCATTTATCATTCTATATTGTTAATTTTTGAAAGTATAATTTTGAAATCAAATGATTCTTTCTGAATATCCCTGTGTAATAATGCATTCATAAAAGTGTTTCTTTACTATGTATCTAAACTTGAGATGTAAATATTTTAATGATGTTTTATTCATTTTTAGAAATTTATTTTGTATATCCTATTGGGCATTTATCTTCTGAGATTGCACTTCTATGTTTTCTCTTTGGAATTGAAAGCATAAGGAATTTTCTGGGTAAGAGCTTTTTTCATTGTTTGTGTGAAGTATTTATATAGTTAATAATTATGAAAGGTTATTGGGTTACAAATGTATATTATTTGTTATTAATGTAACGGAATTATGTACTTTTCTGAGAAGTCCTAGCACTATAAATTTTAATAAAAAGGGTTATGTAATAAAGCTTTTTGATTGTTAGCCACTCAGACCAAAATGTTAAGAACACCCTTTAAAATGACACCAAAATATAAATCTATCAGCTTGAGCTGACAGATAGTGTTGAGCTCCCACTAATAATTAGGTTAAACATAATAATTGAAATCATCGCACAAATATGTGCATTTAATGTTTTAATAATAAGATGCATAATCCAATTTATTAACTGTTCTAGTTATGATATAATGTTAATGCTAAAATTTTATTAAAAATATTCAAGAATATTCAATTTACACTTTTTGTTGCTTAATAATTTTTTTTATACAATCTAAAAGATCTTTGAAAACCATAATATAGTTTGGTAGTAGTTGCCCCTTGAATTGTTGAAATTGTAACACACACAAACACACACAGATATATATATATATATATATATATATATATATATATATATATATATATATATATATATATATATATATATATATATATATATATATATATATATATATATATATATATATATATATATATATATATATATATATATATATATATATATATGTGTGTATATATATATATATATATATATATATATATATATATATATATATATATATATATATATATATATATATATATATATATATATATATATATATATATACATATATATACATAAGAATGCAAAACAGTACACAGTTCCCAATGTGAATTTTTTGTAATTGTTGTTTCCTAGGTAGAATCTATAACAAAAATATATAAAAATCCGTGTGTGTATTTTTCTAAGTCATAGTGTATATGCACTTACAGCTTATGATGATGATAGAAGAAGGATATGTTAAGTTTTTATTGCTAAAAAAATTGTGTAATCAATTCTAAAATAAATATATTTTTAAACCTAAAGATAAATTTTATCTATATGTATGTAAAAAAATAATTTCTTTCTGGCAAAAATTGCAGAACTTCTGCTATATGCAAAAAAAAGAAAAATGGCCATGACTATAAAAATGTGCACAGAAATATTAAAAGATTTAATTTAATATTCCATATAAATTTTATTTGCTTTTTATTAAGCAGGCATCTGATGATATTTTACTAATATGTTTCTGCAACTGAAAAATGGGCCTTTGGCCAGTTTCAGATAGATCTCTATAAGCAGTAAATATTTGTTTAGAATTATATAGGGTTTAATCTAGTTGACTTAATATCAAGAATTCTTAAACTTTGCTTGGCCATTTTTGGCTATTATGCCAATACCCCCCCCCCCCTTTAAACCTTGCTATAGAGTTGCACAAACGGGCTATTGATGACAGGAATTTTCAATAACCAGCGAATCTTTATTTCAGATCACGGAGTGATATCTGAATTGCGACCTATTTTTGGATAATCTACAAACCTTTAATTTTGAGTAATAATTATTGTCTTGCTTTTACTCATACTTGGTTTTGCAAGGGTCTCGTCTATGCACAGCTGTGCAGTTAGATATACTGTAATTGTACAAGGATGTTTATTACATTTTAAATGTTCTATATATATTTTAAACTCTTATTTCAGGCCTAGTGTAAGTATTTCCTTTTTAAACATTGTCTTGTACATTTAATTTCAGATTTTTTTTTTATCCTTTTGAGCATCAGTGTTTCATATATCTATCCAAAGATCTCCAGTTTTACCACTCAAGTTTTAAATTCATAAAAATGCTCTTTATTGAAGCGTTTTTCATATCTAAAGTATTGGGATACCTTTTAGATCATTAGACCATCTCTATTAAAATAATTAAACATTTAATTAAAAAAAATATGTGCTAGAAATGCTAACTCTCTTGTTGTAAAAACAACTTTACATTTTCACCATTTTCTTTACCACTTAGAGAATTAATTGCATAAAATAAAATGTAAGCTATTTAAAAAAATATGTAGTGTCTGGTTTTTTATTACGGATACAAATGATAAAATACAGTTTATATTTCAAAGAACCGATGCTGCGAATTTTTTGTGTGAATATTATATAAAATTGTAGAACCCATAAATGACATATGAAGTGTTTAGAGCTAAAGTGGATCAAATCCTAAAGTATAATACAAATTGTTTGTTGCGGAATAATACTTGTTAATGATGTATATTTTCAGATCCATAGTGAACCAAGTTCCTGCTATTACTTTTTCTAACAGATGGCATTATTATCCGCCAAATCACTTTAGGATTCTTAATAAAGTTTTACCTTGATTATCTCAAAACTATAACTTCTGGATTTGGTTCACTTTAGCTCTGAATGCCTCATGTGTTCTACAGAAAATTTATCTTTTAATTTTTTATAGTTTGATACAAAAGGGATATTGTTAAAATATTTAGTTTTTCTTTCAATCAAAATACAAAAATTTGCATAATAAAAAGGATTAATTCTTTTAAATTTTACACTCAAATTTGTGTGCTGTTGTAAAACAGTTTGATTAGTACATTTCTTCATCCACATTTTTTTTTTCTGTTTTATTTTCCTAAATTTCAGATTTCCATAAGTTTCAGAAAGAGCTATAATTGTCTGTTAGAAAAAGTTTGAGCTCTATGTATGATCAAAAATTGTCTATGTGCTAATTTGGTGCTTACACTATAAAAACTGCTGTTTATCTAAAGAGCTAAGGCCAAGTAAAAGCATTGACAACTTTATATAACGTTTGAAATTAAGTATGAAAGATAATCTGATTTTATGCTCCAAAATTGCTTGTTTGTTATATGCAAATTTATGATATTCAAAGAAACTGAATTCCGAGCCCAAGAAATAGATGGTGATGTCTGTTCTATTATGGACTTTCAAAACATTCATATTGCACACAGTACAGTTTAACATTAACTTCATGTTCAAAGGAGAATGTATAAAATTGAGATATACATTTTTTATATGAGGTAAAGCCGATAATCCAAAAGAAGCTTTTGAAAAGGTGTAAAACTAAATACATATAATATTGCTTATCAAATTAATTTAGATAAGTATAAAATGATAGATCGTGTGCATCATTATGTTCCTGTTATCTTTTACTCTATTTTCTTTGATTTTGAAATTTCAATTATTCTATTTCTTCAATAAAACATAATATCATTTAGCGACAATATTATATTTCAGAACATTAGAAATTCCACATGATAAACATCCCTATTAAAGTAAAAAACAGAGTATATTTTGATGGCTTTTTAGCAAAAGAAATATTAATAGAATATTAAGCAATTTTGTTAAAAGTTGATTCTGTCAGCTTCATTGAAATGTTTTTCAGAAACATCTGTTTTCTTATTAATAGTATTTTTTTATATACAGTAAAGTAAGTAGCAAGATTATAATTTTATATTAATATTAGGTTGTTTTAGAAGGTTTGGTAAGGATTATCCTTTGGCTTATACATGCTTGGCAGCTTGAAGACAGTATTAAATAAAAAAAATTTACGACTGTTTGAAACACTTTTATGTTGAGCTGGGAATATATTCATAAGTATTGCATATTAATATTAAGTATATATGAGATAAAAATCTTTTAATATATGAATGTTTATGAAGAGTTCATTTAATTGTTATTTGTATAATTTAAAAGGGTGTTTTATGAAAATAATGGAAATGTTAATTAGAATTACATTTTGAACTGTTTGTTATTGCTGCAAATTACCTGAATATATTTTTGGTGCATTTTTTCTGTTGCTGCATTAATTAACATTGTCTTTATCAGGCTGTGAGTTCATTTAAGTTGAACAGTTTTGTTAAGCCCTTGTATATATTCAGAATATCTTATTTAGTTTCTCAATTGCCAAAATTATATATTTAGTTTTTTTTAAATATAATACTTAATTAATAAGTTTTATTACAGAGTAAAATGTAATTGTTTTATTTTCAGGAAGAAAAGGTAATCTGACTGAGCGAATGCTATCAGTAGTTTTATCCTTGCTATTAACAGTGCCTGTGATCTGTGGTGTTTCATATTTTATGTGGTGGCAGACATATGTTTTAAAAAGTGATTTAATTATATCAATTATTATGTTAATTTTTATAACACTTCAAACACTCTTTGCAATATTCACTTTATTCACTTTTGAAAGATAATTTTGTAAACTATTAAACCTTGCTTGATATCTTTTTATAAATAATATTTTTTTTAAATTAGAATTTTAATGAATTTCATGTAAATATGTATACTGCATGTACTATTTCAATAGATAGTACTTGTTTTAATATGAATATGCTATTGTCTAACATACATATATTTTTATGATATCATGGTCCAAAACACTTATGGAATAAAATATTTTTCTGGCAATTTTTAAAAATAGGTGCTTGATTTTTTTACTATATGTATACATACTAATAATGACTATATAACATGGATACATATAATAATCTTTCTTTGTGTTACTAATTTAATAACAAAATGCCAAAAAAAATTAAACAAAATAAAATATTAGGTAGGAAAGGAAAGGACACATGTGAATGTTTTATTTTTTATTCTTTACTGCTTATTGTTGTTAAGAAATAATTAAACAAAAATCAATTAATCTAAATATTAACACCCATATTTCTTTTTGGGATTTTTTTAAGATTTATTAATAATTTCTAAATTTAATGATCATTAAAAATATATATAAAATTGTTCACATGTGCCCAATTGATGGGGTGGTTGTGAAATACCTGGGGCACATGTAAACAAAGTAGAAATATGGTTATATGAAGAATACAGTTTTAATTTATTTAGATTTATTTCTATGGATATGATAATCAAAATCGCAAACATTGCCTGTGTGTAAGTTTATTTATTTTTAAAATTTCATTGCTTGACACATCTAAAACTTGGTCATTGGTGTTGTGTGACATAAGTTTTAAAATACAAACAACTGCAATTAATGAAATTTAAATTCCCCAATAACTTAAAATTGAAATATAGACACAAACAGTTTTCATCTGCCTCGTATAGTTTGACAAGAGCCATTTTAATCTATTTTGGTCTAACTTGTAGAAATTAAGTACTTTGATAAGAGAAAAAAAATATCACAAACTTAAATGTTACTATATCTTCAAAAAATGATATTCTTCTTACAAATATTTAATATTTGTTTTTACTTAAAATCAGAGTTCGAAATTAAGAGATAAAGGTTAGGTGTCATTGACATATAGCAATTTTTTTTAATTGCCAAAATTTTCTGCTTAGGCATAATTTTAAAATCAAATTGCTCATGTAGAGCTGCCAACTGTTGCGATTTTTTTGTAATCGTTAAAGCTTTTTTTTGCATAAATTAGAAGCATGTTTCCATTTGTACTCTAAAAGTATCATCGTTTTACTAATAAAATTAACGAAAAGTAGGAGAGCAATTATTGAACATCAACGTTAGACGTAAAAAATGACGACTGGTTGTAAAAATACTGTTGTCAAACAGAAATTTTTATAAAAAAGTTAGGTTTCAAAAATGACGGGTGTAAAATTATTGTTGTCAAAGTGAACATTTTAGGTGTAAAATACGACTAACGACCGCTAATGTCGAACCCTACTTAAAATGGAAGAAATACTTGCTAAATACTTGCTTTTTAGCAAGTAGTATTTTTTTTACTGTCGACATTAAAAATGTGTGATTATTTAGTATGTTTGATTAAGATATGGTACTAGTATTATCATATAATGTTAGTTTTTGAATAGTTTTTAATAGGATAAAATAGACACTGTTCAAAAGCGTTTTTCTTTTCAAGCATTTGTATTTATTCCCACCCATTCTGAACATAACTTAATTTTTTTTTATATAAATAAAAAACATTCGCATTTATTTATGAACTAGATTATTTATTTCACATAGCTTATGAAAAACTCATCATCTCGTACATTATAATAATGATGTAACATTCGGAAACTACAACAATTGGTGAAATACTGGTTACAAAATCCTTGTAGTTCCTTTCTTCCTATATAAATATGTTATTTTCTGTTAAATGTTTATAACACACAATGATGTTTAATAGTATTGATTGAATAGCAATACTACTAAATATCATTACTTAATGTTTGCAACATAATATAATTGCTTGCTTTACATCCTGGTTTCTTCCGTGGACAGGGGTAGTGGCTTACACATCTTGCAAATTCTCTGTCACATTCACAAAGCTGTGTTGCACATTTTTGTGATACTCCTGGCATAGATGCAACACCTACAAAACAAACAAAAATGTTAATATGATTGAAATACCCTTGGATGCCTTAGAGAGGGACAACGTAAAAAAATGAATTAATTTCTTATTGCGTTCTGTATTATTGAGTGAAAGTGTATTCGACTCACAATCGGTGGGGAACCGTCGCCAATAGCCCACTGTGCAGCTCTAGTGCGACGTTAATTAACAAAAACCAAACCACAATCGGTGGGTTGTGGATTCGAATATCGTTTCTGACAGCGTAGCGAGCTCGTGATCGAAGGGTTGCCAGATTCGATAATGGCCGTCCGCAAAAAACACCTTGTGTATAGGGGACTGTTGCACATTAAATCTGTCGTGGTCCAAAGTCTTTACGCATACGTATGGTGCCAGATCAGGTGTTCTCGTCATCCGTTCATGGTTCAAAATTACTATGCATTGTTCCCGGGTCTTTCCTTTGGGATAGTCCCCGAACCGTAGCCAATAACCCAATTTGCAGCTTTAGTGCAACGTTAATTAACCAAACAGGAGCCGCGGGGTTCGCCCCGAGGATCCGTCGTCGGCGAGCAACCACAGGGTTGTGAGTTCGAATATGGCTGATACAAGAGACTTGACCAAAAAAAAAATGTTAAAATGCAATCAACTTGTGAACGGAGGGTTGCCTGATTCGCTGCGAAGTAACAGTACGTCGTCCGAACTTACCTTTAATTTGTACTGCGTGTATACGAGACTGGTGCACGTTAAATCTAACCTGGTTCCAATAGCCCGACGTCTATTGAAGTTGCGTCAGGTGCCAGCTCAGGTGTTGTCCTCGTCATCTGATCATGGTGCAAAAATACGAGGCATTGTTCCCGGATCTTTCCTTCGAGATAGGCCCCGGACCGTCGCTAATAGCCCAATGTGCAGCTCTAGTGTGACGTTAATTAACAGAACCGATTTCAATTACATTCGGAATATATCCTAACCGTCTTTCGCCAATAGCCCATTGTGCAGCTCTAATGTGACGTTTATTCAATAAATGAATACTTTTTTTTAAATAGGCGGTCCGGAGCCTATCTCGATTTGGTTTTGTTAACCAACGTCGCACTAGAGCTGCACAGTGGGCTATTGGCGACGGTTCGGGGCCTATCTCGAAGGAAAGACCCGGGAACGATGCCTGGTATTTTTGAACCATGGTAAGATTACGAGGAAATACCTGAACTGGCACCCAACACCTTCAATAGACGTCGGAACTTTGGACCCCGATCAGACCAGTCCCGTATACACGCCGATAATTTTTGTGGATGTTCTGGATGACATTCCTAGCATTTTGTAGTGAAGCTGGCAACCCTCTGATCACAAGATCACTACTTTTTTACTTTTCTTAGTCAAGTCCGTCGCACATGATCGAACCGGGAACCCTTTGATTCCCAGCTGACGCCTTTATCCACTCGGCCTGCGTGTATACAAGACTGGTGCCCGATTTAATCTGATCGGGGTACAAAGTCCCAATGTCTATTGAAGGCGTTTGGTTTGGTGTTGTCCTCATCATCTGACCATGGTTCAAAAATGCGAGGCATCGTTTCCTGGTCTTTCCTTCCCGATAGACCCCGAACCGTCGCCAATAGCCTTCTGTGCAACTCTAGTGCGACGTTAATTAATCAAACCAATCACAAGTTCACTGCATTGAAAGTTTTTTTGTCAAGTTTCTTGGAGCCCCAGTTGCTCAGTTGGTAAGGCGTTCAGCTACTAATCAGAGGATTGGTGGTTCGAATCCGGGAAATGGACTTGACATAGAAAAGTAAAAAAGTAGTGATCTTGCGATTGGAGGGTTGCCAGCTTCACTACAAAAATACTAGAAAGTTGTCCAGAATATCCAACAAATTATACTGGCGTGTATACGGGACTGGTGCACGATAAATCTGATCGGGGTCCAAAGTCCGGACGTCTATTGAAGGCGTTGGGTACCAGTTCAGGTGTTTCCTCGTCATCTGACCATGGTTCTAAAATAACGAGGTGCATGTGTGAATGTGTATGTGTTCCCGGGTCTTTCTTTCGAGATTGACCCCGAACCGTCGCCAATAGCCCACTGTGCAGCTCTAGTGCGACGTTAATTAACAAAACCAAACAAAACAAAACCAAGTTTCTTGTATCAGCCGTATTCGAGGAGTTAAGAATATTTGTTTTTGTTTGTAGCTGGGTCGGAAACATTTAACTCGTAAATTGTTTCTTGTTTCTTACCGCAGAACAGTAGATGATTGAGAACATCATCAAAACATTCGGTAAGTTTTTGCAAGTAATTAGCAATTCATTAATCGGAGTAGTTTTAATTATAAAATAATAAAGATTGTATTTGGTCACTGTGTGTATGTATGTATGCATGTGTGTGGAAGTCAGGCATTACACATTAGATTATAAAACGTTGCAGATCTGAAACGGCCGCTTTACATAGCATATTGGTAGCTCTCAAAAGTTTTCGTACACTTACGAATTTCAATGAAATACAATTCTATCCATTAATAAAAATTATCTGAATGAAATTTTTTTTAATAATATCTCTAATTTGTTCTTAACAAAATAACGTATTTTTTTTAAAAACGTAGTAAATTTTTTTTTTGAAAAATCTATAAGCAAAAGTAACAAAGTTACCTCACAAAAGTGTCCGTACACGTTTAAAAATATATCTACATATTAGTAAATATTGTAATATTACGGTTAATTAGTACTTTGTAGGATATCCTGTAGCATCCACAACAGATTTTTAACGCCTGGGCATAAATTAAGTTTTTTTTTTTTTTTTGTAATTTCTGAGTGATGTGTTCCTCCATTTTTCGATCATTACCTACTGTCTTTAGTTAGCTTTTCGTTTTAATGTCATATTTTTGAACTTTAACATCAAGTTGTCTCCAGATTTGTTCTATTGGGTCTAAATCCGGCGATAGAGGCGGTGTTTTCAGAACTTGTGGACAATTCAATCGGAAGATATAAAAAGATAACCTGTTATATAGACTTAACAGATCACATATCGTTTTTTCAGACCTTCCGTTTCAATTATAGATACACCAGGGGCGGACGTTGTGTGCTTAGGATCGTTATATTGATAAAACAAAATCAAGTTGTTTCCAATGCCAAATTTTAGGTTGATAATTTTTATAATATTTAAATAAACATTTTGATTTATTATACCATCAATAAATACCAAATTACCTAGTCTTGATGCTTTTTTGGTCCCTCACACAAGGACACTTTTATCGCTATGTTTTACTGTTCAAAATAAGTTCTTGGGTTTAAGTTCCTCACTTGTCTTTCTCCACACAATTATACACATGTCAGAATCAAAAATGGTATGCTTTCGTCTGCAAGTTGGACATGATTCCAGTAATCTTCGGGGCTTATTTATCAATCGAGGCTTATTGATTTTGAAAAGGAAAGTCTAAGCTTTTCATTTTTCGCGCTTAAAAATTTTTTTTTGGTCAAAACGCTCATTTAATCCAGCTGATCTGAGCACTCGTCGAACAGTTTCAGGTGAAATTGAAGTAGACAATTTTAAGTAAATGTTCTTTAAAAATTTTTAAAGAACTCTACGTGGATTTTTCGCAATTTTTTTTAACTATAAATTTCTGATCACGTTGAGTTAATTTTGCTGGAAAAGCTTTTATTACCTTGCTTTTGATCCCATTTTCTTCTTTAAAGCATTTTATCACATATTGCACCGTAGAATGGAATAAATTTACTAATTTAGTGATACTCCGAACTGATGTTCCATTTCTATGATGAAAAATAATAAATTTTCGAATGCTAGTTGTTGCTTCCTAACGACTATGAGCCATTTTTAAATAATTATTAGAATATTGCGAATTAAGCAAGCAAATTAATTAAAGCCAAACGATTTTTTAAATATCACCACAATGCAAAAATAAATAAAGCGACAAACGATAATTTTATTTATGAATTTATTCGAAAATGTTTCGTTGTTCGATCTCTTTTGGGACGTATTTTTTCTTTGCTTCATTGCATTTTAATTTTTATAAAAAGAAAATGAGTCAATATTTAAAGTCAATATTCGTGGATCACGATATCACGTGACAACGAGCTCATTGATACAGTGTAAAGTTCGTTTATGTGTAGTTCGTTCATAGTTTCCCATATGAAGGATTTTTTTAATATTAAAGTAGATCTCGGTGTGAAGTTAATATAAATCATATAATCTTTGATAAACTTACCACAATGTGCTGCACCCGGGTTCATGCATTGCCATGTGTATGGAACAAAATAGATTAATGTCTGAGGACATGATATAAAGGCATAACACCAATCATGTTGCAAACAGCACCTGTGAACGAAAATAAGAGTATAAAATACTTATGTTAAAACACAGATTGCATGAATTATAGTTGTTTAAGGGGACAAAAATGTTTTAAAAAAATCTCTTCAATGACTTGTTGTTGTTGGTAGGATCACTGGATAAGGTTTAACAAACTTATTTATTGATTATGCTGCAGACTGCATTTATTATAAATAGCTTTACTTATTCTGTTGCTTTTGTTCTAAGCAAAATTTATAACTGCTCGATTTCTCAAAAAAATTAACGACTTCCGTTAAACGTTCGGAACAAATTAACTTAATAAATAACTTTAATTAAAACAAATTAACGGATGAAAGCGGGGTATAGTTGTTACCCCTTCAATTGGCTTCAAATCAACAAAATGTCTTGCCCAATCCAGAAGTTACAGTTAGAGATCGGTGATCTTTACGTGACGTCTCAATTCTTCATAATGCCGTGTCAGTTAAGAAGTGTAAAAAGGTGTAAGGAGTGTGCACTCCGGGCCAGGACGTGACTTGCATTATTGCTGATTCACGTAAGAAATTGAGTGAGAAGAAAGGGAAAGCGCTATTAGCTACCAATATAATTATCTTATCCCGCCGATTGGTTACTAATTAGACAAAAGTCATTTCGTTGGTCGGATGTCAAGCAAATTAACGGAAGTTGTTGGTCGGATGTCCAGGGCAAATTAACGGAAGTAGGATGTTTTTTTCCCTTTTGTGATTGATTAATGACAGCCGCTCTTTTATTTAGACTATTTTTAAGTATTTTAAACCTGGACTAGAATTGTCTTAACCAGTCTAACATCCTACAAAAACGACACTTGCGCTTTTTAGAATGTGTGAAGTCTCCTTCCAAAATACTAATGTCCGGTTAAAATGCATTTTATTTTGGAGAGGGATATAAATGCTACATTTACATTCTTCAAAAGCCTTTTTAATAAAATTTAGTTAGTTTTTTTACTGTAACAGATTGATAGAAAAAATTAGGCTTCAAGTGAAAATTAGTCTTCAAATACAAGTAAGATTTAGTTTTGTTGGAAATCATAATAATTAACGATATTTTTAAAATTTCAATTTTATATTTAGAAACACTTATTTGTAACTCGCAGAAAAGGGTTCTCCTAACTAGGTCCTATTTTACCCTGTGCGACGTTAGTTAAACAAACCAAACCTATTTTACCCTGTTTTTTTGACAGCATACTATACATATTTTATAGTTGCTATTATTTCGTGGTTAAAGCCCAGTTGCATTTATGAAAAGCCATTTTAATAAAATGTAGTTATTTTTTTACTATAACAGACAAAATTAGGCTCCAAATAAAAATTAGTCTTCGAACACAAGTAAGATTTAGTTTTGTTGGAAATAATAAGAATTAATGACATTTTAAAAATTTTAATTTAATTTTTTGAAACATTTATTTGGAAATCGTAGAAAAATTGGCTAACCTATTGAGAGCATTAAGATTTCGTATCAAGGAGCACCAAGCACATACTGTTAAACAAGAAATAAAGAAGTCCTCCATTGCCAAGCACTCTTGGGAACATGGTCATATATTTAATTTTTCTAACTCACATTTAATTTGCAAACCTAAATCTCCAGTGGAACTTGACTTCCTGGAGGCGTTTCATATTTTTAGCAATATTGATTCAGTTGTCAATGAAACGTTTGCGGACCCAGTATTTCCCGTTTGTTGGCACACAATAGTTAACTGCAACCGATTGTAATAGTTTTTTGTTTTTTGGCAACACTTTAAATTTCTGGGTTTATTTATATTTCATTACACACAGACTTTGCATTTTCCGTTGATGAAGGGTGATGTATCTCCCGAAACATGTCCGGTCTATACGGACTTTTATTGCGTATTTTAACGTTGCATTTGTATTTTAATATTTTATTAACCTATTGCGCCTCTATCATTCACCCTAGTTATGGGTTCTCCTACACTAGGTCCTATTTTATCCTGCTGTTTTGACAGCATACTATACATATTTTATAGTCTCTATTCTTTCGTGGTTAAAGCCCGGTTGGGGTGGTTGAATTAACGTCGTGCTAAAGCTGCACACTATAGAGTATTGGCGACGGTTCGAAATATATCACGAAGGAAAGACCCCAACACCCGGAGCAGCTGATTCTTCTAATTCTACTTTTTACGCGCTTTCTTGCGTCTTCAGTAAGCTCTAGATATCTCCGCGCTTGTCATAAGTTTAGACTTTTTGGCATTATTTAGTTCGTCTTAAACTGCTCTTTTAACCTGTTCGAGTTTACAATGCCCCAATTGAACTTGAGTGTGATATTTTGGCTTCAAAGTGAAATCTTTTACAAAAATCGCGCGTCACTTTCCACTCCACATAATTTACACACAAATAGTTTAAACTGTCAACTAGTCAAATAGAATTGGGTCAGAACCCCTCCTATTGGTCTGTAGTGAGAAATTATTTTCATATATATTTAATAATACGTTTTTTTTATAAGAAAATTATGCTTAAGAATTCTGTCACGCAGTTCAGAATCCGTATTATTAGTTTTCAAATTAGTTAATCCTGCTTCTGTTGGCAGCTAAAAAGCCGAGGACGCAGAGACACATCCTACATCATCTACTGCCCAAGAGACGTTGCCGTTGTGAGAGAAAGTTTCAGACCTCACAGATTCCAGTGAACATATATGGATGTGAAACCGGGGTTTTTAAGACATAACTTAGAACAATGGAATGTACAAATGCGTGGGAGTAATTTAGAAGAGATCATTATTGGAAAAGAGAAGTGATTGGGGAATGGATCCAGAAATAAGAGTCGAAAGAAACGTGGGTAAATTACATATACTTGGTAATTTTTTTTAATTGTACTACTATTAAAGGCGGATGAGGGTGTCATGACCCCTCTCATACGCATTTTCTGCGTTCGCTACTGTGTGGCCCTGCTGAGAAATCTGTCCTAGCCCCGGGCACCACTCTTCTCTTCGAATGACTGAAATGACCGGCTGTCTTCCAAATCCGGGCTGGCTAGTGAGAGGAGGCAGTCTGGTTCCGCTTCCAAGAGAAAGGGGTGGCGATCGCAGTGAGGTCGTCTGTCAAGCGATTTTGATAAGCCTCCCTCCCCCTGCCCTCTTTTTCGAAGGGCAAGGACGTTCGGCGGCAGAGTGGCGGCCTTCACAGGGAACCGCCCCGGGCAAGGCCATTGACACACTTCCACATCAACCTCAGGTGTGCTTACCTGGTAACCCACGCTTTCACAAAGACTGGCCCGGCTTTTTCGGCCACACTCCAATCTCAAACATCGAGAGAATCCGTTTGTGAAAAGCAAAGTGTCCAAAGTCCAACGAAGTGGTTCCCAACTTTTAAGTAGCCACGCACTACCCAGTCGAAAATTTGGCGCGGACCACCACCATAAAAACTTGGGTATTAAAAAGTATTATTTTGTAAATAAATTTGTAAAGAAACACCTTTTGAAACACCTAAAGAAACAAATAAATTTGGAAAAAACGCTATCGAGTTACAAATGAAAGAATTTTTTTTTTTTAAATCAAAGTAACCCACCCTGTTAATTCCTCAAATATATCAGTTGTCACAATGTGCCATCAAAAAGTTAAAAAGATACTTTCTCCGGATATATTGCTATAATAATCGAACTAAATATATAAAAGAGTTACTGAGGTTTTTCTGACAATTGTTTACTTTTTGAATAATCAAGACGATTTTTTTAATTGAAAATAACTCCACAGACCACTTTGGACCTTCTCACGGACACCAGTGGTCCGTGGACCACACATGGTGGACTCGCTGCTCCAAAAAAAGAAAAGAGGAACGCGTATCGTATTTCATTTCCGAACCTAATAGTCCATTTTAAACAACCCCTTCTTGATTTTCTTTGAAATTCCGTTTTAAAAAGGTATTTTTTTATTCTTGAATGTGAATGTATGTACTGTTCTGAATTCTAAATTACCAAATAAGTTTGTCAGAAACAGTTTTTTGCTTGATTCTTGATAGTCACACAAGTGATATCACGTTCACTGATCTCCATTTTTCTGCAATGTCTCACTTTTAAATTTATAAAAAACTATCTATTACATTATTTTTCAAATATATTGCTCTTGAATATATTAAAATGTATTTCTATAAAAATAATTGCTGAAAATACTGACAAAAGTGCATTAAAAAATAAATGGTCGTTACTACTCCCCTCCCCCCCCCCCCAATTCTTATTTAAAAAGGATGTGAAACGATCTCGGGAATCCTCTAACTCAAGGTAAAAAAAAAAGGTTTTATTTTTCATTAAGTTATTTTCCAATAAAGATTAGCGAAAAAGGTAGATTATTTAACGTAATGAAAACTAAACACAATTCCACGTCAATTCAGAATATGTAAACTTAAGACATAGATATTTCTATGTAATATTTTTTTCAACTTAGAACTATTCGACAAACAAATAGATCTTTTAGAAATCAGTCCATTGTCCACCAAAGCACAAAAATGAATTATTACACTTCTGTGAATTTGTCCCCAATATATATTTTTTATTCCTCGTCAGAATATTTGTATAAACATCTTTTGCTATATAATCGACTACTTACTTGTCAATTTCATCCACTGGCTGTCCGGAGCCCATGTACCCACAGTAGCATCCATAGCCTCTGTAACTGAGTGGGTTGCAACCTGACATGCACTTGAGCATCCTGGCCATTTGCATCACATTTCGCCGAATCCGGAACTTTCTAGTCTGAGCGCTCTCCAACGCGTCAGTACTCTTGTCTAATAATCCCACTGACTGTCGAAGTTGAATTTCGTTTGGCATGGCAGTTTGATTCTTCATTGGGGTTAGAATGACACCTACAAGAAAAAGGTCATTAGATAATGTAATACACACTCAGTGCCGTCACGCATAAAAAAATGGGAGAGTTAAGACAAGAAATTTCCTAACTTAACTATTCAAAATTCCCAACTTAACGATTCAAAATTCCCAACTTAACGATTCAAAATTCCCAACTTAACGATTCGAAATTCTCAACTTAACGATTCAAAATTCCCAACTTAACAATTCGAAATCCCCCCCCCCCCCCCCCGGCAAAAATATTAATATTTTATAATATTAATATTTTTGCAAAACACTTATAAGAGATATACATTTAAGGCGGTTCACAGCCTGAGGTCTTTATAGTGACAGAGTATTCCTAAATATCTGCCCAAATATCCTCCTATATTATCTTATACATAAAACTGAATTTCCCCAAAATGTGTTCGGATATATGCCCGTCTGTCAGTACAAGAAAAGCTCCCTAATTACATAACGTAAAGATTTGAAATTTACAAAATAGTTTTGTTTGAAAAATTAGAATTTTAACGAGACCATTTTCAAATGTGTACGATGTAATTTTATATTAATTTTTAGTGTATCCCAGTAAAGTTTCACGAAGTGGCCACAGTAATATCAGTTGTAATCAAAAGAGAAAAATGAAAATTTAATATATAAAACTGTAAATCAATTCGAATGCCGGTCTTAACAAGAAATACGGCGTAACTACAAAAAGTAGCCTTTTGAAATTTACACAGTATTTTGTTTGAAATCTTAAAAATTAAGTTTCTTTCGTATATTATAACTACTTTAATGTATCTCATTCACTTAACATCACTGAGTTAAATAATATCTGGAGTGCAGACAAATCGTGCGCTTTTTCCCAGCAAAAAAATTCTGCACTTTATCTTCAAAACAAATGGCATATCTGCAAATTTTCAGCAAAAATTTGTAGAATTCTATACTTAAAAAAAAAAAAGTTCTATGGAGATTTTGAAGTTTTCAGTAGATTTTAATTTGACAATGTTTTACACATGTATTTCTATAGTAAAATGTTTACTCTCTCTTACTTTTCATGCTATTGAGGGATTTAAAATCCCACGGATATCAACTATTAATGTGACTCATATTCTTCACTATACCAACGTAACCAAATATTTTTAAGACGTATTTTTTTATGCATATGTAGAATAATAGTTTAAAGTAATCAAAATTTATGGAAAAAAAGGTTCCGTAAAAGAGTAAATATCGAGGTTTTTTTTAAATTCGGAAACAAAAAATAACTACAGAAAATTAAAACATATTGTTATTTTTCTGTAATACTATTAATCACGGGAGTTTCATTAACAAGTGGGAATTTGGGTGTAGTAAGAAATTTTGTGTGATATTTCAAAGCAGTCTATTTTTATTCTATAATTATGTTGCGTTTTTAATAATATTTACATTTCTTTTAGAATTGGAACTAGTTTATTTAAAAAAAACAGTTAAGATTTGTTTTTACTACAAATTCACATTTTAATGCTCCGTATTCCAAAGGCCATAAATACAAATTAGATAAAGTAGGTACATCGGATGAAGTAGCAAATATGAAGCAAAAATGTTACATTGAAAAAAAGTCAGTGGACATATTCAAATCAAAATAAAAATAACTATGGTGGGTAATCGGGATTTTTTTTCGGATTGTTTTAAAAGTAAAATCATTGAAGTTTACGGACATTTTTCACAATTTGGCTATCATTTAAAAACTTTAACTTTTTCTGTGTTTTCTGTCTTTTTCGAACTCTAATTCTTTCGATCTATATAACTTAAAAACTTTCCAATGCTTAAAATCAGGCCTGAAATTGATCTTCTCAAAGAACAATCGACTAAAACGTTTTCAGACACTAGAGCGTTTTAAAAATAACAAAACTTAAGAACACAGACAATTATGCTATATTTATTATTAAATAGGTAATTATAAACTTTTCTCCATTATATATAAAGAAATATAGGTAAAATATAAATTCTATGTAAATATTTATAATCATATTATTATAAGTCAAATGTTAAATTTTAAACTTAATTGTTACCTATTTAAGATTATTTATTTCTCCCCTTGCGAAGAAGGGGTACTTTTGCTAGTTAATACATAAATACGAATAATTTTGTAGTCTGTGATAGTCTTGAGAATTCTATTCCTAAAACAGATTTCTGCTATTTTGATGTGTGATGTTTGACTGTCGATAATCAATGATTGTCGATAACCAAACTGTTGATAATCAATGATTGTCGATAACCAAACTGTTGATAATCGATGATTGTCGATAACCAAACTGTTGATAACCAATGTTTTGTTCGGTTCTTATACAGTTTTAGGATCTAAATATGTCACACACCCTCCCCCAAATTATCGGCTTTTCAAAAATGTTTAAGTTATGTTCGTCTTCAAAACCTTTTATACTTTGTAATGCTTTTATTAAACTCTACAATTGATGCATTGAAAAAGGTAAAAAAGACAGTTTTTAAGAAATTGAAAAAGACTGTGTCAGAATATAATAATTACATTTAATTTTTAATATTATATTTTCCTTTTTACGTTTATTATACACGAAATGAAAAAAATAAATAATAGCATTGTTGAAAGTTTTTCGTCATGTCAAAACTTGGAAATAGATCAACGTACTACCGCCTTTTTTACAGATTATAATTTATATTCAATAATGAAGTAGTTTACGTATTAAGTGCAAACTTGTAAATTGTAATAATTTATTTATTAATTTTAATATGGGTATCTTTGATGCGTATTTTTAAACAATGGGTCTTAACCTTTTCACTTGGGCTTGTTAAAAAAAAACTTGCCCTAATTTCTAAACGGGGGAAGAAAATAGAGGTAGAACAAAGAGTTCTCAAAGCATTGTGGAAGAATGACTTGTCTGACAACAAGAGGTGTGTAACTGTCTGGCGAACGGATCATTAACAATTATTCCTAAAAGCAGGTAGATTCGCCGAAGGGGATAGGGTCACTTGAGGTGTTGAAAAACTAAACTGAAAAACCAAGCTGAAGACGATCTGTAGAAACCATTAGTCAAGCGTCACATATCCGAAACCATGTAATTACATGTTCTGGTGCAAACAGCTCAGAGCTCACATGCTTTAACGCACCCTTCATGGTCAAAATTGTCCCAAGCCCATCGCTAGACCTATAAAATCTATGGGACAGATGCTGTCCCGGCCCACAAGTAAAGGTTAAAGGTTTTTTTCCCCCTTGAAAATGTGTTTCACTCTCCGTTCACTGTTAAAAATAGGTATATAAAAATAAATCAAATGTACTCATTTTTGATTACATTCGATGCTTATTATAGCTTCGAATACATAAGTTTCATTTTTAAAAAAAGATATGTACTCAAAAATTAGTACAATAAATAATACCCTTTCAATAAATATCAACAATTACAACTAATATTTAATGGGAATCCATCCCAGGTCCTCGGGGATCGTAGCCCAATGCCTTATCCGTTGTACTACCAGGGTGACATGAAAAAGTTATAAACGGAAGAAATGTTAAAAAGCCTAATGATGCAAAAAGAATGGGAAGTAAGATAATTGAGTTGTAATAACTATTTCCATTTAAGCAATCGACATCAAATAATGTGAAAAAACATCTTCTGAACACCTATTTTAAGTCTGTCGTTTTTTTTGTTGTTAAGATGGCTTGAACAGAAGCTGATATTAGCAATATTAAATCAGACTGCTCATTTTTGAGAAAGTACGATTACGGAGTACGACATCGCTCATTTAAGTACAATTTTTTTACAGTGTTGTGTAGAGAGGAACGTAATAAACGAATAGAAATTAGACATCTCGAATGCTAATTGCACCATGTTCTGATGCTTTTATTTTAAAAATCCATATTTAATGGTGGTGTAATATGCCAGGCAAATATTTCTCTTTAGATGCGTACGATGGTGTCATTTTCCCCAGTTAAGTCGGGCGGTGGTGTACAAATTAACAAAAGAAAGTATCTACGAGTTGTTATATAAAGTTAATATAACGATTAAAACTGTGCTATTTTTTATGCTGACGAGTTAATTTTAAAACCTCACTTTTCAATTTTAAAACAATATTTATTTATTATATAAAATTTTCTGGAATTTTTTAAATAATTTTTTTTTGCTTAGAAACACTTTAATAATTTGTCGACGAAGTACAGAAATGTAAGTTTAACAAAGTATTTTTCGGGAACATGTATCTCGCTCTGTTAAAATGCCAGTGTTTATTTATGAAATTCTACTCCAAAACCTAAATAACTTTATTTATTTTCATTAGGGAAACTCTTAAATTTTCGTTCAACGTCGAGAGTGGTAAGTGGTTTTAAAGTAACTTGTTTGGATTTAATTTAGGAAATGATCTTATTTAGTTTTATCAAACTCTTCTTATACAAAACGGTTGTTTTACAGTAACTTATTAATTTAATTTTGATTTAAATAACAAGCATTTTAGTGTTTCTAGTTAATTTAAATGTTATAATGTAAAGTTTTGAGTTTTTGGAACTGAATAAAACATCTAGTATTATTGAAAAATTAAATAACGAATTTATAACAATTGATGCATTAGTACTTTACTTTTGTATAGGGGTATTTTTAAACAATTTAACTATCAAATATACATAGTAAAATTACGGAAATGTAAAAATACAATTTTTTTTAAAATTGGCTGTAAAAGTCACCGATGCATATTAGGAAGGTTTGATGAATATGTAAATTAGTCATTTAATTCCACTATTACTTTTCTATAATTCTTATTATTTATTATAATTTTTATACAAAGATAATTTTTCCCCTCAAAAATTGGTGACATAACATTTGTGATGTCATTTGAGGGATATTTAGATCATGTATTTGCATTGGATACTCTGCATTTGAATTCGGAATGCAAAATTTTTTATGCCAACAGGGATGTAAGGAAAGTGATATTACAATGAAGTAATAAATAAAATTTATTATTTAGCCTGAAGAAACAAGCTTATTTTTCATGCTAGTGTGATTTCACTAAGCATAATACTACATGAATGCAGAAAAAAGTAGCTCCAACAATGAATATCTTTTCACACGAAGACATAAGTGTCAATCTGAAATTGAAGTGGCAATCGAAGGGGCAAGTGAAAGAAGGGGTTAACTGACAAAAATCACTTTCCAAGATAAACAGCTTTTTCTCTGACAACAATCTTGAAGAAAGGGGTCGCTTTCCACTGAGCATCGACTATTTGTAGCCAAGGAAAAAAAATTGGCACAACACTTTTTCCTATTCATCGATCGAGAGCGTAATTAGTTGTGTTAGGTTAACAAAATTGGCGCTTTTTCGTACATAGCGCATTTAGGTTCGCTTAATGAAGTAGAGCCATTATAAGTGAAACATATACTTTTTACTTCTCTGTATTTGCCTAAATAAATCACGCAGAGCCATACAATTTTGAGGGAAGACGCATATGTCATTAAAGGTTTACATCAAAATTAGATTTTTTAGTTAGTTAAATTAACCCCTTCTTCCACTCGCCCCTTCAATTATTATTCATGCTGTGTCATAAAAATGTTCACTTTCAGTAACAATTCTTAAAGATTTCGTGTTTTTACTTTATTCAAATTATCTCCTTTTGTGGATATATTAAAAATAAAACTATTAGTATTGTTTTCAAAAGAATACCCCCCCCCCCCTGTTTTTAAGGTTATTTAATAGTGAAAGCTTATTTCATGTGGCATTTAAACTACATTTGTCAAACTTCAATCTTAAAATTTAACGATTTTTTCTCTTGGAAATTTCTCTGTCGATCTTTTCCTTTCATACATGTGCCCTCGCATATCTTTCTTTTAAATGTAAATATGAATCCAAGTACTGTATTTTAATATTATCGCAATTCCGTTTTCGTTTGCGGTTTTCGAAGCGCTAAGAAACGAACTTCTTTCTGAACCTTCTGATATTTGTTTTTACTGAAAAAATGTTTAATTTATATTTCAATGCATTTCTTTAAAATAATTTGTGTTCTCTAGCATAAATGACTTTTAACATCCCCTCTAAGGGAAAAATGCTTCAATATATTTTATTTTAATGATTTGAAAACTGGTGATACACACTCGTCATTATAGTTTGGCTTTGGCTAAATGGGGTCTGTGAAGTCACTTTATTTTCATGATTTCAATAAGCCGATTGGTCAACTCTCTGAAACGCGGTTGTTGATTCGCTAAAACCGGATTTGATAGGCGTTACCCAATCGCCAATTAACCGGAGCTAGACTATATTTCTTAGATGGTTGCATAAATTTTCTAAATAGAAAAATTTTCTGAATAAAAATACGTATGTTCAAGTGTGCAAGATAGTAAGCAACGGAGCTTTAAGTTATAGACATATGATTTGTGTATCGTCTTAAGGCGCCGTTTTTTTCTCTTGTATCAGAAACAAATAAATGTAAAAAACGGACACGTCAAATTTTACTCGTATCCATCTGTCGTCCGTATAACTCTCTCTCTCTCCCCCCCCCCTCCTCTTGGAAAAGTACGAGTTGGAAAACGAACACACAACAAGTGCTTTGCTTTCTCCAGTGCTTACATATTTTAGTGTCGTCCATATGTTGCTAACGCCCATATGGGGAAGAGATTTTATGTCATACATGAATTTATGTTGTTTACAGGTCTTTTCTTTATCACAAATATAATTTAATCTGCAACTCAACTTAAGTATGAAATAATACTAATTACCCTTGCGTGTGTGACAACAGTAGTTTGGAACACATTTCTCTTTACAAAGCAAAGCTTGAGCTTGAAATTTCATAATCGACTGCTTGAAGGTTTGGATGTAAGCACCATAATCAACTCCCCGAATGGGGTACCAGCTGATATACTGAGTAGTCGGAGGTCGAAGGTCGGATACCGTGATCGTCAGGAGCCATAAATCTACGTTAGGAGTCTGTGATATTAGTGCACTATTCGTGCTTGTGTTTAAAACTGTTGGCGGGATGCTGTGTATGACGCATAATTACAGGGAGAAAGCATGGGCTTGGCGCCAGTTTTCAGAATCAAGGGGTATAAAATAACAAGGGGGAACCGTGAGTTAGGAATTAAACATAAGTCCATGCAGGGTAGAAAATCTCTTACCTTACATGTCCGTTATACGACCCCTCGCACGATTCTGCCAAATTTACCTCAGCTAAATTTACCTACATTCGACCCAGAGTATTCTTCAATGTGCCATTGCCATAAATTTCCTTATTCTAAAATAATTTCGCATAAATTCTTTATTGGCGACACCCTTAAACCCAGAGATTAGTTTGTGACAAACACAAAACATCTTAAAATAATTTCATTTGAAGTCGTCGTTTATCAGAATTAGTTAAGATTATACCCGAACACATGATTAGTTACTACATTAAGCAGCATAATCCGTCTATCTCATTTGCATAACTTTACCATTCCAAAATAATTTCGGTGAAAAACTTTCCTACACTGGATTAGTTAATTACACAACAGACGACTTTTACATCTCAAAATAATTTCATTCGAAATCGCCGTCGACAAGGATTACTCACAGGGCCCAGATTAGTTACCGCAGTCTAATCTGCCCGCTTAATTTCCATAACTTTTCCATTTTCCAGCGTAATTTCGGTCCAAACGCCCAGAAACGAATTGTTCCCAGACAGGATTAGCCAGCCCGTCGCCATATGTCCATCCCAGTTCCATAACTTTTCCATCCTAAAAATATTCTGCACAGAAACGAAAGTTCTTGTTAATTCCCAAATAGGATTAGTGACGAGATAACAACGGAACGCTCCTAATCTAGAGCAAAAAAGAGAGAAGACGGACGCCTCAGTGATTTCGGTGATGCTGAGGATTCACGGACAAGTAGTCTGTCACACCGCGTCTTATCAAATCGCCTGTGATCACTAAGTGAGCACAAACTCAGTCATGGACAATTATATCTGCAGGGGACAAGCAGTTCACGCGAGAAACTATTAGAGCGTAATTTGGACTAAAGTCGGCTATTTATTTCCATTTGAGCTTTTTTATTGTGTATTTTGGGTCTTTTTGTTTCCCGGTTGAGGTGTTTTTCTTGCAACTGCCGGAGCTGTGAGACCGCATTTGCAGTTTGCGGGTGTTTCTGATATTTGCATAATGTTTTCTAAGTGGATTGAAGTGTTTGGTTTAAGTAGGATAACTTATATAAGAATTACTAACCTATTGCAACACATTCGCTTCTAATAGAGAGTGGTCAAGCTTAAAAAAAATTGTGTTTGATTTTAAAGATACATAATTCAAATATTTGACATAATTTTGTTTAACGCACTGCTAAAAATAGGCTCAAAAATAAATCAAATGGACTCATTTTTGAGTAAATTCAATGCTTATCATGGCTCCCCAGTAAAAAAAGTCAGCATAAAACCTTCATAATTTTTTTTTAAATTGAAGGTTTTATGCAGGAAAACTGCAGTTTTTTTGAAGATCTATAAAAGTAAAGGTTTTTGTTTCAATGTCCTTTATAAAACTGCAAAAAAAACTTTATAAAAATCTGCAAGAAACCTTCAATTTTTAATCATGAAGGGAAAATGCAGATATTTTAAAGGTTTTATGCAGGAAAATTAAAAACTAAAAAAAAACTGCAGTTTTTTGTTTCAATATCCTTTATAAAACCTTCAAACAACCTTCAACTTGATAATTTTGATGAAGCTTTTATGCTGACTTTTTTTGCTGGGTCCGAATATTTAAGTTTCCATTTTGAAGTTTCCATTTGCAACCTTCGAGCATGGATCCTTTGTAATAGAGGAGTCATGACGTCACTCTCTCTAACATCAAAGTGAAGGCAACATTTATGGCCACAGACACGTGGTTAATTACGTCATTTCATTCATACATTTTCACTCTTACACATTTCTCAATTTATCAGCCAATCGCGAGCATTTTTTAATTCATAAATTTGAAGAGGTGGCACGTGATATGGGCCTTTCGCTCTGAAATGTGGGCTTCACGATTATGGCGTCATATTCTCTTTACTACAGACCATTCATGCTCGAGGTTTGCAACACTATCATTTCTCGACATTCGCATGATGAAAATTATCATATATATTATTTCTGTGTAAATATCCCTTTTACGGCACTTGCACTCAATGAATCTTAACACACGAGGTATCAAAAGAAAAAAAAAGATTTTTCAGTAGCAGTGGTGAAGCTTACGTTTATATCATTAATATCAAAGTTCTTTTTTTAAAATAACACGCGTTTAAAGTAATTTATTTAAACGTGTTTTTTAAAACAAACTGTTGATAATGCTGTCATCTATGAATGAGCAGAAGCGTTAAACTTTTATGATTTTTTTAGCTATAAGAAATACGCTAATATATTTCACTCTTACAACGAATGAGTGTGTGTGTGTGTGGGGGGGGGGGGGGTTATGCGATAATTATCGCTCGGTTATGCTAGTATTTATTAATTTTAAAATAACAATTTATAGACTTTTATAAAGCGTAGATTATTTTTGATACGTTGCAAAACATAGTAAAGTAAAGTATAGAAAGTTAAAAAAATGCGGGAGTTGTCTTAATTATTATTATATATTAAATTTTTCTTCCGAATTCGGGTGCATATCAAACGTTATTATTGATAGAAATTGTTAAAAAATTATTATTTATGCTAAATATTGAAATATCACAGCTCAACAGTAGCAAACCAGTTTAACACATTGAAGAGTTTTAATACCTAATTAATCAAAATACGTTAATTTGTAACTAGTTTTTATGTAAATTCCACGAAAATTGTTAACAATTAACTGAGATTAAAATAAGGTAATAGAATTTCGTTCTAACCCACTACTTTTAAGAAAACTCAATTGAATTTTACTTTTGTATTTCCCTCTAAATACATACAGGAGAATATTACTGTTTTTACTTCATCTTATATGATTTAATATATTTGAGTAAACTAGATGCATCCAATATCCGTGTTTTTCAATATTTATCTAACTTGTTTATTTTTGTGCGTGAGATATTTTTAATCCCTAAAATCAACTATGAAGGGAAAAGTCGTGTTACTTCCTTGAAATCACAGAGACTCAACAGTTAAATAGTTAACCTTAGGGTCCCACTTTAGGTAAATAGCCAAAGCCATTTAATGTGTGGAAAACACGCTTCGTTATCGGTTTACTTTTTTGCCCTAATCTATTGCAGTTAACAATAAAGCAGACCGGATTTAGTGAAGAAAACCCGTAACACACATTGTACATTACGATAAAAGGGAAGCAAAACGAACCATAAACAGTAATTACTGAGGTTAGGTTCCGAGACAGCTTTTCATTAATCACACTTATTTAATAGATTTTTCATCTTTGTACTTCTGTAAAATAGTGTAATGGCACTTGAGGGTATTTAACGACTTTTAAAAAACATTCTTGCATCATATACGAAGAAATTATTTTTTTATCAACTGTTCTTTCACGGGACAATGCATTCGTTGTAAGCGTAACAGAGTAATTTTATAAAATAACTGTTTTCTGAATTTATATATTTTTTTGGTATTATTATGTCTGACCCTGAAACTGCAAATGTGCCATTGTCACTGATAGTAAAGAAAGACTCCATTTTATTTTCAGATATTGAAAATGTCATACTTCTTTGTATTTATAAAATTGATTTAATTTGCTGCTTTATGTGGGTTAGAGATTGGTTTTGATAGACAGATAATTTCGAATCCTATTGCTGTCTTTCAAATTTTATATATTTTTTAAATAATGTAAAATATTTCTAAGTTTCGAACTAATGATTAAAATAGAAGCTGCATAAACGTACATTAAAAAAAACCAGAAATGTATAGCTAAAAAAGTTGCCATTCGGCGTTTGTTATAAAGATCTTTAATAAATATTTTGTACGAGATTATTGTACGAGTAACTATAAATATTAAATAAAAATGTTTAAAATTGCTCTTTAATATTTTTTGTTACTTGTACATAATTTCATCGCCTCCTTGTTGCAAAATTGAGCAGTTACCCAGCAAAAAAAGTCAGCATGAAACCTTCATAAAAATTGTCAAATTGAAGGTTGTTTGAAGGTTTTATAAAGGATATTGAAACAAAAAACTGCAGTTTTTTAGAAGTTTTTAATTTTCCTGCATAAAACCTTTAAAATATCTGCATTTTCCCTTCATGATTAAAAATTGAAGGTTTTTTGCAGGTTTTTATGAAGTTGTTTTGCAGTTTTTATGAAGGACATTGAAACAAAAACCTTCAATTTTATAGATCTTCAAAAAAACTGCAGTTTTCCTGCATAAAACCTTCAATTTCAAAATTTTGATGAAGGTTTTATGCTGACTTTTTTTGCTGGGTAGTGCAGTTAATACTTTGTAATTAAACTATATATTTTTTACCTTTAAAAATAACTTCTCTGCAATCTAGAGGAGCTCACTTTTAATAAAAAAACACTCAGTCCAAATATAATATAACTATTGATATGGCAGTAAACATTATGGAATTATGTAAATCTAATGTTGCACACTATATAATGATCATATGCTTGCTTAAAATGTGAGGAAATAGCATTTTTTGCTAAATTTGATAAGTATCAAAGCACTAGTGGTACTAAACTTAACAAGCGATAATGCAATGTCCGTGTAACTAAATGTTCTTAATTAACACGTTCAGTGCGGTACGGGGTCGATTAAACCCGTGTCGCACTTGCGGATAGTTATTGCACGTGGTTAATTGACGTCGCACATGTGGATAATATTGATTCGACCTTCCGCACATTGTCTAAAAACATTCTTAAAATGAGTGCCTGAGCCTACTCGTTTTTCTTTGCGTACAATTGCATCGTAAATGAGCGTGACGTACTCAAATTTGAGTAATTGTACTTTCTCTAAAATGAGCAGTGTGATTTAATATTGTTAATATCAGCTTCTGTTCAAGCCATATTAACAAAGCGACCTGAAAAAACTTAAAATAGTTGTTCAGAAGATGGTTTTCACATCATTTGATGTCGATTGCTTAAATGGAAACTGAGTTATTACAACTAAATTATCTTGCTTTCCATTCTTTCGACACACCTTTTTTAAATTTCTTCTGTTTATAACTTCTTCACGTGGACTGCGGTGCCTTAGGATATGGATTCGATTCCCGGTAAGACTTGGTTGTAATTGTTTAAATTTATTGAAAGTTATATATGAAGGCAGCCTAAGTAGGCAAGCAACTGCTCTTTTTATTCATTTTACTCATTTTTGAGTAAATGTCTGATTAAAAAAATGAAATTTATGTATTCGGAGCTATGATAAGCATCGAATGTACTCAAAAAGGTGTAATTTTACATATTTTTGAGTATCTATTTTTAACAGTGCACTGAATTTGTTAAGAAGGGCAATAGATTTTTGCCATTTCAATTTTCTCTCGCAGTAAAATTAAAAGAATTTTACAGAAATTTATAATAATTTTATGCTAAATTCGTTTTGCTTTTACTGCAATCCCATGTTGTAACTCTTCCCTCTTCACTATATGCATATACGGTCATTGTACGCATACGCCACCAATTAAAATTTGCCAATCCCTTTGTTTTGACCACTAATGAGTAGCCTCACAATTGGGGTCAAGACATTTGAGGCATTTATGGGAATGTCAATCTTTGCTGCTTTAATGTTAGCATTGGGAGTTAATCTGTTCATTTCATTCTTCATGCATTAATGCATTTAGGATCTGAAGGGAAAGTTTGAAAAACAATAATCCTTCGTCGAATTAAATGGTGAAGAACCTTCATTTGATGCAGCTTCCAATATGTTTTTCGCACCATTTTGATTCCAGGCTATTTAAAGAAACTGCTTGCTTATAGTGGATTGTACTTCGTTTTGAAGTTAAACATATTTTGGAGAAGAGGTTCGGGCTTATCCATACACTTTAAGGTGTGTAAAAAATTAATCCGAAACTATAACTTTTAGCGTTTACTAAAAAGATTTCGTTATGGTTTATTTAACTAAAATGTATGTCTCCTATAGTTTACTTTTTAACTATAAATTTTCCATTTTAACGAATTATTTTGTTTATTTCCACTTAAAAAAAAATAATGCTGAATTAATCCATTGCTTTTAAAAAGGAAGTCCGTTCTTTACTGTTATTTTTGTTTAAGCATTTCATAAGTAATTGGCATCGAAAAAAACTCTCAAATATTATTTATCGTTCATGGTTCAAATAAAATACTTAAACTTGTGAAGAAATTCAATTAACAGTTTTATCTAAACTAAAAAAAATATATATCATTGTTCCCAAGTCCTCAATAAAATTCAGATGATTGTTGAGATTATTCAACTTTCCGAACCTAGAATTTTTTTAATTAGTTTTTGCCATTGAATGGATATAATAAAATCAAAGGATCAATATAAATAAAATGGGTTCTCAATTTGTTAAAATTAATTCCCTAAAAGTAAGGCTTTCCGGGTACTCATCTTAATAATTGCCCTAAATTTTTAATTTTATTTCTAAAGTAAAATGGAAAATTTAGAGCAGTATTCTAAGAGTTGATTTGATTCTTTAAATTCGTGTTAAGCAAATCATTAGCATGAATTAGTAATTCTTTATTCACTTAACAGGAATTCATTTAGTTTAAAGTACAATCGAAATGTTGCGACCTCAAATTACTATTTTCTTAAAAAATAGTTAATCATTTGTTATTTTAAAGTAGTTTTAGGTCACTTAGTTCAAATTGGATTCAATTTCCCAGTGAGGAGGGAATGCTCGAAATTTTTTTTGGGGGCAATTAAGGTGATTCTCGGGAAAACCCAAATAACTTTTGCCGACTGCGTTAACTCATTTACATAGTTCTAATCTTTTCAAGTTAGTTTTTATCGATTTTGGGCGAAATAAGTAGGTTAGAAGAATCTAGAATTCGATGGTGAATACACTGTTAAAAGTAAGTACTCAAAAATAAGTAAAATGTACTCATTTTTTATTACCTTCGATGCTTATCATAGCTCTAAATACATATAAGTTTAATTTTTGAAAAAGACAAAGATGAGTACAATGAGTAAAAATGAAAAAAAAAAGAACAGTTGCTTACATAGGCTGCCTTTATAAATCACTTTCAATAAATATCGACAATTACAACTAAGATTTACCGGGAATCGAACCCAGGTCGAATCGCAGCCCAATACCTTATCAGCGACGTGAAAAAGTTATAAACAGAATAAATGTTAATAAAGTGTGCCAAAAGAATGAGAAGTAAGATGATTGAGTTGTAATTACTCAGTTTCCATTTAAGCAATCGACATCAAATGATGTGGGAAAACCATCTTCTGAAGAACTATTTTAAGTTTGTCAGGTCACTTTATTATGATGGTTTGAACAGAAGCTGAGGTAAGCAATATTACAACTCACAGCTCATTTATGATGCAATAGTACTAAAAAAAAAAGGTAGTTTCAGGTACTCATTTTTAAGTACAATTTTTTTACAGTGTACTGGGATGTAATAAACTAATTAAAATTGGTTTTGAACAAAACACGTTTTTAATTATGTGCTTCTCTATTAGTATTTTTTTCAATTTACTTTATTTCTGTTTCCATAGGACGACTAGCCTGGTATGAATAAACCAGAACATTAAATTATTGAACCATTTGTATATTCTAAGAATGTGATTAATATTATTCATATTTATGCGTTTTTCAATTGCGTGTAATAATATACCTTATGCTTGAATATTGTTGAATTTCAAAAAATGTGTTTTATGTATCTTAGAAACGTTTGATGGTCCGATATCTTAATTTCCCTTTTAAGTGGTTTTTGGTACCCTATTTGGTAATTTTTAATTGACATATTTTAGGTACCTAAATTTTTTTTTAGAAAGTAATATACGTAGATATTCAATTTTTTTTCAGAGCATTAAACAGATAATTGGTGTGTTGCAGAAGTGATAATTTTATCTGAAACAGATGTTTTTACTTTAAAATGTATTTGTTCTTAATACGAAGTTTTTATAACAAGCTTAACTATACTTCTGAAATTTTCACGTATTTGTATTTACTGAAGTGAAATTTTATTGTTTCTCCCAATTTTTATTAGCGCTTATTTTGTTCCAAACTTATACAAATCGAATATGATCTGGAAAGTAACTTTCTTAAACAAAAAAAGAAATGAATTTAAAATAAAAATCTCGCATCAGTAGCGCATACCAAATATCTCTTTAAAGTTCTGAAAAAATATTCGGAAATCTATGTTTATTATTTTCCGAAAAAAAGGTACCTAAAATGTGTCAATTTAACATTAGTATATAGGATACCTACTCCATTTAAAAGTTATATAATTTAAACACATATTTCTGAACAATTTAGATAATATATAAGTTTTGCTTGCTGATACAATTTTTTTGTAACAGTTCGATTGGTCAATTTCTACTTCTTCCCTTTAAAATTTATATAATTTAAACACATACAGTAAAACTCTAATTATCCGGATCAGTTGGGACCATATCCCATTCGTATAATTGGAAAATTCTCGAAAAAGAGGTTATTTGTTAGTAAAAAAACGAACTTTGCTTTAGAATGTAATCTAATTTAATGGCTATTTAAAACAAATCAGTCATTATAATAAATTCCGATAAGAAACTTTTAAAATGTGGATTTTGCTGATTTCGTTTCTCTCAAACCGAACCGGATAATTGGAAATCCGCGTTGTTTGATCCGGATAACTGGAATTTGGATAACTGGAGTTCTACTGTATTTCTGAACAATTTAGATGCAAGTTTGGTTTGCTGATACAAACTTTTTTTTAATAAGAGTCTGATTAGTATTTCTATTTCATTTGCGTCATCAGTATATTGATTGTGTTTTAAAGTAATGTAAGTGATCTTAATAAATAAGTTATAATTTAAATTAATAAGTTATGTTATCGTTTGCATTAAATAATTATGTATTCAAATCCAATTTGTTCTTTATATACTTACAACATTTCCCCCGTATACTCTACAAGCATAAATCTTTTACCCTTTCAGCTTCTAGTTGCTTTCAATTGACTTTACGTTATTAATTTGGCACACTAATAGGAAATATTCTAAAATAAATTCTATGAGTTGTTATGGTAACGCTGTTCGAAATGGTCGTGAAATGTTTCAACGTTTCTTTCTCTCTCTCTCTCGTCCAGATATTGCTGTTTATATCCAAAATTTCCTAAGCTGTGACGGAATACACCTTTCATTGAAAATTAACTCAATTATGCCCCGATAACTGTAATTGTGTATAGGAAACAATACACTAATTCAAAATTTCGCAGAATTTAATCCTCTGAGCGGTTAGAAAAACAGGCCAAAAATTAAAAGTTGTTTTCTCTGGAAAATATTTTACTTTATATTTCCAATGCATATATATATATATATATATATATATATATATATATATATATATATATGTATATGTATATGTATATGTATATGTATATGTATATGTATATATATGTATATGTATATGTATGTATATGTATATGTATATGTATATGTATATGTATATGTATATGTATGTGTATGTGTATGTATATGTATATGTATATGTATATGTATATGTGTATGTGTATGTGTATGTGTATGTGTATGTGTATGTGTATGTGTATGTGTATGTGTATGTGTATATGTATATGTATATGTATATGTATATGTATATGTATATGTATATGTATATGTATATGTATATGTATATGTATATGTATATATATATATATATATATATATATATATATATATATATATATATATATATATATATATATATATATATATATATATATATATATATATATATATATATATATATATATATATATATATATATATATATATATATATATATATATATATATATATATATATATATATATATATATATATATATATATATATATATATATATATATATATATATATATATATATATATATATATATATATATATATATATATATATATATATATATATATATATATATATATATATATATATATATATATATATATATATATATATATATATATATATATATATATATATATATATATATATATATATATATATATATATATATATATATATATATATATATATATATATATATATATATATATATGTATGTTACCGTTAAAGTATGAAATCCGTTATTTCATAGAATACCTAGTTATTCCATGAAATAACTGATCGTGTCCGTTAAAGTGTAAAACTCTCTTGTATTTCATGGTTTAACTAGTTATTTCATAGAATAACGATTTGCAGCCCGTTAAAGTGTAAAATAATCTATATCATATATCTCTCCGGATGTAGAAATATTGCTCGGGTCGGTTGCTACAGCTCAAAGTTTAGGTACTGGTCAGGAATTTAAAAAATGTTCGTGTAAAACCCAGTGTGTCAACAAAAACTGTTTTTGTTTTAGAAATAATGTTCTTTGTAATTCCAAGTGTCATTTTAGTAATCCTTGTTGTAACAAATGATTTTATGGTACGTTTCCATAAATACCATTTATACGCTGTATAAATTAGATAAATTGCTTCTTTTTCATTTTAATTGTCTATCATTAGTTTAATTTCATTTTAGATAAATTGTTTATTTATATAAATAGTTAATAATAATAATAAATAGTTAATTGAATACCTAGTTATTTCATAGAATAACTAGTTAAAGTGTCAAATTAATAACATATTACACACTTTAACGGACACGATCAGTTATTTCATGGAATAACTAGGTATTCTATGAAATAACTGCATTATATACTTTAACGGTAACATATATATATATATTTAAATTTTTATTATTTTAATAGATATAGCTTTCCAGAAATACCCCAGAGCTTTATATTTGACAAATATTTTAAAATTGAATATTTTTATGAATTAAAAGTTTCTGTCAGTTGCTACTAAAATTGGAAATCATTGGGCGACTTAAGTAGTTCAGCTCCGTCAAAGGATTAAAATAAGTTTATAAAAATTCATTGAACTTAATTTTGCAATTCATTCTCCTATTTTTAGTTTGTTTAGTTTGCTAATACGCATATAAAAAAAAGTGAAAACTACTACACTTTCCATGAATGGATCAAGAGGAAATATTAGGAAAAATGTATCCCTCGGAAGAGGAGAGTAAAATATCAAAGTGGTTAATTTGTTTTTACAGCAAGCTAATTTCATTTACATCTTCAAGAATTTAATTTACATGTCATTTTTTTTAATGTCTAACTGTTTTAGCAGATATTTTCTATAAAAGTTAACCCTAAAATTTAGATATGAAAAATGTTTCAACGTAGGATATTTTTTATTAATTATAAAAAGTATGTGTTTTACTGAGAAAACTACACTATTGAAAACAGGTACTCAAAAATAAGTAAATGTACTCATCTTTGAATACATTCGATGCCTACCATGGCTCCGAAAACATAAGTTTCAATTTTGAAAAAGACATGTACTCAAAAATGAGTACAATGAATAAAAAGAACAGATGCTAGCCTACATAGACTACCTTCATTAATAACTTTCAATAAATATCGACAATTACAACTAAGAATTACCGGGAATCCTCAGGGGTCGCAGCCCAGTGTCTTATCCGTTGTACTACTAAGTGACGTGAAAAAGTTATAAACAGAAGAAATGTAAAAAAACAGTGCCAAAACAATGGGAAGTAAAATTATTGAATTGTAATAACTGAGTTTCTATTTAAGCAATCGACATCGAAAAATGTGGAAAACCTTCTTCTGAACACCTATTTTAAGTTTGTCAAGTCGATTTGTTAAGATGGCTTGAGTAAAAGCTGATATTAGCAATATTAAATCTCGCTGCTCATTTTTGAGAAAGTACGATTACTTAAATTTGAGTACGTCATCGCTCATTTACGATGCAATTGTACTCAAAGAAAAATAAGTAGGTTCAGGTACTCATTTTTAATTGTAATTTTTTTTACAGTGCACCCACATACTTCGCGTATACATGAGAGGGATAATTTTTTTTTAAATATATAAATATTAGAGATTAAAATCGGATGGAACGTGCTAAACGGACTTGGTACAGTGGTAATATTAATTTGGCACAGTTTAGGTTCCTTTTACCTCAAAAGGTAATGAACGTAGATATCCGTTTTCTTGAGAGTATTAAACAAATATTATTATGCTACTAAAGTGAGATTTTAATTCTAAAATCATTTTTTTAAAAAGTTACTTAAAGGTTACTTTGTTAAAAATTAAAGTTAGTTTGTTAAAAATTAAAACAAATAACTGCTAATACATTTTTTTTCGAAAAATAACGAAATCTCCCTGCAGTAAAAGCAAATACCATACGGTAAAAATTTTAGAAAAGATTAGTTGTTTGTATAAAAACGAAGAATAGTTTTGAGAAAAGGTACCGGAGTTATAGAAAAGTTGTATTGGGAAAAACGCAGTTTGAAGTAAATTCAAGATTTATTTAAATGATACCATCTTTAACACCTTATTTTTATGGATAAATTTATACCGCTTTTTCCCTAAATTTTACTTTTAATTTTTTGGCCTATCTTTTTTCATAAATTGTTTACAAATAATTTTTGCCTTTAAAATTCAATTAAAACAAGAAAAACGCATTGGTGCACACAACTGGACAGTTCCGGTGGAAATCAAACAAAACTGCACGAATACAGTTGTTTACAGTTAATATGAACTTAATATAATAGTAAACATAAATAAAAAATTTAAAAAAAAAGTTTGTCACATCAGTTAAAGTGATACTTGCATTATGTTGAATTATGTTTTTGAAAACTTCTAACGGTCAAGTAAAATAGTTATAACATTTTAAAGTTCTTGAAATAGAGAAGTGTTTAAACTCAACTCCTGTAAAAATTCCGATTCTTGATTTGAAAATATAGAATTGGCACGAATCTAAAATAGTCCGATAAAAACGTCTTGTATTTGGTACCAAAATGGTTAAAACAAAAACAAGTTGTTAAAGGCAACTATAGTACACGAAATGTGCGTAAAAATACGAATCTAAAATAGTCGGCTAAAAACGTCTTATTTTTTATACCAAAATGGCTAAGAAAAAGAACAAGTTATTAAAGACAACTATAGTACACGAATTGTGTATAAAATACAAATCTAAAAAAGTCCGATAAAAATGTCTAATTTTTGGTACCAAAATGGCTAAAACAAGAACAAGTTGTTAAAGACAACTATAGAACACGAAATGTGTTATAAAAATATGAATCTAAAATGGTCCGCTAAAAATGTTTTATTTTTGGTATCAAAATAAAAAAAACAAGTTGTTAAAGACAACTATAGTAAAAAAAATTGTATATAATACGAATCTAAAAAAGTCTTATTTTTGGTACCAGAATGGCTAAGAAAAATAACAATTTGTTAAAGACAACGTACAAGAAATGTGTATAAAAATACGAATCTAAAATAGTCCGCTAAAAACGTCTTATGTTTAGTACCAAAAAAAAAAAAAAAAGAACAAGTTGTTAAAGGCAACTATAGTAAAAAAATGTGTATAAAATACGAACCTAAAATAGTCGGCTAAAAAAGTCTTATTTTTGGTACCAAAATGGCAAAAAAAGAACAGGTTGTTAAAGACAGCTATAGTACAAGAAATGTGTATAAAACACGAATCTAAAATAGTCGGCTAAAAGTCTTATTTTTGGTATCAAAATGGCTAAAAAAAAAGTTGTTAAAGAAAGCTATAGTACAAGAAATGTGTATAAAATTACGAATCTAAAATAGTCCGCTTAAAACGTCTTATTTTTGGTACCAAAATGGCTAAGAAAAATAACAAGTTGTTAAAGACAACGTACAAGAAATGTGTATAAAAATACGAATCTAAAATAGTCGGCTAAAAAAGTCTTATTTTTGGTACCAAAATGGCTAAGAAAAATAACAAGTTGTTAAACACACATATATATTACAAGAAATGTATATAAAAAATGTGGACTTACCCGAAGCGAGGCACATAATACAGCAGAATACTCCGAGATTGAAAGGAGGTATATCTTTTCTTCTCCATACACTTTTGATCATCCCGTTACTCCGAGCATCGCACTACAGCGTTACGGTTTCATCCCATCTTCTCTCCAAAGAGTTCACCTGAATACACTACTCCGATCCGATGTTCAACTCCAAAGGTGAAAGAGCATCGGGATCCTTTTTAGGACACACTGGTTGGAGGGTGGACACTTCGAGAAAGGTAGGTCAATTCCGAAAAATCCAGTATTTTTCTGGCTGGGCGGGAGAGTACTGATGGAGAAAGTTTCAGTCGAACTTTTACTTTTCTTTATTTGTGCATAGGTAATTTGCGCTTTTTCTTTATTATATATCGAGTAGGCGATCCTAACAATCGAATTCTTTTACACAAATTGGTAGATCCAGTTTTTTTGTGACAAGTTTCACTGAAATTTTGCAAAATGTATACATTTATATTTCATCACAAGAACTCTCATAAAAAAAATTGCTTATTAAATATACATTTTCAGACTATACGATGTTAATATAACATTTCTTCAAGCTTGATATCATGTATTTTACTTTTTTATAGTTATATAATCATTGAATTGTTTTCTCATTCGATATGCAACGGAAGCTTGTATTGAACGGATTGAGACAGTGAAGAAACTTTAAATCTTTTAATTTAAAGTTTATTTTTAGTAGCATCGCGTTAAAATATTTTCACCAATATATTGTTGCAATGCAATTCAATCAAAACAGTCAATAAATGCTTCTATTTCAAAAGATTTATTTTATAAAGAAAAGACCATTTATAAATTTACATCCTTCCAAGAGTACAATAAACGCTGTCTATCGCATCAAAATTTTAATACAATAGTAATTTACCACTAAAAACTACATCTTCCGTTAGAAAATTGAACACAAAAAAGTTCATTCAATTGATTGCACAACTCAATATCACCAAAGGAAAAACCTCAATAGTTCAAATAATTTCATTTAATTGGAAGTCAATACACTTAATAGTTGAACAATCCCTCAAAATCACAATTCGGAAAGCACAATAAAACAATCCATCCTACCTACAGTACAATTGCACTAGGTCAAGAAAATCCGAAATTTAAGAAAGCATCTACTCAAACACAAAATAGTCCAGCTTGAACAGTTACTATCCCAGGGCCTGTGATATGGTAGCAGCAAAGCACACCCTCATCTGCAGCATCTGAAGCTCTGATGAAGAGTGAGAGATAAAGAGAGAGACCGCATCTTCCCGCCTTCGCTCTAAATCCGAGCGGTATGCTTCACTGCGCATGCTCGGGACCTGATTCACCACTCGAAATGCATCCATCCCACAGTGACATGACGTCGGACACACTCGATTATCCGTGCACACTTGATTATCCGGCAAAGAGTCGGGATCGTGGGCGTGACGGACATTCGAGGAAATGAATGAGGGTCCTACATACGCTAATTCTAAACTAATTTAGCATATAAATTGGTGGGGGAGACCTACGTATATAATGACGATATTTGATTTTACTCTTTTTCTATTTTGTTTTATATAAATTTAACGAACTGTGTCATGTATTATAACACAAATGGTACATGATATCATTCCTAAGTTGGACACATTTTTCTATTTTTATTAAAAAATTAGATAATATTCCCGTAATAATTTAAAAAGAAATCCTTTTCCAAATGTCCCTTGGTACAACTATCTAGGAATATGATACTTCTATGATAATAACAAATAGTCTGTTGCACGCAAAACACTATCTTTTACTACTCGGTGATGATGAAAATTGATATATAGACGCAAAAAGTGGACCAAGAGATTTTGTGTTCGTCTAACCTTCTGACAGTTTTAGGTTATAAAATCAGGTACTATTCAATAAACGAAAATTACAGGTGGAAAGTGACAAATCACATTTGATATAAATTATAGCTGGAAATTGACCAGAAAAATAATTTTTCTTTAAACTACTTTTACTAATAAAAACATATAAATGCATTTTTAAAATTTATCTGTTGATCCCAAATTCACGAAACTTTATAGGCAACTGAAAGAGCATAAAATCGAATTTGTCTATGTGACAAAATATCTTTCCCACTCATTCTCACTTTTCCCACTCAAAGTAACGTATTCAGATTAGAAGTTGTATCTATCCTCACAACATTATTTTGGTATGACTTTAAAAGTGATAAACAAAAAAAAACATTTTAAATTGCATATGGAATTACATCGCAATTTGTCTTTATAAGTTTAACTTTTTTTGTAAGATTAAATTCATCAATTATTCAATACAGGTGTTTTCTTCTAAAATTGTTAACTGTATTATTGAAACAGATGTATGCAATTTCAGAAGGATACGAATTTTAGTCCAATGTCGTTTTAGAATCAAACTTAAACTGAAATATTAATTACGAGCTGTTTGGACTTATACTTTAACCTGTTAAGGGTTATACTTTTAAAAAAAATTTAGTTGCCCCCGTCCTGACTTGAACCAGTGACCAATTGTTTCGAAGTCCCACGCTGTACCGACTAAGCTAAAAATGCATGTATGCACAGTTTTCTCTTCCTACAGCGCTACGATTCCCATTAGATGGAAACTTGAAATATTATTTAAAAAAACAACTAAAATTTTAAAGTTCTGGCTTTTAGAGGCACAATTTGAGGTTGAATGGTATTTATGTTTAAAATGTCAGACATTTTCGTGTAGTGGAAGGTGTGTCACAGACACACCATTTCTTTCATTGTTATAGATAGCTGTTACCCGCGGTTTGACACGCGTTAAATTTTTTTACCTCATTGGATCGTTCTCCCCATTTATTCCTTTTCTATAATTATCTCGTAAATAACTGAACTATTGTTCAGACAGCTCCGGGTACGTCTTCAGAAGTTTACCTATATATTAGAATATATATATATATATATATATATATATATATATATATATATATATATATATATATATATATATATATATATATATATATATATATTGTGCACCAGTCCCATATACGCGCCAGTATAATTTGCTGGATATGTTCTGGACGACTCTAGTATTTTTGTAACGAAGCTGGCAACCCTGCGATCGAATGATCATTACTTTTTTTTTACTTTTCTTTGTCAACTCCATCGCATGGATTCGAACTAGCAATCATTTGATTACTAGCTGAACGCCTTTATCCACTGGAGGCCCCTACATCGCTTAGAGTCCGGTTGCAGTTAAAATATTTTATTGCGTTCACTTCATGCAATATATTATATATATATATATATATATATATATATATATATATATATATATATATATATATATATATATATATATATATATATATATATATCTTCTCCCCTTTAAAATGTACTTTAATTAACTTTCTTTAACTTAGTATATCGCCCCTTTTCCCAGTACAAAAGCGTCACTCATTTGACTACGTTCCCTCTCAAGCCACTTCAAAATCCAAACCTAAACCTATAAATGCGAACTAAAAGTAGAGGAGCCAATCAGAGGTGTCCAGGGTGAATTCTTCTTCTCATAATCGTCATCTTGAAATACAGATTCTCGATGTAACCTCGAAGCTAGGAGGTCTGGCTCTGATGTCCGGAACAACGGAACAATAAAAGATGTGAACTCAGCCTTTGTTTGATATCATCCTCCTTGAACCTATATAATAACTAACGACTGCACCCATCTAAATGATAAACACTATATATATATATATATATATATATATATATATATATATATATATATATATATATGTAAGATGTAAAACTTGTATCCATGCTGATCAAAGACAAATTCAAGAAAATAAACCACTATTTTGTAAAACTTCAAATTGTGTATATTTGATCACTTGTGTAGAATGTGGTTTAGGATATGTGGGTCAAACAGGTAATAGTTTGAATATTAGATTAAATGGGCACAGATCTGATATAAAAAATTTTAAAGTTAAAGATGATATTGAGTTGAAGCATTTTCAGAAGCATCCTTTCAGTAGGGTTGTTCTTAGCATTATTGAAGTATGTGAGGATAATAATAGAAGGCTGTTGCTGGAGAATTATTATATGACGACGCTGGGAACTTTGTACCCCTATGGGCTTAATAATCTGTTTAATGGTTGTGTTGTTTTGAAGAAGATTAATGAAATTTGTATATATTCCTTATTTATAAAAACTTATCGTAGAAAAAGGGGAGCCAGGGGAAAGAGAGTTAGAAAATTAGATGTCAATAATCAGATAAATCTTTTTGTTACAAATCTATATATGCAAAAACGGCAAGAGTTAAATTTTGATATATGTAAAAAGATCAAAAAAGTTATTTTTGGTACAAAAAATAAAATCATTTTACGTGTCTTAAGGGACAATTTGCTAGATGGGAAATTGTTTGATGTAGACGTTTGGTGTTTAATTAAGGATTTATGTAAATATAAATTAGGAAAAGAGGATCTTGAATCTATTAAAATAGATAAAGTAGATAATGTGAACTACTTGGTATTGACTTTCCAGGATAAACTATTTGATAAGATTGGTATAAGCGGAATAATTGAAAACATTGCTGACCTTTTTCCTATAAATTCGAACCAACATAAAATTAGGCTTGCTTATAGTTATAAAAACACCTTAGGTCGAATGTTATTCAACTATAATGAACTAAGCAAAAACTGTCCGAACAATGATTATGATTCATTATGTTGTTGTAATAACTATGAAAAATTTGTAGACGTGAATATGGGACATGTGGTCACTGGTGATCTTAATATTGTAGAAAATCTAGGACTCAGGGAAATTATGAAAAAAGGTACAAATTTTAGACCCAGATACAGACCAAATTATAAGTATATAATTGAAAATATTACTAAAGAAATTAATTTATTCTGTTTGAAAATTTCTTTTAAATTCAACTACCCTTTTGAAGGTTTCTTACCTTGGATTAGTAATTTTATTCGTATATTTAAATTCAAATTGAAAATTCAGTTAAAATTAATTGCTAATAAAGATAGTCCTTTTTATTGCAATGATTCGAGTTTCTTTAATAAAGATCTCAAAGATGAAATAAAAAAGTTGCAGAGTGCATTTGTCGTTACTGTTGCTGATAAAGCAAGTAATAATTTTGCAATTATGTGTAAAAAATTATACTTTGATTTGTTATTGGAAGAATATATTCATAATAATACTTTTAATATTTTTGATGAGTCCATAAATATTTTTAAAAAGAAGATTATTGCTTATCATAAGTTACTACATTTGAAAGTGGCAAATTTTAATTTCCCATACTTATTTATTACTGTTAAGTTTCATAAGACACCAGTTCGTTTTAGATTTATTACGTGTGGTACTAATACATACAGCCAGGGGGCTTCCGAAATACTTCAGAGAAACCTAAAAGTTATAATAGATTATTTGGTTATCCAGGAAGATAATTTTGTTTTGTTGAACAATCAGAAAGTTATAAATATCCTTAATAGTGACATTAACATTAAAAAAATTGACACTTATGATTTTGAAAGTTTATTCACAAATATACCACATCAGAATATTTTGGAGGTTTTTGATTGTATTTATGAAAAATTTAGAAATATATTAAAATGCACTAAAGATAAATGGATTGGTTTAATTAAGTTTTGTGTTTTTAACAATGTATTATATAATGGACAAACATATTTCTTGCAGAGGAAGGGTATCCCCATGGGTAGCAGTTTTTGCAGTTCTTTTGCAAGCATATTTTTATATTTTTATGAAATCAAAGCTATAGAAAAGTACAATATTAAGGCAGTCCGATATATAGACGATTTGTGTGCATTTGATGAAAATAGGTTCAACGAAATTTGGAAAGATATATATCCTGAAGAATTGAAATTAATTAAAACTAATACAAACAGTAATAGAGTTAATTACCTAGATCTTGATATATCAATTGTTAAAAATGACAGGATTATTATTGGATTATTTGATAAAAGAAAAGAATTTTGCTTTAATGTTATTTCTTTGACGGACTGGTCCTCAAACATAAGTAATAGGGTACATAGAAATATTATTATTTCTTATTTAAATCGAATTCATAAAATTTGCAACTCCAAACAGGGTTTGATTTCAGAGATCGACATTCTTAAAAATAAACTAAAATTAAATGGTTTTCCTAGTGGCTTTGTAATTTCAATCCTTGATCCTTTTATGCTTTCGATCATTGATCCTTGTGTAGCGAAGGCAAATGCCTTGGTTTGTTAAATTTTTGTTTTATGTCTTGTTAAAATTTTTTTTTTACGTCATGTTAACTTGTTTATGTTTATTCTTATTACAATTTTATGTTTGCTGTCTTTTATTTTGCATTTTGGCAACGTGTGTCTTCTCTTGTTGGGTGTTTGCTTTTTGATTCTTATCTGAATTCGTAGTTCATTTTTCATTTTTGCTCTTCTGCTTCAGTAGGCGTCGGAGGTCTGGCTAAGTTTCGGATATTTTACGCTTAGCCATCAGAAACGCCTGCTAGCCTTTGTTGTTCTTCTCGGCCTCCTTGACGAAGAGAGGGGAACACTTTGGCATGTATTCTTTTTTGTATTTCATACTCTTGCTTATCTTTCAGTATTTTTACTTGTATTATATATATATATATATATATATATATATATATATATATATATATATATATATATATATATATATATATATATATATATATATATATATATATATATATATATATATTACTTTTTAATTGGCGATTATAAAAAAAAATTGCTTCTAAACCTGTTATAATTGGAAAAATACACGGAATTTTAAAATTCCCAACCCTCATGTCCGAGCAGAGGAAGTGTGCGTTTTGCGTGACATAGACACACATATACATACACTTTTTTTTAATTATTATTATAAATTTGTGATCTTGTCAAACTGCGATAAAAATTACCTGCCCTCAAAACAGAAAAAAAAATAATTATCGTACTACAACGAAGCCTTTAAGAATTTTTCAGAAATTGTAATGATATAATTATGTATATTTGTTCTAATTAAAACAATACAAAAGTATTGAAATCGGCTTCGTTTACAGCTGTGGAAGAAACGAGCAATACTGAAATAATGAGATCATTAAATTTCTTTGGAGTTTGTTTTACTTTGATGTCTCATACAATAGTTTTAGAAAAAAAAGGTGCTTTGTGGGACGAGCGGCGTCGTTGAAATCGTAAAGTACACGCTACTAGGTCAAAACAGTAATTAAATAAAACAGAACAATCCGTTAAGACAAAAAAAAATTACAGTTCTCATTGTTTTTCTTAGAAATGTATACTCCCACAATTTGTTTTATCACACTTTTGCGTGAAGTGAATGCAATAAAATATTTTAACTGCAACCGGACTCTAAGCGATGTAGGGGCCTCCAGTGGCCCAGTGAATAAAGGCGTTCAGTTAGTAAGCAGAGGATTGCTAGTTCGAATCCGTGTGATGGACTTGACAAAGAAAAGTAAAAAAAGTAGTGGTCTTGCGATTGTAGGGTTGCCAGCTTCGCTACAAAAATAATAGAGTTGTCCAGAACATCAACAAATTACACTGGCGTGTATATGGGACTGGTGTACAATAAATCTGATTGGGGTCTAATGTCAGGTCAGGTGTTGTCCTCGTCATCTGACCATAGTTCAAAAATACGAGGCATCGTTCCCGGATCTTTACTTAGAGATAGGTCCGAACCGTCGCCAATAGCCCACTGTGCAGCTCTAGTCGACGTTAATTAATCAAACCATACCTAAGCGATTTATAAGTTTCTGTAGAAACGAACTCGACTTTCAATTGGATGGTAACAAAATACAAATTGATTCAATTACACAAATTAATTTAAACACGTCCACTTAACAAATTTAATAGAAAGTCATAAGCTTTTGTTTTTTCAGATTTTGTAAGATTTTTTTCCCATACTGCATTCAAGCCATATTGAATTATTTCACTTTGAATTTTATTAAAAAATACAAATTACTGGTCTTGGACGATGATTTGATATATATTGAAATTCCGAAAGTAAAAAAATCATCGCGATTTTGTAATTTTCGATTTGCCAAATAAATCAACTTAACGATTGGTCTGAAATACATTCGGAAGTGCAGAAGAACTCTCGGGATGCTAAATTTCTACTCCAGAAGAATTGCATTTGTTTATTAAAAAAACCTAAGAGTAATAAGGCCTATCCTACATGGACGTGATAAACGCGCGTGAGCTTTTGCAGATGGCTCTGCGATTGGTGGATACAAACCACGTGGTTTGTATGCTATAATCAGAGAACCACCTGCAAAAGATCACGCGCGTTTATCACGTCCGTGTAGAATGGGCCCAATGTTTTAACAAAACTGGCGAAGCATCTATATTTTTAATAATTCAAATTTTTTTTACTAATCCTTGCTTTGAAAACAATCTAGTTTCGAAAGGTTAGTTTAACGTTTCCATCGTTGCATTTACTTAATGCTAATGTACTTATTTTAACCATAAAATATTGATATATTAACAATACGTATGTATCGAACCATATAGATATATTTGAAAGATATTTACAAATATCGAAATTTACATGGATATTACAAATATCGAAATTTACATGGATATTACAAATATCGACAATTACAATTATCAATTATTACAATATTACAAATATCGATATTTACAAATATATTACAAATATCGATATTTACAAAGATATTACAAATATCGATATTCACAATGATATTACAAATATCGATATTCACAATGATATTACAAATATCGATATTTACAGAGATATTACAAATATCGATATTTACAGAGATATTACATATATCGATATTTACAGAGATGTTACAAATATCGATATTTACAGAAATATTACAAATATCGATATTTACAGAGATATTACAAATATCGATATTTATAGAGATATTACAAATATCGATATTTACAAATATATTACAAATATCGATATTTACAAAGACATTAAAAAATTTCGATATTCAAAATGATATTACAAATATCGATATTTATAAAGATATTACAAATATCGATATTTACAAAGATATTACAAATATCGATATATTCAAAGACAATACAAATATCGATATTTACAAAGATATTACAAATATCGATATATTCAAAGACAATACAAATATCGATATTTACAAAGACATTACAAATATCGATATTCATAATGATATTACAAATATCGATATTTACAGAGATATTACAAATATCGATATTTACAGAGATATTACAAATATCGATATTTACAGAGATATTACAGATATCGATATTTTCAAAGATATTACAAATATCGATTAAAAAAATAAAATTTGGATTAAAATATCCCTGGAGGTGTATGTAAGGTGAGGGTAAAATTACGCGTGGGGTAAATATACGCAGAGGCGTTTTGAAAAGATAAACACAGTTTCATGACCGGCCACCAACCTGCGGGCTTGTCACATCAGTGACAGTTGTAAAACGAAACCACATGTTGGTATCGTAGCTTGGAGTCACGTAAATGAGATAAAGTCACTATTGAACAGTTTTGGTGTAATATATTCAATATGTTATTTAAACATTTTGTGAAGCAGAATACAGCTATCGTTTTCATCTTATTTTCGATTGATAGTGATGCATTTGACCTTTTCATTCATAAAATAAATTCCAATGTTTTCATAGTTCACTTTCCTGTAGAGCCATGAAACTACAAATTGAAGAAATGGGTAAAAGTTTACAAAGCCTTTGGGGCAAAAGTACGTTACGCGTACTTTTATGCCACAATGGCGTTTTAACACTTTCACAAAAAAAAATTTAACGAAATTGTTGATTCGGTATTTTTCAGTTGGTACTTTCGGTACTTTTGAGTCCGCAAGTCTCGCCAAAAAAAATAATGGTGCGTTGCAAAAGGTTGCAATTTTATTTTTTACATTACTATTACCATTTTTTTTTGTGATTGTTCCTTTCTGAAAGGTGTTCCTATTTTGTTAGAATAAATACTAAGATTTTCACTGCGGTTTAAGAAAATATTGTGATTTAAAGACTAATAATTCTTATTAGTAGTCACAAAGCACATTGCGTACTTTTCTCCTACCGTTTGTGGTAAAAGTTCGCAAAGAAAGGATTTGGAAAAATTACGATTTCTCTGTTAATAATGATCCAGTAGAATTGGCTCTTAGACAGGATTTAATCAAGATCCTAAGATAGATGTATAAACTGAAATTTGATGAACAATTTTTCTAAATATGGGAAAAAAAAATTGTGTACTTTACTCCCTCCCCCCCCCCCCCCACTCTATAATGTGGACACAGTAACAATCTACACATTACCGTTGTTATGGAGAAGTACTATTTTTGCTAACGGAAACCACTTAGTTTACGGAGAGGGTATCTTCGATCACTTGTTGATTAGTATAGTCTGGCTAAACGATCGCTCTGACGTCACATTATTTATAGAGTATAGATAGTTCAATTGGTCAACGCGGCTAAACACGTTTGTTGATTCCCATAAACCAGTTTTAAGGGGCGTTACCCAAACGCCAATTAAATAGAGCTACATTATAAGCCTTTATACTAAACATTAAGGATAATATTTACAATATTCTTTGTATTCTTTACAATATTTTAAATATTCTTTGTATGCTCCGTTACTCAAAATGACTATACTCCGTTGTAATTATATTATAACAGAATATACGGATTTTATGTTTAGGATTGAATAACTGAAAATGTAAACAATGCATTTTAAATTCAAATGTGAAAAAATAAATAGATAAACATAAAAAAAATTCTGTATCAATTATTTCTACCTTTGAAAGATCATGACGATGTTTTTAAAAAGAAAATGTTGGTACTATTTTAAGAAAGGGGCATAAACTATTAAAAACACGTTACGTATTCAATTTTCAAAAAGTTTGTGTTTGTTTCTTATTTATTTTATGAAAAGAAAGTATTGTCCTTGTTGGATAATTTTAATGAAGAAACGAAATATTGTAGCGAGGTATCCAGAAAAAAAATGTGCTTCAAAAAGACAATATACTTCATATTTTTAAATCGCGTATTTATTTGTAGTAAATATAAGATTCCACAACTATTTAGTACTACCAGATAACAAATTAACATGTAATAAATTAAATATATGGTTTAATATCAAGGCAAATAATGCTATCTATTGAAGTTGAAAAAAAAAGTTCCGATAAGTAATTGGCTCCATTTTCGGGAAAGCATAAAATAAAAAAATAAAAAAACTGAAATACCATAAAGGAATTAGATCAATCGATTAGTTTTATAAAACAAAATCTCAGAAAGTGTGTACTTTTACTACTTTTTAATAACTAAAATGACCTCTGTAACCAGCAAAGGTGAGATTACTGAATAAATGACCCATATTACTTTATATATGATTATAAAACCATATTTTCTTCAGCAATGAATGATCGTGGATAAACTTTAAAACATATCTTTTTCTCGATATATCCGTGTACATTTATTGTTTTAGAAGATAGATTGACACATTTTATTGACACATTTTGTTGATATATCCGAAAAAGTAAGATTGTAATCAGAAGTAATTTAAATTGCGGGTTTGGTTTGTGCTTGTAATTGAATTCATGTGGGTTTAAATCTGTTTATTTTTAGAGATCAGCATTTTCCTGAGAAATGTTCTAAAACAAAAGAGTAAAAGCCATTAATTAAAATTGGAACATTCTTTTGGGCTGACATGACAGTTTGAATTTTTTAACCCTAATGTTTTTTATTCTAGGATTATCTTTTAAAAGGAAACGATTGGCACAAAATCAGGTATTTGGCTAATATTAGACCAAAAATTAATTGTAATTATGGGGTGTTTGTTTTTATGAGTTTGTTACCTCCAAATCCATTTTTTACATTTTTAAATTTTAACATAAAATAGATTTTAACATACAGGGTGCGTTCCATAAGTAATGCGACTAATTTTTTCCAGACACGACTATACACCGCAGTGCCCTCTAACCTGCTGGGTTAGGTGGAGGGGTTTATTAGCTTCATAACGAACCCATTCTCACTCGGATCCGAGCTTTCAAAAGGTCAGGACATGCGTTTTTGTGAAGCATGTTTTGATCTTAACGGCGCGATCGATGGGGCAACGTTACGATATCAAATGTTGCGTTAAACTTGGGAAGCCCGCCACCGAAACGTTTCTATTAATTCAGCAGGCCTTTGGGAGTGATAGCTTGTCCAAATCACAAGTTCACAGATGACACAAGTCGTTCAAGGAGGCATGATCAAGTCCAGGATCAAAACAATGCTCATTTGTCTTCTTTGATGTCAAAAGCATTGTCCAACACGAATTCGTACCTATCGGGACCACTGTGAACGCACCTGTTTACTTGGAAGTGCTCAAAAGGCTGAAAAGGAGGGTCTCGCACTGCCGAAGTGACATCAAGGACGCATGGAAACTTCATCATGAACGCGCCAAGCCACAGCGCCTTCGTTGTCAACGATTTCCTGGCCAGGACCCATACCCCACTGGTTCCCCAGTCTCCCTACAGTCCTGACCTGAGCGAGACAACGTAGAAAGCGTGCAGAGGTTTCTCCGGAATCCAAACAGTTGTCACTTACTTGAATTTGACGTTTCACGCTTGAAACTCTGCGGCTTTCTCAATGGACTCGGGATGCCTCCGTGGTCGAGCGGTTAAAGGCGTCAGCTGGGAATACGAAGGTTCCCGGTTCGATGCCGGGCGATGGACTTGACAAAGAAAAGTAAAAAGTAGTGATGTTGTGATCGGAGGGTTGCCAGCTTCGCTACAAAATACTAGAAAAGTCGTCCAGAACATCCGCAAAAATTAACGGCGTGGTGCACGATAAATCTGATCGGGGTCCAAAGTCCCGACGTCTATTAAAATCTAGAGTTTGGCGCAGCTTGGCCGTATTTGGCCCTTGTGCCAGTAAACCCCAATCAACCAACCAACCAACCAACCAACCAACCAACCCGACGTCTATTGAAAGCGTTGGGTGCCAGTTCAGGTGTTTCCTCGTCATCTGGCCATGGTTCTAAAATACGAGGAATCGTTCCCGGTTCTTTCCTTCGAGATAGGCCCCTAACCGTCGCCAATAGCCCACTCTGCAGCTCTAGTGCGACGTTTATTCATAAAAACCAAACCAAAACCAAACTCAATAGACTCGGCCTACTTAATTTCGTAATTTTTTGTTTGTTTTGCAAACTAAAATATAAATCTTAGTAATAATATTTACTATCACATTCTAAGGCCGCGTGATAATAAAAATTATTTAAATGGTAACGGTATTTCAGGAACTGCAATAAAATTGAAGCATTTTGGCTGTTTTATATGCATTTCTTCACTAATCTTATCTTCGCGATTTTCTAATAAAAAAAAGAAATCCCGTCAGGTTTTGATAACTCTCGGATGAGTTATCCCAACTCACTCATGTCAGAGGTCAAATGTCGAAACTATCATACCAATGGAAAGCAAGTGTGAAACGTGCCCTGCATGCAACTCACCTCACCTTCCCAGACATGACAGTCTGACAAATTGTTCCGGGCGGATTTTATACCTGGCGATAACCCCACACCTGACAAATTGCTACCTGCGCTCGATGACTCGAATTCTTTCACCCCGACTCCTCGGCTCATCCCGTCAAAAAATTTATGTGTATCACATTAAAAAAAAAACTTTCCTTTGTTTTCGTTTTAAAGGTTTTGGGGTGGACCGTTCCAAGATGGCGTCACCAATGTGGGTCAGAGTGAACTAAAATGGAAGACGAAAGTCGATTTGTGTGCGGGGGGGAGGGGGGGTTAAGGTAAGGGTTTCAAGGACATGATTTGTGTGAAATTACATTTTTTTTCGGGAACGTGTTCCACATTCTTAAATGAATTTTGCAGTAAAAAAAAAATCGGGCGGTTATTATCTTGTTTTTATTGTAGGGAAATTTTTTTATGACTTTTTCGGAAGCGGCGTAAGTATTCCTTTTGATATTTGATTTTCTCGTGAAGGGCTGCTTTCTGTTTGACCTCTTTGATATCTGTAGATTTGTTGACATGTAAGAATAATCAAGGAAATAGTAGCCCCCTTGCTTTACTTTTGTGTCGGATTTTTGTACTAGGAAATGAATGGACCTATAGAATCGTCTTTAAGTTTATATGAACATGCAAATTAAATGGACAAGAACACGTTTTGTGGATTTAAATGAAATTTGGAACACTGTGTACTCTCTTATAAATATAAATTTATTTTATATAAATCAACTTTTAGAAATTCGGAAATCATTTTTATTTTAATTACTTTTCGTGTAGTACCGAATGAAAGAAACTGCATAATCGGTTTTATTACTTAACTGTTTAATTACATTAAAGTGCCGAAAGCTAGAAACTAGACAGTCACTTTTATTTACCTAATTTTTTAAGTACATTTCGTGTAGTACATAATGAAATAAACTACATAATCGTTTTTATTACTTAACTGTTTAATTACATTAAAGTGCCGAAATCACGAAACTAGACAGTCACTTTTATTTACCTAATTTTTTAATTACATTATTGTAGTACCGAATGAAAAAACTACATAGTCATTTTTATTTACCTATTTTTAAAATTACGTTTCCTGTAGTAATTACAGTTTAGTGACAGTTCTAAATTTATTAATTTTAAAATCTGTACTCAACAGGTAAAGGGCACTAACTCCTTTTTTGTATGTAATTTTTGGGTTATAATTTTATGTGTTTTTCACACTCTTTACGGAGGTATTCTACGGAAATATTTTTAAAAAAAAAGAACTCTATGCTATTTTTTCTACAGGCATATTATACTTTGATCAGTTCTCTTGTTATATAGTAAAAATGTATATGTCCATCGCCTCTGGGTATGCAGAAATGTAAATTTCAACTGTAATTTCTCAACTCTGTAAATATTGTAGAGATAAACAGTTTATCTTCAATCCACTTTCAAATAGAACTAGCAAAAAAAATATGGCGTTCACACTCTTTGAGTTAATACAAAAGTATAAACTCATAAAGTTCCTGTTACTTGTAATTTTGTTACTTGTAATTTTGCTACTTGTAACTTGTAATTTTGTTACTTGTAACTTGTAATTTTGTTACTTGTAACTTGTAAGTTTGTTATTTGTTACTTGTAAATTGTAATTTCGTTACTAGTAATTTTGTTACTAGTAATTTTGTTATTTGTTACTTGTAACTTGTAATTTTGTTACGTGTTACTTGTAATTTTGTTTCTTGTTATTTGTTACTTGTAACTTGTAATTTTGTTACGTGTTACTTGTAATTTTGTTTCTTGTTATTTGTTACTTGTTATTTGTTACTTGTTATTTGTAACTTGTAATTTTGTTACTTGTTACTTATAACTTGTAATTTTGTTACTTGTAACTTGTAATTTTGTTACTTGTAACTTGTAATTTTGTTACTTGTAATTTTGTTACTTGTAACTTGTAATTTTGTTACTTGTAACTTGTAATTTTGTTACTTGTAACTTGTAATTTTGTTACTTGTAACTTGTAATTTTGTTACTTGTAACTTGTAATTTTGTTACTTGTAACTTGTAATTTTGTTACTTGTAACTTGTAATTTTGTTACTTGTAACTTGTAATTTTGTTACTTGTAACTTGTAATTTTGTTACTTGTAACTTGTAATTTTGTTACTTGTAACTTGTAATTTTGTTACTTGTAACTTGTAATTTTGTTACTTGTAACTTGTAATTTTGTTACTTGTAACTTGTAATTTTGTTACTTGTAACTTGTAATTTTGTTACTTGTAACTTGTAATTTTGTTACTTGTAACTTGTAATTTTGTTACTTGTAACTTGTAATTTTGTTACTTGTAACTTGTAATTTTGTTACTTGTAACTTGTAATTTTGTTACTTGTAACTTGTAATTTTGTTACTTGTAACTTGTAATTTTGTTACTTGTAACTTGTAATTTTGTTACTTGTAACTTGTAATTTTGTTACTTGTAACTTGTAATTTTGTTACTTGTAACTTGTAATTTTGTTACTTGTAACTTGTAATTTTGTTACTTGTAACTTGTAATTTTGTTACTTGTAACTTGTAATTTTGTTACTTGTAACTTGTAATTTTGTTACTTGTAACTTGTAATTTTGTTACTTGTAACTTGTAATTTTGTTACTTGTAACTTGTCATTTTGTCTTCTGGAAGGATGGCTTCACGGGGAGTATTGCAACTGAATACAATGAACTAAATCTCAGGTTACTTATTTAGAATGAGATAATATGTTTATCGATATTTATTATGTATGAAATATCACCTGACGCTGGACATATTTCCACACTAGTGAAATGTAAAGGTACGAAACATTAGGGATGTGAAAAAAAAGAACACCCTGTTCTTTTTCACCTGTTCTTTAAAAAGAACAGGAACAGCCTGTTCTTCAATTTAAAGAAACCCTGTTCTTTTTTCTGATCTGTTTTTTTCGGATGTATTCTATCTTAACTTGATGTATCGCTAATCCTAAACATGTCTTGTCTAAAGATTTATATTTTTAAGCACTTCAAATGACAAACAGTGCTTTTGGTGTTTTGAAATAATTTAGTTTTAAAAGAAGGCACTTATTTTTTAATAAAATGTATTAAGTTTTATAAAACTTTTAACATTTCATAAAACTTGTGTTTATTACGCGGTTTCGTTGATTCTTATCGATTGAACACTTTCATTGCAATATCTGCAATTTGATTAATTTAATAGTACTTAGTTAATTTAATACTTATATCGAACGATCGAATTGCTTAATAGTTGCGTTTATGAAATATATGTAATGAAAGAGGTATAAAATCCGTCAAAGAATATTTTAATGCGACAACACTTTAAGAAAATCAACATTAAACAAAAGCTTAAATAATTCCTGAAAATAGTTAGTTTCACTATAATATGTATATATTGGTGTGAAAAGTTAGATTTTGGATATGTCATTGATATAGAGAATATTTATTTACATATCATGGTATATATATTTCAGCTCTTATGAATATACCTTTCACTTTTTAAAAATTAAAGTAAAGCAATAATTCATATCAGTGTTTAAGATATAAAAACATCTGTGTTGCGACTTTCCACTCCAGAGCACTCCATAATGCAAATACAATTTTAAAAATAGAAATTCATTTCCATTCTTACTATTTACTTTTATAAATTTTTTTTCTAGTCGCTGGGCCGCTTTAACACAGGGCCCTGTGCGATGTCACACGTCGCACACCCCTAAGAGCCACCGTGCCCAGCGCTTTCGCCTTGTGCTGCAAGAATATTTCACTCTGATATGCTTTCTGCTCAGAATGCAGCTAAAAGAACGCCCCTGTTCTTCTAAAGAGCAGGTTGTTCCAAAGAGCAGGGTGTTCCAAAGAGCAACCTGTTCTTAGGAGCAACCTGTTCTTAAGAGCAACCTGTTCTAAAGAGCAACCTGTTCTAAAGAGCAACCTGTTCTAAAGAACAACCCTGTTCTAAATAACAGCCCTGTTCTAAAGAACAACCCTGTTCTAAAGAGCAGGGTGTTCTTTTTTGGAACGGGTGTTCTTTCTTGAAACGTGTGTTCTATTTTAGAACAGGTGTTCTTTTTCGGAGTAGGGTTGTTCCTTTTAGGGGCCAGGGCTAATTAGTTTTGAAGCTGTTTTTAGTAGATATGCGTACTTTGCTCTCTATAATATGATAATTGGCTACTGAACTGCTTGTGTCATTTATTTTGAAGTGATTTGTTATGACTTTTAGGGAAGGTAGTCAAATTATCTAAAGATATTTTACATTTTACATAATTTCATTACAAAGGAAATTTTGAATAAATAGTTGTGAAATTTATTTATATTAATTGTTAGTCTTAGATGATAAATATTACATAACGGAAAAAAATTGGAATGGCCGATTCAATATTACAGGTAGGATGTTTTGTATAAAAATTATACATTCTTCGAGTTGTTTTAAAATTATTTCAAAATTTGAATATTTCGTGTTGTGTTTGTTAGTTGTTTGTGTTCTAAAAAAATTATGCAAATGATTTTGATCCGAATTTCTTATGTTAAATGTGTATACAAAAAAAACAAAATTTAGTAAAAAATGATAAATTTATATAAATTAAAAAATATATATTATCTACCCTGAAGGAATGTTCTATTTATATCTTTATGTTGTAATTTGTATTTTTAACATGCACTAAATTAAAAAGCTAAAATAAAGGATTTGCAAATTTATATTAAGAATATATTAAAAACTATTAGACTAGATTCTTGATCATGTAGTTATAAGTAAGTCGTGTTTCAAAACTTTATTACTTAATATAATCCTTTAATTTTATTAGTTTTTTTTTTTTTAAATAAATTTTCAGGTGGACATTTTTCGGCTTTTGGCGGTATTTTTTTGTTAATTTCTACGAATAGTTACAGAATTTGATACAAAGAAAGATGCGTGTGTTTTTTCCGTTACGGAACTTCAAAAGACTTTAACTGACATCTTAGTAAAGATGTCGGGATATAGGATAAGATTAACTAGAAACGGGAAGGGGAGGGAGTGATTTCTATTACTAAATGGGAGGTGGGGATAAGGGGTGTTGATGCGATTACGTAAATAACACTCTTGTCGGTGTTTTTTGTGAGGGTTTCGGTCTCGGTTCTTTGTCTCACTGGTGTGGGTGAAGTTAAAAAAGGAATGCGATCTGTTGGGATTTAGAGAGTCGGTGGCAATTCATTTTCAGCTGACTTGTATATAAGACGCATTTTCTCTGTTCCTTACCTGCTGATCTGTAGACTATGCGAAATGAACATTCAAAAGTAGTTACTATTTATTTTAAAATTAAATAGGATTATCATGTTAATTTTTAAACTCTGATTTCAATATAATCTTGAAAAGGTCTTCACCTGTATGTAACTATTTTACTGTAACCGATTCCTCTAAATCTATAGCAGTATGTACTATATGTAAGTATAATCGTTCTTGTAAAAAATGTATATATTAATGGTTCGGATATTTGGGTGAAACAGCTAATTATTTTCTGTTGTTTTGTATATTTGTACTTTAATGGTGTATAGAAATATTAGTGTATTACGTTATTTACCGTACTTGAAAGCGATGAATGTAACTTTTTATTACTATAACTTTTATCATATCTTGAACATTGGAGACACTCAGAAGTTCTTGAAATGAGTTTTCCTTTCGGATTTCATTTTTGAAATCTTAACAAATGAATAGCTATTAAAATATTATTTTTATTTGACCTTCATTTCCTTTCATTTTACAAACTAGCAAGCAAATTATTACAAATTTGCAATGCTTATTGATTTAGGAATAAAATGTATTATAATAACATATAAATATATGAAAAATGCTTGCGTCCTAGAGATCCCTTCAAGGAACTTATAATTTTCTTTATAATTCATATATATTACTGCTCTAAATTATTAGAATTGTGCGTTATTGAAACTAGGAATTTGCTATATTAAAACTTTTATCACCATTACATCTGATTTTGAAAGCCAGCATTAAAATTTTTAATTTTTCTGTTTTTTCTGTAAAAATTTTTGTAATGTATTATTTTCTGAAATGTCGATATGAATTTAAACTAATTATTAATAGTTTTCTTATTTTGAAAATTATAGATCCTTTGTTTATTTTTAATTATTTACTATATAAAATAAAATTAATCAGCATTTGTAATTTTTATGGTTTTAAGTTTAAAAATACTACACACAAAAAATTCTAAAATAAAAATAACAGTTTTCTGAAAAGAACAGGTTAAAGAACAGTTCTTTTAAAAAGAACAGGAACAGGGAACACCTGTTCTTTAAAAAGAACATACATTTCACATCCCTACGAAACATGTCCTCGTGTTTTTTAAATATAATGTCCTTGCGTTTTTCTAAGAATCACGTCCTCATGTTTTTTTAAGAATAATGTCCTCACGGTTTTCTTCTGTAGCAATTGCATTTTTTCTCCGAGACCCTGGATTGGTTGGTTGATTGAATTAACTAACCAATCCAGCGTGGCAAAAAGCAACCGCCACAGAAGAAAAACACAAGGACATGTTCCCTATCTTAATGAAATGCTGAAGTAAGCGCCAATGACGTAAAAGCCATTGAGTTAAAGCGCGAGTTAATTTAATTTTATACTTACTAGGATAAATAACACATTTTATATTCAAATGTAATTTGTATTTATTATAAAACTTATAAACTTCTGAATACTTTTGAATGTTTAAAAAATCGAATTCGTGCATCCAAGTCATTTTGATAAGTAGGAATAAATATAAAATTGAACAAACACTGAATAAAGCCCACATACACAAATAAAATGCACACGAACTTATTTATTATAAAATTTATAAACCTATGAATACTTTTGAATGTTTAAAAATTGAATTCATGCATCCAAGTCATTTCAATAAATAGGAATTAATATAAATTTGAACACACACGCACACACTATAAAATTTATAAACTTATGAATACTTTTGAATGTTTAAAACTCGAATTCGTGCATCCAAGTCATTTCGATAAGTAGGAATAAATATAAAATTGAACAAACATTGAATATCAATAAAGCACACACACACACAAATAAAACGCTCACGAAATAGCGAATACAGAAATAAAACAAATCCAGAACAATCGTAAAACAAACATGGCGAACATCAGAGTGGACGAACCTGGAACAATCGAACCGAAATAGCCCGCAATGTGGACATTTTGTTCCGAGGGTTCAATCGCACTTTTACGATCTTCCCATTTTACTATCGACACACGTGATCAAAGATTCCGTATCCTACTTTCTAGTGAAATAATCTCTTTTGGAAGCAGCATAAATCTTTCTTTGTAAAATCTCCGGATTATGCTCGGCGTGGGTCATTAGAGACGAAAATCCCTTATGTGTCCTGCAATGGACATGGACATGAAAATGGGGGGGGGGGGGGGGGGGGGGGGTTATGATTCTTTACTGGGTGGAACTGCTGAATCCCGGATGCTATAAAATCTTTCCCTCTTACTAAGTCACAACTTTCTTTCAGAATTTTTTTTTCAGAAAGTCTCGTGAGATTATGATGCCCGCGACCTGAATTAGAAAACGCCCTATTAAAAAAATGACCCATGGATAAATGAATATTGTACCGACAACTCGCGCCAGTATATTTTCTAACCCTTAAATGTGTAGTTTAAATCAAAAGTCATATAAATGGTCTTAAGGATTTTGCGCTTACTGTTGGTTATTATTTGAACTAATCGCGTTAATTAGCTTGTATAATATGAATTTAAGACTTTGAAACTGTTGTTAGTGAAAATACCACTAGTGCTAACCTAACACTAAAAAATAGCCCCCCCCCCCCCTCCAAAAAACCGGATCGTGTAAACTGATAGTAATAACCACCCTTCTAAACTTTTTTCAACCAAGAAAATAGAAAGTCGCATTATAATTCAATGAAAAGTTATTTTGTAATAAAAAAACGAATAATATTGCAATTTTTTTTATTTATTTAAGGGCATCAGTCTGTGGGAAACATATGTCTTCTGACACAAAAACGGTACGCTAGTGATTGGCTATTAATGGGTCATTATACACTTGGAATTTGTAATATACTGCACATTCTAAAAAATGTTCGAAAGAAAACAGTTTAAAATAAACATAAGTTATTGTTTAACAAAAACCAAAAAGTTTAAAAGAAAAAAACTTGAATAAGTTTATTTCATATCTTTAACACTATTACACATTTTCTCAGACGAGCATGTACTCTCCCCCCCCCTTCCTAAAGCGTGGGGCCCTGTGTGGTGAAACTTGTGGCACACTATTAAGGACGATCCTGAGTACCGCACCTATTTAAAAGTTTTTGAATTTTATATATTCTTCAGCACTTTCATTCTAAATTAAAAAAAAATTAATTAAATAAAATAGTCAAAAAAAAATCCTAGGCCTAGTTTTTTAAAAAAATAATTTGTAATTTGCTAATTACTACTCACTTAGAAAAATGGAAGCAATGCCTCAACGCATATTGTACATAATTGATAACTACTTTAAATCAATCACAATTGATAACTACCTTAAATCAAAATACAATTGGTCAAAATAATATTCAGTAGAAAGCCAAACATATTTAAGATCTTTTATGCAACTATTAAGCTATTCTATATGTGACCTCTTAAGTTTCAAAACAAGAGAGATCATTTTAATCAAATTTATCAAGATAAACAAAAAACTAATTCCATTATTTATGTAAGAATTTTATCTTATATTTTTACAAATTAGTATTAGATATACCGGTCTTAAGCAAATTTTGTCTCTTTATAAGTATTACTTTGAGATATACTTTTTCACTTTTCGGATCTACCTGGTTTTGCAACCAATATATGGGATCTATCTGGGTTTGCAACTGATTACTTTGCTGCGATTGGTGTCCAGTAGCCTACGCGCATCTTGATCATTTGCTTTTGAAACTGATTTCTTTACTTATCTGGTTTTGTAACCAATTGCTACTTTTATACCGTAAAATGAATATTATCTAGCAGCTTTGGAATGTTATGACTTCGCCTACTGATATATTTGTAGGAAACTAAAAATAAATGTCATAATCTGAAAATCGAAAAGAAGTGATCTATCTGGTTTTGAAACTAGTGGGCTCATATTTAAGGGTCGTTGGTTGCCGATGACTACACGCGAAATAGGCTATGTAAATGCACTTTTTACATTACCTTGTCTTTAACCTTCTAAAACAATACCCGCACACATCAAACAAATTCGAGGTAGTTAAATGAAATGCACATCCTGGTCATCTGTCGTCTCCACACCACACCTGGTCTTTTGCGTATTGTGTCATCACAGATGTGCATACATCTCCAACTGTGGGCTGTTCCAATTTTGTCTTAATGCGGAAGCATACAATTCTTCGGTTGTTCCGTTCTTTCCCTCCCCCCACCTTGATGAAGTGGGGTCACTGTTGGAAGCCTGACTCCGAACACTTTCCGTTAACTAGACGCCTTGTCCAAGCCTTGCCTGAAATACGACTTGAAGTGGCATGGCAGGGGTCTGAAATACGGCCACTTTTCTGCAGTTGGATTTCGCGTCATTACAGGGCCTTGTTGAGGGTGGTTGCAAAAGGCAGCGTCGGGGTCTTCGGTTCGCTTTGAAATGAAAAGGATAGTATAAATCTTGGAAACAGGTGATCTGGGGAGATATTTAGGACAGGAAATATAATGATTTTTGGTGTGTAACATCGCGGGACTTTCTTTCACCCTACTTTTGGATATTTGATTGGTGTGGTGTGGAAATACTTTTGGATCATTTCGGGAAAGTTTGGGTGTCAGCGATTTTCAGTTTTGACTGTGCGAATTGAGATCGAATAACTTTTGCTTTAATTTTAATTTGGAAGACCTTTAAAAAAATTTCCGCAAGGTAAATTTAATTAGGCAAGGGTTGTTTCAAAGCAATGATGTAACTTAGATTAAATTGCTTTTTAAAATGTCCGAATTCGTTGACTCTTTTACTGTCATATCGGCTGGGCATGATAACTGGCATTTAGTCAGTCTTGCTTTTTGCAGTTAATATGAGCCCTCTAGTTTCAAACCCAGATAGATTAACCTTTTCTCAAAATCGTTTTAAAAAAATATTTTTCACAAGTTCTAAATGCACTGCATCACTTTACAAAGTATTATTGATAAAAAGTGTCTGAAATTACAGCCTAAAAATACATTCAAAGTCATGGTTTTAAATCCAAAAGTACGTGGCTGTCAATCGTTTTTGGTATATCCTATAAAATTTGTAAAAAGTGATCTATCTGGTTTTGAAAGAAATGGCTCATATATTGTCATCAAACATCATGGCAATTTTTTTAAAGGTAGTACACGAAGAAGTATATAATAAATAAAAATACATGTAAGCTATTACATGCACTTATACATATTTTACACATGGACATAGTTACCCACATACATAGATACCCACATACATAGATATCCACATATGTATAGATATACACATATGAATAGATATACACATATGTATAGATATACACATATGAATAGATATACACATATGAATAGATATACACATATGAATAGATATACACATATGAATAGATATACACATACACATATAGATTTACGCATATAGATATACACATAGAAAAACACATACATAGACATACATATATCCATATACACAGTTATACACATACACACATAAAAATAGATATAGACATATATACACCTAATAAAACATACTCATAAACATAGATATACACATAGGTATAGCTAATAAGATGTACTCATAGACCGCCAGATATACACATAAAAATATAAAATTACCCATAAAAAAAGAACTTGGACGTTGCAATATATTGTGGTCATTTTTCTCAGAACTGATCATTCTAGGTGTATAATTTTTTATTTTTTTTAAAATCCTGGGTTGAGGTGTTTGGTAATATTGAGTAATAAAGGATTGATGAATTTTTTGTGTCTTTGTGTATAAATATTTTGCAAAATTTGAAAATACTCGCTATATTTTTACATACACACATACAGTTATATAAATTTTTAAACTAAAAATTGGTGAATATTATTAAACGTATTATACTATCGTGTTTTGTGGACTACTTTTTAAATCGCAATGAGAAAGGAATTTTATTTATATAAATGTATACATATCACGATCTTTTTTACACAAAATATGAAGATCGTGAAGAGTATAGCATAATAACTATTTTCTACCTATATTTACCTCGTATAAATCAAACATATCATATAAAACAAACTCTAATTCTATGACATAAAATTTCAAAGAACGGAAAGAATTCATGAAATGAATTCCAAGTGGAAATAGAAATTGTATTTTTATTATCTATTGTACATTAAATCGAACGCAAAGTATTTAATTCATTTTATAGAAAGGGACTGGGTTTATGACCATCTATTCTTTTATTAATAAAAGCCGTACAATAATGGAATTATTACCATTTTTCGAGGTATTCTTAGAAGCCTATGTCAACATGTTCTCATTCATTGATTTTTTTTCCCTTTGAACTCATTCTTTTTTCCTAGAACCAGAAACGCAAAATTAGCATTTGGTTGTATTGGATACCTTATTTTGATTCACCTCAGTTACACCATACATCGTTTTGTTCGTAATACAACTAGATAACTCCATTGGAAGATAAAGGTATTACATATAAGTTCCTAGATGAATAACTCATTACATATAAGTTCCTAGATGAATAACTCATTACATATAAGTTCCTAGATGAATAACTCATTACATATAAGTTCCTAGACGAATAACTCATTACATATAAGTTCCTAGATGAATAACTCATTACATATAAGTTCCTAGACGAATAACTCATTACATATAAGTTCCTAGACGAATAACTCATTACATATAAGTTCCTAGACGAATAACTCATTACATATAAGTTCCTAGATGAATAACTCATTACATATAAGTTTCTAGATGAATAACTCATTACATATAAGTTCCTAGATGAATAACTCATTACATATAAGTTCCTAGACGAATAACTCATTACATATAAGTTCCTAGATGAATAACTCATTACATATAAGTTCCTAGACGAATAACTCATTACATATAAGTTCCTAGACGAATAACTCATTACATATAAGTTCCTAGATGAATAACTCATTACATATAAGTTCCTAGATGAATAACTCATTACATATAAGTTCCTAGATGAATAACTCATTACATATAAGTTCCTAGACGAATAACTCATTACATATAAGTTCCTAGACGAATAACTCATTACATATAAGTTCCTAGATGAATAACTCATTACATATAAGTTCCTAGATGAATAACTCATTACATATAAGTTCCTAGATGAATAACTCATTACATATAAGTTCCTAGATGAATAACTCATTACATATAAGTTCCTAGACGAATAACTCATTACATATAAGTTCCTAGATGAATAACTCATTACATATAAGTTCCTAGATGAATAACTCATTACATATAAGTTCCTAGATGAATAACTCATTACATATAAGTTCCTAGATGAATAACTCATTACATATAAGTTCCTAGACGAAGAACTCTCTCCACGATATATCTACGGGTGAGTAATACAACTCGTAACTATTATATAATACCTTAATCTTCCTTTGGAGTAATCTAGTTGTAGCACTGGTGCGACGATATGCAAATGTTAAATATATGAGAAATAGTTAAATTTATTTTATCTTAATGTTTAAAAGGACATTAAATAGTAAGTTAAATTATTAAATTTATATGATACAATTCAAAGTTTGTGCTAATAAATTATGAAATATTTTTTTTGTATACACTTATAACGTAAATTATTCGAATTTTGGTTTTATATTTTTTTCCAAATATTAATTATAGGCCTCCGTGGCCGAGTGGATAAAGGATCCTGGTTTGATCCTGTGCGACGGACTTTACTAAGAAAGGTAAAAAAAGTAGGGGTCTTGTGATCGGAGGGTTACCAGCTTCACTACAAAATACTAGGAATGTCGCCTAGAACATCCACAAAAATTATCGGCGTGTATATGGAACTGGTGCACGATAAATCTGATCGGGGTCCAAAGTCCCGACGTCTATTGAAGGCGTTGGGTGCCAGTTCAGGTGTTTCCTCGTCATCTGACCATGATTAAAAAATACGAGGCATCATTCTTTCCTTCGAGTTAGGCCCCGAACCGTCGCCAATAGCCCACTGTGCAGCTCTAGTGCGACGTTAATTAACAAAACCAAACCAAATATTAATTGAATAAAAAAATACTCAAGTTATATAGAGAAATGTGTAACAAAACATATTGATATTTAAAGGATAATAATCACTCGCCAGCTTATTAAAAACTCCAAACTGATCTATATTCTATATTACCCTGTTTTATTATGATTTAAAACTTAAAAATTTTATTGTATATCCACTTAGATGGGTATATCAAAATGGTTCTTTCGCTAGTTCAAATTGGATGAATGTGGTTTGCAGTAAATACATGTATTTTGCATAATTCACAGATTCTTCAAAGTCTTTTTATATGTGTATTATATGTACGAGAAAACATGAAATAGGAATATTACTTATTTTTATTGTTGATTATGAACGATACTCGCTCTTCGCTCGAGGTTAATTAAAAAATGTATCTTTTTTTTAAAATTTCCATTATAAAAAAAAACCACTCAGGATTTCCGTGCAAAGTTTATGGAATGAAACCACCATGCGATCGCCCTCTATCATTAAGAAATACCAAAACAAGTGCGTACAATAAAAAGTTATGTCCAAACAAAATATAAAAATAGCGGGAGTACCGAAGAACGAAAGTAAGAGAAGTTGGTTGTAATAACTTAATTCCTTTTTAACATATCGGGACTAAATGAAGTGCGAATTCTTCTTTTGAACTACTGTTTAAAGCTTCTCAAGTTTCTTGAAGATCGTTCCAACAAATACTGGCGATTATCATGTACAAAATTCATGATAAAATTATTTATTTAACTTATTGACATTAATATACACAAAGTTAACATACAAAAAAAATTTATCTTGACATTCAAAAAAATATTTTTATAGTTGTAAGACATTTTATAATTAAGATATGGAAAATAATTCTACGCCAACGTTAAAACTTTTTTAAGAGTAGGAACTATTACTTTTTACCAATTATAATTAAAACATGATAATTTATTTCTGAGATATGAGAAAACAAATAAAAACCATCTTGCACTCTTATTAGTATAGATTTTTTTTTAAATTTAGCTTTTATTTGCTTCAGAATATATTCTAGTTCGCATGCAAGCAAACAAAAGTTCTTTCTACAAACCAATCTTAGTTTTAACTTCACATACGCTCAACCAATTTTTTAAAGGCAAACAAAAGAAATATACGAAATGTTAAATGGGCACTTAATTTTTTTTACACATCTTCATAATTTCAACTTTCATTTGAAGTTTCTTGAAAAAAAAAAAAAACTTTTTGAATGATCAAAATAGGTCATATAATAAGTTAGTTAATTTTACATGAAAGACAATGATGATTTTTAAAATTAATTAGATTTGAATTTACATTAAGATTTTGTAAGTTGCATTTTGTTTTGTATTTGCCTTTTTTCGATTTTTAAATTATTTTATATTCTTTCTCGTTCAACTCCTTTCAAAGAACATATTAGATTTCCATTGCTATCGATAGATGGCAGCACCACAGAATATAAATTCCATGAAAATCTCAATACCAATCCCAAGATTTAAAACCTAGATATTCTAAATTTTTTTTTCACTTTTTTCTTACAAATTTATTTTATTTATTAAAATGATATTTTTTTTTCAAATAGGCGTACATAACTCTTATAAAAAAATTTTCATCGCAATCTTGGAAAAACTTGTCACACATTGCAAGTCTACGGATATTTTTTAGATTCTGAGACGCGAATCGTTATGGTATTGCGGATTGAAAGTGTATATAATTAAATATTTAACAATTTGATTTATTATACCGATTAATTATTTACACCACGCGTTTTTATACGCATTTACTTTTTCGTGAACATAAATAACATGATCTCTTATATGGTGAGGTTCATTAACAACCACATTTTAAGGCAAAATTTCCCTGGCGATAATTTTAAGGAAATCAATGGATACAGGCCCTACTATTTAATTTGGATCTCGAATTACTGCAAACACACATACCTGATTCCAATTTGAACTTAATCTCTATAATTAACTCTTATCAACCATCAGTGAAATAGAATGAATCATTGAAGTAATCAATAAGTTATTCTCAAAAAATTCTGTATCCTAGTAGATAATGTTTTGAGCTATAGGACTCGATTTCGCTGTGCTAAAGTTTGATATATCCAAAATTAAAAGTACTTTTTTTTTAGAATAAAGCAATATTTTGTAAACCACTTTATGTCAAAGGATTTCGGTTCCTACTTTATCATTTACCGTGGATTCGACATATTTAGAATTACAAATACTATCTGGGAATATACGAAGACGCGTAGAGCAGAAATTCACTATCACAACTAGTGATGAGAGAGGTATTTTAATAACAGTTATAAAATATTATTTCAATATTCGATAGTTAAAAATATTATATATAAGAAATAAGAGTGATTTATTTGCTAAAAAAATCATTTGTTGGGGCGAAGAGGTATTGGTTGGCATGAATGTGTGAATCAGTTTTCGATTGTATTTTATTTATATCATAGAAATTTTTTGGGTTCTTTGGAGGTTCCGAGAAAGATATTTTGCTTGCGTTTTCGTTTCGCATTTAGATTGAAGGAATTTTAACTGAAAGTGATTCTTTGGTTCGATTCGTTGCATTGTAAAAGGTAAATATCATAAATTAAAAATGTTATTAATTTTCTTATTTATCACGGTCTGGTATATTGCGCTATATTAAATAAGAACAAAATTTGGATGGAAGTTTCAAGTGTTTGTTGACAAAAATTGAATAGCAATGAATTTTTTTATGTGTATATTGAGATCACCACTATGCATTTAATGATGTAAAAATGATTAGGGAAAATTAATATGTTTATATAATGTAAATAATTTATTGAAATATTATTAAGTGTTGGATCATTAACAGTAGTTTAATGAAAATAATTAACACCATCAACTAATAAAAAAAAAAATCATGAAAATTTAGCATTTGATGTTTTGCGGGTTCCTAGGTTGACGACATTTAATCTCGCTAATGATATCAAATAACTAGTTATTTCATTATAATATCGTAATAACTGTCATTATTTAATAATAACTACTAAGCTCATCCTTAATCGCAGCGCACTTTATCTGCTGTGAGTCACAAATACAACGATAATACGGGTTGGAATCTATGACGCGCGCCGCTAACAGGGAAAGATAAGAAAGAAGATGAGATGAGGCATTTGAATACTTTAAAAGTAGACAGTTTTGAAGATAGGTGTCAGCACTGCATTTTGATATTTTTTACTTATCTTTTCAATTGGGTAGTCCCCAGATGCAAAAGCAGCTATATGCACGAACAGCTTTTTTGAGTAAATCGCGAAACACTGTCAAAACTTAAATATTATAAACACAATAATATTTTTTTGTAGAAATGAAGAGAATTTTTTTTCACTAAAATGTGTAAATTTTATTACTGAATAATTTATAATCTAAATTTTATTTTCGACGTAACTTGTTTTGCAATTGGAATAAGGATGTAACTGATTTTGCAAATGTATGAGCCATCTTGTTTTATTTCAAGTATCAAAATAAGCTATATGCACATTCTAACCAATCAAAATCACATTTCCTGGATATAATTACTTTTGCATCTGTATGAAGCTTGATTAGCGTGGATATAGCTACTATTGATTCTAAGTGACTTCTTTATTGAATTTTTATTATTAAATAGTGCATATTGCTTCTTTATTGTATTTTAAAAATGAAGCCAAAGTTATAAGTACCTATTGATATCACGATGCCACTTTTCGAGTTGTCGGATATAACTATTTTTGCTACTCAATTATGCAACTTCTGCATTTTTTACACGAAAATAACTTCTATTTTAGAGTTATTTAGCTTGTATGTCCTAGAAGTATATCGCGCTTGTTCTTGGTATATGATGACTTAGTTTTGATGTTTAGTGGTATTATTTGTCTATACAGTAGAACTCTTATTAATTATCTTAACGCCAGTTATCCGGATCAAACGAAGTGGACCGGCAATTAACCGGATGCTGATCGCTTTGAGAGAAAAAAATCAGCAAAATCCACATTTAAAAGTTTCTGATCAGTGAACGATATTGTTTTTAATAGTCATTAAGTTACATTACGGACTAAAGCAGACTTCATTTTTTTGTGTTTTTTCGTGATTTATCCATTTATCCGGATGGGATCTGGTTCCAATTGATCTGAATAGTTGAAGTTCTACTGTACCAATAAAATTAAGGTAACAGGAAAAAAAAATTAAAATTTTAAAAATTCTCTAAAAGTATCGTATTAGGTCTGTTTCATTTAACTTATTTCGATGGTTCGTCATGTTATTAAACATGTATTTTTGTTAGTAATTGAATACACGGAAACTTAAAATTGAGTGTTTATGTCTGTTGGAGTATACTTTCTTTCACGATTAACATATAAATTGATAAGTCAATTTGTTCAATTTCCTAGAAATGGTCTCATTTTTAATACATATGTTCATGTATTTTTATTTTGGAAAATATACACTTTTTGAATGCAATTTAAGCCTTCATTATATAGAAGTGAGAGGGGTTTATATTTTCAAAAATGTTTTAATCTAAAGAAAAAAAAACGATTTCCTTAGTGAAATAAAAAGTAAATAATTCTTTGACATATATAAAATCTCGTATGTTTCTTTTCATGAGATTGTTCCGGAGAGATTCACCCAATTTTAAGTGCAATATTTTTACATATATTAATGATTTTTGCATCAATTAAAAGAAAATCTGTTCGTATGTGTTGCTAATTTTTTTTATATAAGCTCAAGCTACTTGACTTGTCTTAATAATAGGATAAATATCAATAAGATATTCAATGATGTCTGTCAATTATCAATAAGAGTAGTTATGGCAGACTATTAAGCATACGTTGGCGCGACTATTAAGAATACTTTGACAGTTTACTTCAAGATTCTAATAATTTTGTTCACGTGATTTACACCTTTTGAACAAATCCTGATTCCATTTCGAAACTACCACTTAAGTTATTGTAAAACCTGCTGGGGGAAATGAATGAACCTTTGATCATTACCAATGAATAAAATGTAAACAAATTATTAAAGGATTATTCATTTGAATGTTTTCGAAGGCTCATTCTACACGATTGAGATATTTAATCTTTAATGTGTAATTCATCAGGGCGACGGCTCCGTACGACGCCTATTCCCTTTCATCGAATAAGTGCCGTTGGCGAAGAACATTAATTTATCGAACATAATTGTTAGGGAAGCGAGAATTGTCCAGTCTAAGCTGGCAAACGTGCCCTTAAAAGAACAAAAAATGGGGGTTCTAAGTGAACACGACCGAGGAAAACGCGCGCGAGCTTTTGCAGATGGCTATTTGATCCAAATTTAAACCACGTGGTTTGTATTCTTTGACAGAATTGTATTATTTTGTTAGACAGAATCACAGAGCCATCTGAAAAACTCGCGTGCGTTTTTCTCGTTTGTGTAGAATGGGCCTAAGGTTTAAATGTCTAAAGCCTATTTTATACGAACGTAATAAACGCGAGTGGAATTTTGCCAGAAGCCTCTGTAGTTGGAACATTCAAACCACGTGATGTGTATGTACCAATCACAGAGGCTTCTGAAAAATGTCACGCGCGGTTATTAAGTTTGTGTATAATGATCCTTAGTGCTGTGGTGAGTGCGATGTCAATAAAAAAAATCACTATATACACTTTATTTCATTTTATTAACAAAATCATTGTACAAACATCACAGGCCATGATGATGGGATATCATAAAAGCTTCCATCCTATCATAAAAGCTTCCATCTAATTGCATTAAGTACCGCAGGTAAATGATGCGACTTATAAAAAAAATGTACCAATACGCAAAATAAATACAAATGTAAATTAAGCATACAAACAAATGGCCGCCAAGCTAGTGATAGGAACCCAAAAAATACTAAACAAATTGTACCAAACGTCCGGAAATACTCCGGGAGTTTACAATATCCAAAATAACAAAATATATTCACTATTACAAAACCACCCCGTCTCATACCTTGGAAACCAAAAGTTACACAGATTATGCAATAAATAACAAAAATAATACTTAAAAACACGTTCTGAGAAAGTCATAGCTGCAAGTAAGTAAAATACTTTTCTATGGCAGAAATCTCGAAAGGCTGATCTGGTCATTTCATTGTTCTAATAACAGATAATTCCCACATAAAAATTATACATACCAGGAAATAAAAACACATAAAAATAAGTGACATTCCTCAAATATTGAGTTGAATTAGTAATGTAAATTAATAATTGAAACATAATAATGCAGAAAAATTCTTTTTAAGTAAATATACTATAATTTTAAATGTAGATAAATTTAAGTATACATAGTTATCTTTTACTACAGTGTAATAAAAATTCCATTTAAATTTCCGGAAAAATTACGGTATTTTTCGGATGTATGAGAATTCAAAATCGAAAAAACAAAGCAAATTCATTTCGTAAGAAAATAAACGTACATTTTTCAATCGTTATGGCTGACAAACAGTTATCATATTGTTAAGAAAGGAAATCTTTAAATTTTATTAAAATAAATTCGAAAATTTGGTGAAATCCCATTAAAATTGTCACATTTTCACAATTAATGCGAAAAGTTTTAATTCCAGACCCTTCCTAAGGGGAAAATACAACTGGTAAAACACATGCCAAAACTGCACTACACATAAAAGTTGATTCACAGGTTTAAGTTAACAATGTGCATAGCTGCCATTTAAAACACCGCGGAAGAGCTTAAATGCCACTCTTCGTTGAGAAAGAGCTGTTTGGACAGAGACTAGAAACAAATGCAAAACAAATGATCACAAACGGGTGTGTGCGAAATTAGAAAGGAAATGAAATTAAAATGTTTATGAATTGCAAGCAGAAATTGAATAGAGTATCGCCAAATTACAAAAAGCAATTCTAATGTATTTAAAAAATATTCACGTTTTTTTTCAGGGAACATTGCACCTTTTATAATAGAAAATGTCTTCTGATCAGAGAAAGTTTTGTTATTTGAATTGGATAATACTAAAACGTCCTCAATCAGTTTTTCATCTGTTGTAAGCCCAGTTTGTTTGGTAAAATCAATAAAGCATATATTTAAGTATTTATATAAACTGACCTACTAGAGGATTTATGAAATCCTTAACCTCTTTAACTTTAATTTAAATTATTTATTTTAAGATCAGCGTTGTAGTTATAATTTTTGTTGTTGTACATTTGTTTTTGTACGACATAATGTTTGACAAGAAATAAAAAACCTAAAGCATAAACACTTCGTTTAATATTTGTCTTATAAAACATTATGTACCACAAAAAACTTTGTGCGAATGGAAAATCCATAGTTTCTACTTAGAAGTGTTTGATAGTTCCCATACCTCTGTTTAACATTGAATGTGTAAGGCCTAGGCCTACAACATCGTTCTTGAAATAATAATTCAGTTTCTCTAAAAAATCTGAAGCATTCAAAACCAAGCACATTCATGTACCGAGTAATAACAAAATAAGTTGCAAAAATAACATTAAAATTGTTTTTAAGATTGCTTTACATGTGGTCTGTATTTATTTTGATAGTTTTGAATCAATCCATTTCTTAAGTTTTGTATATTTCCTTCCCAAAATTAATTCGTGACATTGAACGTATCAGTATTCCCACATAAATTTTCTGGATGAACAACTGAAGATGAGATCTGCTATTTTGTATTCGGATCACATACTCTGAAAGACCCGGATGCAGCATTATTTCAGCGGGATGTGTCCATCGAACTCCATGAAGTGCTTGCTGTCGGGAGTCTCCATGTAAAACTTCATCTTGCGCATCCGCAAACACATGCACACAGCTGCAGATGTGGTGAAAAGCAACAGCAGAAGAATACAAGAAGAAAGAGCTGCAAATCCGCCGGTTCCAATGCAAATCATGTCATCGTGGCTTGTCCACTCTGAAATAGTTAGAAAAGACTCGAGTTGTAATGCAGGTCACAAATTGTTAAGGAGGGGGGGGGGGGGGGGACTGTTTGGCTGTATCACATTTAGTTGTATTAACATAAATAAAACATTTTTATACACTTTAAACAAGTCGCTTATTACTTCTCCCGCTTACAAGGCCACTTAGTTTTAGTAAAAATAAACAAAGTAAAATATATAGCAAAAGAATTAGATCCTTTATACATCGACTCCTCGATATTGCGACCTTATATAACGATCTTTGCTAAAAATCCCAATTGGCTGATTAGTTTGCATGTAATACTTTATTAAATTCGTTAAAACGACGTTTCGTTATAAGGATCCTCTCATAGTGGTCCAGATAAGTCTCATTATAGTCATTATATCGAGAGTCTTGTGTATTAATGTTTTTACTATTACTTGTATTGTAAGTTTAAAATACGTTTGTTTTTGTTGCATTTTTGTCAACAATGAAATATAAGTTATCTTTAATTTAATTAATATTATGACAGCTTTGAAATATAATTCTGATTGTATGATTTGCTGTGAAATACAAATGCTACTTTTAATTGCTCTTGCGATTATTAATTAAAATATTTTTATGGATGTTATGACAGCTGTGAAATACAAATGCTACTTTTAATTGCTCTTGCGATTATTAATTAAAATATTTTTATGGATGTTATGACAGCTGGGAAATACAAATGCTATTTTTAATTGCTCTTGCGATTATGAATTAAAATATTTTTATGGATGTTATGACAGCTGTGAAATACAAATGCTATTTTTAATTGCTCTTGCGATTATGAATTAAAATATTTTTATGGATGTTATGACAGCTGTGAAATATAAATCTTTTTCCGTAGCTGTAAACTGCAATTTTTTTTTCGCAGTATGGAAAGTAAAAATAACACTTATGATAAAACAACGCGTAATTTTTTAATGTAGCAAAGCAAGCTAACAATTTAATTGCTAACTCTATAACTCAACTCTTACCATTAGCTACAGTCTGCAATGATAATATTTTATAGTCAATGGAATCTTACGTGGTTTTCGAAGGGCAAGAGGAGAATCTACTTCGGCGTGTCTCACTTCCAATGCTTGGAAAAGGCTCACACTTTCCGAAACAACACCATTGTCTTCAGGAGTTGTGGCTTCTTCGGCTGAACGCTTGTATAAGCTGCGCCAATAGCAACGTTGAGGCTGGAAGAAATAAACTTTAATTACCTCACTTGAATTAGGTGAGCTTCACGCATACAACAACTTGTGACTTACAAAACATCGAAGATGTTGTTGTTAGTAGTTCTTCGCCAAATTTCCTTTGTGAACGACTGTGCGAAGAATTGCCTTCACCCTGCTTGATGGTATGATTTCCCGGTTTTTTTAACTTTCAGTTTTAAAATCGTTTACATTCGCGCTTTTGTAAGACGTTAAATTGGTGATAAAGTTATTTGTCCTTCCGCAAACCTTTGAGAACACTTTGCCCTACCTCCCTAAAAGACAGAATTAGCCTACAGCTAGGGTAACTTTTCTCTTACGGAGCCCACGTGAATAGGTTAATACTTTCACAAGTGATTTTCCATTCTACAAAGATGTAAAAGAACAAATTCATGTATAGGATTCTTGACTTCAAAGGAGTCGTCGAGGGGGGTTTATGAAGCTGTGACGCTTTGTGACAAGGGGAGGTGGGGGGGGGGGGGGGTACCAGAAGTGCGACATCACCACACCGCCTTAAAAACATTACAAATCAACAGGAAACCGAAACAACAAACATTTTTCTTTTTAAGAAAACAAAACCGTTTATAGTTTCCATTTTGGATCGATGTTTTTGCAGTTGAAAATAAAGTTGCAAAATAAAATGTCAAATACCATCTATAACTTAGTTCTTTGTTACCTGAACTTCCAGTATCGGTATATATAAGTTAATACGCGCTAGATTTATATTGTTTGTAGGAGAACGTGACGTGATATAGGGTGGAGGGAGTATGATGAAGTATAACAGTTTGTGACATGGGGACGGGATATAAGATTTGAGGTGCGACATCATTTATGGACATCCCCAAAGAAAGCGTATGCGCACTAAATATAAACATATTTTTCTATTAGTTATAGCTCAAAAAGCATAAGCTGAAACTTGTAAACAGAAGGAAATTTCTAACTTAAAAAATGTAATGTAAAATATGGTTTCGAAGCCAAAATTTTAAGAAAACTGGAAATCTAACCTGTCTGGTAACAAATCCAGAGCTTCTTTATTCCTTTGCGCTTCACTTTCGCTTTTCAGGTGACAAAATAACGACTTGTTATTTTTTCGTTGTTATTCAAAATGAACGAAAACAGCTCATTCTGGAGTTTAAGTAAAGCCGGTCTTTCGCTAGTTGTTTCTATCACTAACTTTAAAACAAATTATTTTTTGTCACCCCGGAACTTGGAAGGTTTTGTGGAAAAGAACAGAAGAAAACTGATCCCCTACAAAACATAACGCAACTATCAAAGACGTTCCTTCAATACAAATGGTTAAATAAGCGAAATAAATTGGTTAGTGGTTTGTTTACTTTCTTAGTTTAGTTTTGATTCCATGCAGTCTAGATGGCATTTTATAAATATCATTAAACTCATCAAAGTTTAGTGGCTCATCTGCATTATTTTCATTTTTTTATGGATGCAAAATATACAAAGATAACCTCTAATCAAAGATAATTTATGCTATCAAAGATATAGAATTAGAAATGCTGCGTTATCCAATCTTTTTTCAGATTTCCTTTCCTATTTGGATTACAGTCATTTACAACTGCCAATCTCAAAAGCCAAAGCTCCATAAGTTTAATATTCCCTACTTTAAAAAAATAAATTTGCATTATCAATTCTAATCACGCAAAGATGAGATGCTATAATAAGTATGCCGACACTCTAACGAATGCATTTTAAAATCATGCTCATCTCCACGGAATTGAAGTTGTGGAAAAGCAGCCCGTTAATGAGAAGCTGTCAATATGATTGATTACATCATTTGTCAAACATCTTCAGAGACTCGAACATGATTATCGGTTGATAAAGCGACTCGAGCAAAAAGAAATAAGCTATTGAATCAAAATCAATTTTGTGCGGAAGAATAAGTTGAACTCCATCGATGGACCTTTTTCTTATTATGGAAAAATAAAAATAGTATTGATGGTTTAAACCAAATCACTTTCTACGCGTAACTCTCCATTATGGTGTCTGGAGATAATGGATATATCATTGGAACGGAACCCTTTCATGTAATGCACTAAAATTATGATTCAAATAAAACAATTTGACCCGAGGCTCATTGTGTATTTCTTTAGAACTCTCGTGTTATTGTTCTTCTAAATATGAGATGAAGTCCTTCTTGCATTTCGATGACTGCAACAGTTTACATTAATTGCATGGTCTGCCGCTTCATCTGACTGTTTGCGACATGTATTTATTTGGATACTGACATTTCAGTGGCATTTGCTTTTTGCGTGATTGCTAAATACTTTTGGAGATATTTTTATGTGTAGTGGCACTGAACTTGAAGTATACAATTAGAAAAACAACATGAGACACACACCATAAATCTGAATCGCATGAGAAATTTTGTTTCTCAATACTTTTCTGTTTCAGGGATCACACAAAATGTCAACCCTTGACGGGTCCCACATTGTTAACTTTTGAAAGAATAAATATCCTTGTCATTTTTTAAAATTGTGTATTTCAAGTGCTTTTGTGTTTTTATATATCGTCAGGTCAGTACAAGAACTAGATGACTAAAAAGGTATAACATGGGTTTCTATTATTATCACACTACCCAGGATCACACAAAATGTTAACCCTTGACGGGTCCCACATTGTTAGCTTTTAAAAGAACAAATCTCCTTGTCATTTTTTAAAATTATGTATTTCAAGTGCTTTTGTGTTTTTATATATCGTGGTATCAGTACAAGAACTAGATGACTAAAAAAAGGTTTAACATAGGTTTCTATTAGGATTTGATAACTAATTTGTAGTTATGTAGTTTTAGTACTAGCCCGACCATATAAGTAAAAGTTAAAATGTCAAAAAAATGGGGGTGGGGATGTCAAAATTTGTCGTGGTAGGTATGGCTACCAGTTAACCCAGAGTTCGGTAACCTTTTACCCTCTAAGAGCCAAGTAATTTAATTTTATATAAATCATTCAGAAAAGTCGAAGTTTACATTTTGAGATATATTTTTTAATTTTATTTATTCATTTAATTAATAAATTAATTTTTATTCAATTATTTCTATATCGAGTAATTTCATTTGGATTGATAATAATATAGTTGTTTAAGATTTTTTACCGATAGATTAGAAAAATGCATATTTTAAGTTGCGTACTTTTATTACTGATAAGCAAAATAATACATGCAAGAATTAGGTAAAAAAAAATTATAAATATTTATATTTCATGCCGAAGTATTGATAATGACATAATTAAAAACTACGAGTATTAACCTGTACATTCTAAATCCATACTAATATCTAAAAACACTTATATATTTTTGCATTAATATATCCTAATATGTCTATTTTTAAACAAGAAAATTTGCGTGTCATTTGAATTTAAACTTTTAAGTTGCTCATGAAGTATCAAAATGAAAATAATATTTTGGAACGAAAACATATAATCCCACATGTACCCCTATTTTATCATTTATACCCAAAATAAAAAAAAATGTGTTGGAAAATTTCTTTACATCCATTAATTTTTATTTTGAAGTCAGTGTCTACTATTCTTTTTCTAAGTTTATATATGAATTTATTAATCCAAATATGCATTGCTTTAAGTAGTTGTAATTGGAGCTCAAATTTAGCAGAACTATTTTTAAAAAAAATTCAGAGCAATGGGGGTAGGATTGCGGTTTAGATAGAGATAACTTAATCAACTAGTTAATCAGTTTAGTTAATCATCAATGATTAACTAAATCAAAACGTTAGCGGTTAGTAAAAGTTGCCATTCAAAGTTCCGGATATTCAAAGTGACCACAACCCTTGAGAGTCTTAATCATATGGCCGACACCACACTGAAAACAATTTCTGACATCCATAAAATACATATTCAATGAGCAAAATTTCATTTAACCGGAGATGCTTTCCATACTATGATTGATTTTGAAAGGTCATTTACATAAAAATGCAAAAATTTTAATTTTTTCATTCAACAATTCCAACCAGTCGGGTACATTTAAAAAAGACAATGCCGTTTAACAATTTTATCAAAGCTTTATTTGAATTTGTTTCGAAGAGGGTACTTACAGGACCCGTGGAACATGTAAACGTCGCATTCTAAGTACAGTGCTGGACTTCCAGTGAATCTGAATGCTTTGAGGTACGAGTAAAGAGTGACTTGTTGTGACCTGTCTGGGCTACTTACACCTCGGAATGGACTGATCAGCTTCATGCAAAAATTGTAATTTTTTCATTCAACAATTTCTGCCCGTGGGGTACATTTAAAAAAGACAATTCTGTTTAACAATGAACAATTTTATCAAAGCTTTATTTGAATTTGTTTCGAAGAGGGTACTTACAGGACATGACCCGTGGCACATGTGAACGTCGCATTCTAAGTACAGTGCTGGACTTCCAGTGAATCTGAATGCTTTGAGGTACGAGTAAAGGGTGACTTGTTGTGACCTGTCTGGGCTACTCACACCTCGGAATGGACTGATCAGCTTCTCTTCCACGACACATCTGAAAAGTAGATCAAAATTACAACGAAGATCTAAATGGCTGAAGGCTGCTTAAGGCATGAGGTGTTAAAGAAATAAGGCGTATGTGTGAACTTGCTGAATTTTTTTTGGGAGATTTGTACAGGAATTTAGAAACTAGTACATCCAATTTTTTCAGGAATTCCCGTTTTTAATTAGGTAATTTTCCGGTATTTTTAAAAACGGTACAAAATTTACGGCCGCGCGTGAAATGAAAAGAAAAAATAGACGAGATTTAAATATTCACAGGATTTTTTAAAAACAGTCACCGGAATATTTTTTTTAATATTCACCCGATTTTTTCTTTAAATATTCACACGAATTTTCATTTAAATATTCGCATTTTTTTTTTTTAAATGTTTACAGGAATATTTTTTGAAATATTCACAGGGCTTTTTTTTAAATATTCACAGAATTTTTTTTATATATTCGCAGGAATTTTTAAAAGTATTCATCTGAATATTTTTTTAAATATTCACATGATTTTTTTTTAAATATCCACATGAAATTTCTCTTAAATACTCACTTGATTTTTAAAAATATTCACAGGAATATGTTTTGAAATATTCACAGGAATATGTTTTGAAATATTCACAGGATTATTTGTTTTAAATATATTGACTGGATTTTTTTATAAAAATTCACAGGATTTTTGATAAAAATTTTCACAGGAATTTTCTTTTAAGTATTCACTGGATTTTTTAAAAAAATATTCACAGCATTTTTCAATTATTCTCAGGAGTTTTCTATTAAATATTCACAGGAATTTTCTATTAAATATTCACAGGAATGTTCTTTTAAATAGGCGAATTTTTTTTTAAAAGCAGTTTTTTATAAGCGAGTCTTTTTGTTAAGTTTCAATGAATGTCTTCAAGTTTGAATGCGATTAATGAAATTTAGAACACAACTAATGCTTCATAATAATACAGGATTAACGAAACACATATTATTAAACTTTATTAAATACTTTCATTTTACTTTTTATTTCTGAACAGAGTTTTGTTGGGCTTTTGGTGATCTTCTACCTTTGATCATTGAACGGAAAATTCGTTAAAAATGTGTCGTAAAAGGTACTTGCTAATAAAACTCTATTGAAATGTAATGTAAAATACATATATTGTAACTTGTATCTATTCACTTAGTATTTTTATTATAATTAATTTATTAGATTTAAATATTTTTAATAAAAAAATATTATTCCTTTATAATCCCAAAATATTTATCGATTAATTTTGTATTAAATATTCATTTCGCGCCGTTTAAAGAATTCTATTTTTATTAACTAGTTAGTTGCTGCTCCGGTTAAAAAAATAATTGAATTCTCATTACTTAAAATAATTTTATTTACTTCTATTTTTTATTAACATCCATAAAGTACACAGCTTTTGCTTAAAACATCACATCGATCTACATATACATCCCCCCTCCCACGAAAGACTCACTAACTGACCTGTCGAAAAACCTTTTTTTTATATAACAATAGCAGAATCGCCCAAATAATCATCGTTAAAAACTGTTCCCTAACTGTTTCCTGAACCAGTAATGAAGTTAGCGAGGAATTTCTTTTAGAGAAAGGTCAGCTAATCCGTAGAGTCGTTTTGGAGCAATTGTGGGAGTTCATAGGGTTATTATTTACCCTCTTGGTGAAAATGCACATTACAATTATTTTTTAAGAGAATGAAAGATGTTTACGTTTTCAGAAAAAGGTCAATGATTCCGCTTTGAAGAACTGTAATTATGTATTTTGGAAGAAAAAAATACATGTCATTCTTTACCAAAATGGATACTTTGACATATTGCAATTGGCCGTTTAAAGATGTTTTTTTTAAAGCTTTCTCAGTCATGTTATTTTCAAGTTAGGGAATGTAAATGGAATAAATAGATTGTGAACTCTACAGCTCAACTAACTAGTAACGTTTTTGTTTAATTAGATAACATGTTAACTGATTTATTATAAGAAAACATACCGTCAACCGGGGCAACTTTGCCAACAAAATTGCCAAGTTCCTGAATCAGCCAATAGAAGCTTGATGATGATGAGGCTTTAGTGATTGATTGGTTCAGGAACTTTGCATGGCTGTTGCCAAAGTTGTCCCGGTAGACTGTAAGTCGAATCATTAACCTAGTGAATTTTATTTCTAAGATATACAATTCGTTTAGAAGAAACGTATAGTATTTTGATGTTTCATTAAAGCTGTCAAAATGCAATTTGAATTTATATCTCAACTTGACAAATGAGAGCTTTGCTACTTACCCGTGGCTGTCAATGAGTTGCAGACGCTTCTGGGCCCCATTGTGAGCAAAGCAATTGCTTACTAAAATATCGAATCCAGCTGTTGAAAATGAAACGTAGATCGTTAATTATAAGTGAATGGAATTCTAGTGAAATTGCGTTTTACAGTAGGATTATAAGACTAAATCAGAACCAAATTACAGATACAGATTATAAGACAAATCTACAGTTAAAATGGAGTCGTGTGAATTCAATATGGTCTTAGTGTAACAAAGGTTAATTAAAGTTTCTGAATGATAGTTTTTTTGTTTTCTAGCTAAGGATGTTGTGAAGTTGAATTTAACAAATGCACTGAAGTTATTCCATGAGTAATGAAATGAAACATTTATTAATTTAAATTTAAAATCTCTCTAATTTTATTGTTTAATATAGAAACCCTATAATCATTGCATTTGAATGTGATTTTTAGTTACAGTGAACTCTGAATATTTAACAATACCAAATACGCATCGCAATTACAGTATCCGCATTCATAAGTAACTGATCGGAAAAAAAATAGGAATATAGAAGACATTGACCATCCCAATTACCAAGTCAGTTTACTGACTCGTAAATTTATAAATTCAGCATGACTTTTGGGATATTATTGTGTCATTGCATTGCGGAAACGGTGCCTTGCATGATGACTGTTTAATTTATTACTCGAACTTATGTCACAGCCATGTAACATTTCAACTTTCTATAGTTAATGTAGATTTTACTCTAAAAATATATATAAATTAAATGTATTTTCACACAACCTCAATAGGAATATATAATGACTTACTGACAAAAAGCATTGATATGATTATACCTTGTCGATTGTAAGAGAGACACAGAAATAACAATTATCCGTATTCGATTGTATAGCCATTAGTTTATGAATATTGATTTCTCTATTAAACATTATAACCAATTTACTTTGAAGTGAAACAAAAAGCAAGATTTTTTAATACATGTAGCCTTTAATTTGACTGGGATAAGATTTAGTACAATAATAACGTTGCAAATTTTTTAAAAAATTTTTTCGAAGTTTTTAATTTTCCGTGATAAAACCTTTAAAAATCTGCATTTTTCGTTCAATAATTTCAATGCTTTAAGAAATGAAGATTTTTTTGCAGGTGTTTTTAAGGTCTTTTTTAAAGGTTTTATGAAGGATATTGAAACAAAAACCTTAATTTCATAGATCTTAAAAAAAAAAAAAATTGCTGGTGTAACAGTAATTTTATATTTTATTAGAGTGTTTATTGTAACTTAACTTTAATAGCCCCCATCTTAATTTTAAAGAAAACTCAAATTTATTCAAAATTTAAATATTTATACATTAAAAATAGTTGCTGCAACTGTTTGTCTTAAGGACTTTTTATGAATATAATGGGAGAACTCTTTGGGTAAATATAGATTTACATTTGAATGACCTTTTTTGAATGGGAAATGTCTTTTAAATTTCGCTAAATGAAAGCTTCATTAAATTGATGTATTTTATTACTTGATTATCGTAAACTGAGCTTTTATTAATATTTTGCCCCAGCATTTAATTGAGGTTCATAGCATTGTATATCTATCTTTTGAACTTCATTGCATAAAGTCCTGTCTTTTGAAGTTCATTGTATTGAAGATTCAGACCAAGCATACCATTCAGAGGCAAATTCTTGTATCTACGTAAATTCGGCGATTCTGGGTTCAATGTAGTTTTCGATAGTGGTAGCGCACGACCATCTTGATTAACAAGTCAACACAAAAGAAAAACATGTAATTTCCAGAAAATCTAATAGGGTTTCTATTACAAAAATATCGTTAACAATATCGTGAGGAGGGTTTCTTTATCAGAAATGCTTTTCTCGGGTGCGGCGTATCTAATCTACAAGGCTGTGTGGCACGTTTCTACAAATAATACTATTAACCGGCAAAGATTCGAATACCAAAGACGCTTGTTCACGACTTTTGTGCTTTCCATCCGCCATCAGAAAAAAGCATTTTTTTCTTCAAAAAGCCCCTCTGCCTTGATAAGAAAACATCCTTTCTGAATCCCAACTAGTTATTTCTCCATTGTCATGGCCAACCGCTCTGATCTTGACTCTGACCTCCAAGAAAGATTTCCTGCTTTCGTCCGAACGTTCTTGGTCCTGGCATTGTTGGGCTTCTTGAAACTGCAGGTTTCACCAGATCCTATTTCAAACCCTTCTTATCGAAGCCGAAAAATATGGCGTCTTCGTGGGTCATGACCTGACGTGTGAAGACCAGCAATTACTGTCAGTAAAGAGGGGAAAAAAAATTGATTTTTTTTTATCTCCACTCGTTCCTTTTCTGTTAAGACCTTGTGTGTGGGGGGTTCTTTCAGATTTGTTCGATGACATCCGATTTTTTTTTCACTCATTCAAATCGGGTTCTTCACCCTTCTTTGTTTTAAAGTGGTATTAGGAAACGATTTGGATTACAGCCTTTTCAAGATAACTTCTCATTTATGCGGTGGTCTGCAGTAGAGTAATTAGACTCCAGCGTGGTATTCTTTTAACAAAGCCCACTTCCATTAGTGTCCCGTTTTGTTGGGTATAAGCCGTTGCTTTGTTTCTTTTGCGCCCTTACAAAAGAAAGGATGTTGCAACTTCATTAGAAAATAATAGTAATTTAATGCATTTTCGTTTTGGCAATCAGTAGGGGTGTTTCTCAGTACTGTTACCCCACAGCGTAAGAACACTTACGTAGATTGAATTTTAATCTTTTCGTTTTCTTGATTGCATTGACATATAAATTAGGGTATGAATTTTTTTTTCAGGAATTATTCCAATAAAATATTGATATCTTATCGGTTCAATTACCCATTGGAAGTACATTAGATCTCCAATTATCTGGCTCAATTGGGACCAGATCCCATCCGGTTAATCGAATATTTGGATAATTGGATAATTCACGAAAAAAAAAAGAGATTATTCCTTAGTAAAAAGACGAATTTTCTTTAGTATATAATGTAACTCAATGACTATTAATAACAATATCATCACCGATAAGAAACTTTTAAAATGTAGATTTTGCTGATTTTTTTTTCTTTCTCAAAGCGATCCGGATCCGGATAATTGGCAATCAGCTTTGTTTGATCCGGATAACTGGAGTTCGGATAATTGGAGTTATACTGTAATTTTTAATGCAGAAAAAATATTACATAATGCAAATTTTGCAATTTTAATAGGCAAGTATTTTTAAATTAAGGTATTGATAGTTACGGAGCTAGATGATGCCAACCTTCTGATTTTTTTAATATTTTTAAAAAAATCCATCCATCCAGCCCAAAGACCTAACAGCATTATAAAATTGTCAACCCTGTGTGCTGCTGTAAAAATTATTTTATTGCGTTTATAAGGCGCTTAAATGTTCATAAAGCTATTATATTTTAGTCCATTGCAAACTGGTTTGACACATTGCAAATAAAGTACCGCACACACATTTGTCGCAAATTACTTTTTTTAGTTGCAATAACATTGGTATTTTAGTGGAACATATGTTGTCATTTGTTACCACATATGTGTTACTTAAAACGTCACTTATATTGTAGCAAATAATTCGGTTACTGACAAAAACAGCTCTTTTAACCATTGTAATATAAACTGTACTATGGTAGCCGGAAAGTTCCCATACCATTTAATTGGATATGTGCAGCGACAATGTTGAATATGATGTCGTTGGATTTATCCGTCGGCTTACTAAAAGAAAATTCATTTTCATGTTCACTTTATTTTGCAGAAAACGCTAGGTATTAAGATAGAAATCCAGTCCCATTTTATCACTGAGCCACAGTGACACATGCTTTTAATAATCGTTACGTTTGAACTTTTGAAGATTTTTTTTTGTTTCCAATAGTATCACCTTTTTTTACCAAATTGTAGGTTTCCATTAAATTTCAACGTCACAAAGCCGTTGAAAGGAATCCTAAGGTTGGAGTATGCTTTCAAAGTATTATACATGACCAAATGTTGAATTTGAACGATGTCTTTTTCTCGACTCAATGCCGCCGAGTTATGACCAAATGTTGAGTTTTAGGAATATCTACCGTTTGCCATATTTCAAAACCGTCATAATTTAGTAACACCAAATTTTAACATTTCAGTTTAATCCGTTTTATTTTTTTTACAACTTTGTATAAATTTTTAACGTTGTTAGAACACAACTCTATTATTCAGAATGTTGCCCTTTATCTGCGATAACGAGTGAAGGGATACATGTGTTAAACAATTTCATTATTTCTAATGAAATATATCAAAGATTATCTTTATTACACATACATTTTTTAGCTAAATCGTTTTAAAATTAATATATTATGCGTGTGACTGAATGGCTTAACTGTGTAACTTTTTAATATTCATTAAAAACGAAGATTCTTTATTGCAAATATATGATCTTATAATTTGTAGGTGGTTTATTTTATAATAAAGGTAACAGATTTAATTTTATCTATTATAGCTTTAGACTTAATCGGGAATTCTATCGTGCATAGTATCTACTTTTATTTTAATTAAAAAAAAATATCATGCGTCTTTGATGTATTTCTAAATCAATCAATGCATACACCATCTGTGCAACAACAGTTATCAGCGTTGTAGAATATGCAATGAACACCTGTTTGCATAATTATAAAAATGATTTCACCGTTCTTTTATCTATTGATATATCAGCTGACATCACCAAGGTTGGTAACAAGTGAAGTCGGTTCAAGGTTGGTAACAAAGAGAAGAACTAATGATGGTGATGACTTCATAAAGTCCGAAGTTGAAGCGTACGATAAATGAAACGGGTTTAAAGAAAGTGGTGATTGAGTTGGAGAACACAATAGAGAGGATTTAGAAATTCACCGAAATTGTGAAATTGTTGGAATGGTCGAAAATCGGAGAAACAGAGAAAGGGGACTGAGTAATATTATTATATCCAAACCAAAAGTGAAAAGGAATCTTACTGCTAAATAACAATGCTGGGTGCTTTTGAAATCAAATGAAATGTAATTTTCAAATCGTGTAGAAATGTTTCCATTGTGAGAAGGAATTCCGCAGCCAACAGTAACTGTAAAAGGTACGGATGTCAATAAATACAGCTTCATTTTCAAAGGGATCATGCAATAAATACGTTGTTAGAGGTAGACCATAAAACTTTAATCTAATGATTGAATTATAATGAAATACTTTCTATTGGATAAACACACATGGATAGTGCACTGCATGAAAATTGCATTTTTTTAAAAACAAATCTATTAATTTTTTTTTGTGTGCTTTAAAAAAATTTATTTTTTAAAACCAGTTTTCAGTTTATTGCATAAAATTTTTAGTGCGCTTAAAAAGTCTTGGATTATGGCCTTGTTTTTTAAAAATTCTGAATTTTTTGCAGGGTACAGGTAAAAAAAATCATTGTTGACAGTCAAAGATTTAATATTTGAAAAATTATTATTGCATAGTATTGTGATTTCGATTTATTTATCCTACTACAATCTATATTTCATTTTATTTATTTGAATTACAAATTGGACTCGCGTTATTATAGCTTATACTTCGAATTTAATGATGTTTTGAAAAGATCCCAAACATTGAAAATGAAACGATTATTTATGAACGTACACACAGGTCGTAAGAGTTCATCCAATAGTTCCATATGTTCCTTACTATTAGAATCCGAATGGATTGATTACAGTGTTTTTGTAATAAATGAAAGTGATGGATTGACCAATCAATGGAAGTGATGGATCGCGAGCACCCGAATCTCGCTTTTTAACGAAATTCTTCAATATTGCTGTCGTATAAAATACTCGGGATTTGCAAATTTAGGAAAGAAAATTCAAATTTTGTGATAGTTATCAAACAATAAAAAAATATATAACTTAAAACAGCAAGCAGGTGCGTTTTTTTTTAATCAAGCGACCAGGCATGACTTTATATTCAAAACACACAGGGTGGTCACAAATTGGTAGTTGAAAGTCATTGTTTGGCTGTTTAGATTTCCGGCCACTTGTAAGCCGTATAAGTTCTGATGATTAAGTTCGATGGATTTTATCTATCTGGCTGAGTGAGCTCTGTCAAACGCGACCACACCCGATCGAATTGACTAACGTATTGCCTAAGCCTTTCAGAGTGTCCGCATAACCAAATTTAGCTCCGATTGCGTCATATGCGTGAACGAGTAATGGTTTTCTTTCTTCTGCGCAACAATACCAAAGTAAGGCGCGTGGATAGAACGATTGAAAATATGTGTTAATTGATTTGGTTACTGTTACATGTTTTCGTTACATGCTGTTTTATTCTAATGACCAAAGTTATAATTTTCATGTGAAAATCAGGTAGGCAATAGTCCCAACTGTACCGTAAGGTACGTGGGTGATTTTTAAATTTGAGGCATTTTTGAGTTTGAAATGTTTTTTAAAAAATCCATATAATAATTCCGTATGAACAATCATGACCAAATGTACTATGACCAAGAGACTTAAGCAACCATCCAACGGAGTGGATCCGTAGATTACGATTTCGAATCTCAGCGGGGGCATAATTCAACATAAACAGCAAAAACTTAACATGTTAGCAAAAATGCTAAAAAAGTTGTACTAAAAGAAGGAAAAGTAAGATAATTGAGTTGAATTAACTCGGTTACTATTAAAGCAATCGACATTAAATAATGTAGAAAACCATTTTCTGAACTACTATTTTAAGTTTGCCAGCTTTCGTTAAGACAGTTTGAACAAAAGCTGAGATTAGCAATATTAAATCACATTGCTACTTTTTGAGAAAGAACGGTTACTTGCATTTGAGTATGTCATACGCCCGTTTACGATACAATTTTACTTAAAGAAAAACGTGTAAGTTTATTTGCTCATTTTTAAGTACCTCTTTTTTACAGTGTAGAAGGTATTTTAAGAGTGAAGTTCTTCATTTCACATAATTGAGCTATTGATCAATAATAAACACAGCAATAATCAATTACAAGAAAAGTGGTACACTGATTTGCAGCATGGAACTTGAATTAATTCGCTCTAACGTTTTCATCATTGAATAAGATTTTTTTTGTTTGAATCCTAATCGAGTTGAATGACTCATTTAACGTTTCAGACTTCGGTTGACAATCTACAGATACATGTAAAAAGTACACTGTTTCTTACCTTCAGGGGCATGGGTCAATAAAAACATTCCAAATCTGCAAACTTTTTATACAATTTTTTTGTAGGGTGGAGCTGAAATTAACGTTTTACAGACTCACTAAACTCATGACTGCTGGTGGCCTGGCATGACTATCTTGTTTCTTGCAAAGTGATTTACAGTCTGTTATTACAGGTAATGGGTAAATTTCGTGTCCTTCCAGACCTTGCGGAGGTCTTTTTACAAGAAGAGGAATTTTTTGCTATTGTTGGTCCCGAAATGAACCCTTTCCTTAATAACTTATTTTCCCAACTTAAGCTAATGGCGAATTCATTATATGGGATGTCTTTTTTCTTCTGGAGCTACGATGAAATTAAAGGGCAGGTGCAACAGCATTAGAGGGACGAAACATGTTTTTTTACCTTTCGAAGAAGGTTAGACAAGTTTTGCTCGTGACAAACCTAATTGATTATGTTCGGCAGAACAGTTATAGCAATTACATGAAAAAATGAAGCGGTTTAGAAATAACAGCATTTAAACGCCTTTCTTAAAAGAAATATCGATGAAACAAAGATACCAATTTAATTGCTATGAAGAAGTTAACCATTTAAAAGGTAGATAGAGCATCCTATTGACCTCAATAAATGTTTTTTTTTATAATATTAAATAGATTATTTTGACTTGCAAAATATTTGTAGTAACATCTCAATTAATAGGAGTAGGGAGTTGTGTGGTGAATATTATGTCAAAATATAGGATTAAATATTATGAATTTGCAATAAAGGAAGAGACTTTGTTGGTAGTATTTTATCTAAATGTCTTTGGTAGATTTATAGTTATATTATTGTAAAAAATGCGGAGCATTGAAACATTTATTTAGCTAAGGGGTACTATAGAGGTAATTTTCATATTGGGATTTGCATTGAGTAAGCAAATTACGGAGAATAGAAAATTGCAAAGAATTGAAACATTCAGACAGCTAAGAGTTTTTGGTTCTATTTTCTTCCAGTTGTCTTTGGTAGATTTAAGTTGAACTATTGTAAAATTTGCGGATAATTGAAACATTTAGTCAGCTAAGGGATAATATACAGGTATTTTTCCAATTGGGAAGCAAATTTTCATTGAGTAAGCAATTACGGAGAATAGAAAATTGCAAAGAATTGAAATATACAGACAGCTTAAGAGTTTTTGGTTTTATTTTCTTCCAATTGTCTTTGGTAGTTCTCAAGTTGAACTATTGTAAAAATTGCGGAGAACTGAAACATATAGTCAGCTAAGAAGTACTATATTTCGGTATTTTTCCGATTGGGATTTGCATTGTGTAAGTAGAACATTCTTGCTAAAACATTGTTGGTTAGCTAGGAACACATTTTTATTAAACTATTTTATGGTAATTAGCTCTTGGACCCTTACAGTTCCTCAGCTGGAAACTTGAAAATCGGATAACTTAGACATTGAAGGGATGATACCAATAAAATTCATGCCTCATAAATAGTCTGTAAATAATTTAAAGAAGTACACAGGGTCTTCGCTAGGACTTATGATTGGAGGGAGAGGAGAAGACTTAAAATTGCTAAGTCAAATATAAGTTTTTACCGGACCTTTTTAGAGTCAAATTACCAACTTTTTTTTTAGATTCTGGTAATTTACTAGTTTATCTCGCTTGAATGGGTAAATTATTTTTTGATGAAAAATTTCCAACCCGGCCAGAAGTAAAATTTATTACAATTTTGCGTTTTTTTACGGTGATTCACCAAAGATCATTATCACATTCAGTGATACAAAACGTTAATTCATTGATGAAAACTCATCGCTTTTACATTCAATGATTAAAAATACACTCCATGAATGAGTGTATTTTTAATCATTATACATCATTAAACATCATCATTATACATCATTTCATGATTAAATCATTAAACGCTATTATATTCAATGGTTAAAAATACACTCCATGAATGATCTGCTATTATATTCAATGATTAAAAATACACTCCATGAATGATCTGCTATTATATTCAATGATTAAAAATACACTCCATAAATGATCTGCTATTACATTCAATAAAGCATGACACTTGGCCGTGACACTCATATAGTAGAGATGCTTTTGATGATTTACTCCTGAATGATTTACTCCTCATGCCTACGCGGGCCATAATAATGTTGGTAAATTCACGTAGACTTGGTAAAATCATAAACCTAATTGCTAAACTTATGAAACATTTGACTTTTTTTAATAGCGAAACTTAGTTTCATTTGAAAAAAATACCACATTTTTTCCTCTCAAGTTTGCCAACTAGGTTTGTGATTTTGTCAAATCTGCAGGAATTTACCAACATCCCCCCCCCCTCCCGATCCCCCCTTACAAAGAGCCGTGTCTTTGCATAGTTATGTTTTTGTATAAATTTACACCTGGGGTATTTCTTTGATTTTTCGTAAAACGGCAACAACAGTTTTATACCTTATTTTATTGACATTGATCTTACAACTTTAACGGAAGCATTAATGCACGACCATTTTGAAGTTACTATTTTCGAATTTATTTACAGCCACTAACCGCTTTTTTTTTCGATGTATAAACATCTAAACAAAGTTGCATAGTAAGCACGGAAAACTTGATAATTAATTTATGTTCCATTTTATTGGCTTTGAAATCACTCTTTAATAGTAAAAAGATATTATTTGAGATATTTTACTTTGAGTTGTATAATTTAAATTTTTAATACAAATGAGAGAATTTAATAGAATGTATACTCAAATAATTTAAAAATTAAATATTTTAATTTAATAATTATATAGGAAAAACTGAAGAAAACTGTTAAATATATTTTTTTTAACTTTTGCTGAGGTCTAAAAATATTTAAAAGAATATTGGAATCTATGATATAAGGAATTAAAATAAAATTATAGGAAGGAAAATAAACGTTTTATTAGAAAAAAAATAATTGCATTACAATTTGTCTTAAACATGATTGACTTCTAATGTAGTTACGTAGTTGTTAAAACATTCTATATTAATAGTATTTGTAAAACAACGTATATCTTATTTCCCGTCAAGAACTTTCAATTATTAAAGTTTTCGCTGGGGAAATAAGGAAATAAAATACGCTCTCAACAATTAAATATATAACGACTTAAAATATATATTAAATAAAAGTGGATATTAGTACGGAAACTAAATATAATGTAGATTATACACAATTTTAATTACCTTTAAAATGTAGACATCAAAACTATTAACAATCTCAAACATGCTAATATGCTTTTGTTTGTAACATGTGAGTAAAGTGGTAAATAATATTTTAAATAGCAAGCCAAACGAACAGAATTTTATTATACTACTAATATTAAAGATACTACACACCGTTAACCGAATTAAAATTAGCTTTGTTAATATAAACGTTATCTATTATTACACTTGCCTCTTATTGCAACATTGCTTTTTATTACTTAGTTTTTTACTTTTTAATATTTATGTTTACAAAAATATCATTAAAATCTTGTAGAATTAGTGAAATTTTTTTTATACTTTTAATGTTATTCCAACCACAATTGCGATATTTTACAATTATTTGCAAACATTATATATTCATTTAAATGTTTAGTTACTATTTCAAAATTACTGTTAATATTATATTATCTTAATGATACACAAATATTAAAAAATTATGACCGAATCATTATTTTGTTCACTATTTTAAGTAAATGTATATACTACATTTTCAGCTTATTTTTCCATACGGCTTCCGGATGCTATTGATAGAAATCTTTTAATTGAATTATGTTTCAAAGGTCAACTAATGATACACAAATATTAAAAATTATGAGTGAAGTGTTATTTTGTTCACTGTTTAAAGTAAATATATCAATTACATTTTCAGCGTATTATTCTATACGGCTTCCTGATTCTATTGATAGAAATCTTTTAATTGAATTCTGTTTCAAAGGTCAACTAATGATACACAAATATTAAAAATTATGAGTGAAGTGTTATTTTGTTCACTGTTTAAAGTAAATATATCAATTACATTTTCAGCGTATTATTCTATACGGCTTCCTGATTCTATTGATAGAAATCTTTCAATTGAATTCTGTTTCAAAGGTCAACTAATGATACACAAATATTAAAAATTATGAGTGAAGTGTTATTTTGTTCACTGTTTAAAGTAAATATATCAATTACATTTTCAGCGTATTATTCTATACGGCTTCCTGATTCTATTGATAGAAATCTTTCAATTGAATTCTGTTTCAAAGGTCAGCTATTTCTGCAATACTTAACGCGTTTTTTCATGGATTACATGCAGGAAAATTCTTTTCCTCGCTCGATTTCCTTCTGCTTAACCGTTATATCGCAGCCCAGGTAGTGAAACGTCTGTCTTAGCAATGTTTATTATTTATGTCGACATGGGCACTTGTAAACTGCGCTTCTTTTCTTCTTGAAAGGCTTCAGATTAACAACTTAACAGTTGGTTTGATGTGTCTAGGATTAGTTCCTGGTATAGAATTAACAGGTTTGTATAGAGAAAGTGTCTGGTTGATCAACCAACCTTCGAAAGGACATTTGTACGTAGTTTTAAAAGGGGAAGAGTTTAAAAGAGGAGTTAAAACTTCCGCTTTTTGGATTAATGGATTGTTAAGTGATTCTACATTCTTCCAATAATCGAGCCCCTGTTGCTCAGTTGGTAAGGCGTTCAGCTACTAATCAGAGGATTGGTGGTTCGAATCCGTGAAATGGACTTGACATAGAAAAGTAAAAAAGTAGTGATCTTGCGGTCGGAGGTTTGCCAGCTTCGCTACAAAAATACTAGAAAGTCGTCCAGAATATTCAACAAATTATACAGGCGTGTATACGGGACTGGTGCACGATAAATCTGATCGGGGTCCAAAGTCCCGACGTCTATTGAAGGCGTTGGGTGCCAGTTCAGGTGTTTCCTCGTCATCTGACCATGGTTCTAAAATAACGAGGTGCATGTATGAATGTGTGTGTGAATGTGTATGTGTTCCCGGGTCTTTCCTTCGATATTGACCTCGAACCGTCGCCAATAGCCCACTGTGCAGCTCTAGTGCGACGTTAATTAACAAATCCAACCAATCTTCCATTAATCGTTTTTATGTTTCATTTTTAAGGGAGGGGGACGTCATATTAGGACCAGACGAGATTAGAGGATCAACACTAAATATAAGGTATTTAAAAATGAGTACCTGAACATACTTATTTTCCGTTGAGTACAATCGCATCGTAAATGAGTGATGACATACTCAAATTTAAGCAACCACACTTTCTCAAAAATGAATAGTGTGATTTATTATTGCTAATATCAGCTTCTGTTCAAGCTACCTTAACAAAGCGACCTGTTAAACTTACAATAGGTGTTCAGAAGATGGTTTTCTACATTGTTTGATGTCGATTGCTTAAATGAAAACTGAGTTATTACAACTCAATTAGCTTACTTCCCATTTTTTTGTTACACCTTTTTAACATTTCTCCTGTTATGAGCTTCTTCACGTCGCCCTGGTGGTACAACGGATAAGGCACTGGACTGCGGTGCATTAGGATAGGGGTTCGATTCCCGGAATGTCTTGGTTGCAATTGTTGATATTTATTGAAAGTGATTTAGGAAGGCAACCTATGTAGGATAGCATCTGCTCTTCTTATTCACTTGTACTTATTTTGGAGTATATGTCTTTTTCAGAAATAAAACCTATGTATTTAGAGCTATGATAAGCATTGAATGTACTCAAAAATGAGTACATTTAACTTCTTTTTGAGTACCTATTTTTAACAGTGTAGAGTTAGATTCATCTTAAGGCCAACCAATAACTCACCGTGTAGAGGAGTCTGTGCACGTTAAGTGTGTAAGTTTGGATAGTGGGTTTCCAGATCAGGTGTGTTTCTTTCGTTGATTGAAAGTGATTCATAAACACGTGGTATTGTTCACGGGATTTCTTTTGGGGTTGGATTCCGATTTGTCCCCGATGGCTCTAGTATGATGTAATGATTGTATTTTGTTATGAGCTATTACTGTAATTTTTTTAAAACAAAAGCTACATTTAAAAGAAATATAATCAACAAATATTAATTTTTGATGATAATGTTTTTAATCATATGTTTGTGGAAAAATTAATGGAAATAGAAGTCATTTTTTTATTATGGTTTGGTTAAATAACGTCGCACTAGAGCTGCACAGTGGGTTATTGGCGACGGTTCGGGATCTATTTCGAAGGAAAGATCCGGGAACACATACACCTTCACACACACATTCATTCATACCTGCACCTCGTTATTTTAGAACTATGGTCAGATGACGAGGAAACACCTGAACTGGCACCCAACGCCTTCAATAGACGTCGGGACTTTGGACCCCGATCAGATGTATCGTGCACCGGTCCCGTATACACGACGTTAATTTTTGCGGATGTTCTGGACGACTTTTCTAGTATTTTGTAGCGAAGCTGGCAACCCTCCGATCACAAGATCACTACTTTTTACTTTTCTTTGTCAAGTCCATCACCTGGCATCGAACAGGGAACCTTCGTATTCCTAGCTGACGCATTTTTTTTATTATGAACATGTATGTGAAAGCATTACCCATAACTTTTGTACAGAGTAAAAATAATGTAGAAGCATTTAGAAAATTTGATGGTTTGATCTCAGGCTTTTATATTGTTTAAAAATATTTTTTGGTTTTCATAGCGCATGGTTTGATATATAGTTTATGCTCGCTTTGCAACGATAAAACCAAACATTAAAGTATACAGTCATACTATAAAGCATATGCATTTAAAGGTACACAGTACCCAAAAAATTGTAACATTCCAGATTTTTTTTATTTGCTAAAATTATAGTTTGGAGTCTTCTAAACATGTTTGTAAAATTCTAGAACTGAATCTATGTTTTTTATAATCTATGTATTTGAGGTTTTATGCTGGATAATGTAGTATGTTTGTTAAGGAACGAAAGCTTTAAATCGTTTTTTCTCGGTGTTTGGTTTTACTTGATATTAAGTTTTTCGAAACGCTAAGGTTTTTTATTATTAATGGATATATGTATAAATTTTTAAGCATATTGGAAAATATGTTTATATTATAAATTGGCATGCAAAAATTAACACTATCAGTACTAGTTTTATTAAAAAAATTACTAAAGTAAAAAAAATTGAGTATAAAGGAAAATTTTTGTGTTATCATGAATAACAATTTATAATAATAATCAAATACAGGTAGTATACAAAATTTTAATGCCAATCCTTATGTAATATAGTTTTAAAGGATCTGAAAAAAAAAATGATGGTGAAAAAATATATATATATTTAAAAAGCCTTGGCGTTTTATAAAAAGCTTTAAAAAATTGATAAAGTTTTAATTTAGAATAAAATACAAACAATTATGGAATTTGTGTGTGAAATATTCTTCTATTATATACATTAAAATTATATATAATGTATATAAGAATAATATATATTAAAATTTTTATTCAAAAAGTCAAAAATAAAATAAAGTTTTAGGTGGTACCGTATCTGTTTAGCATGATAGAAAAACCTAATTAATCGTTTGTATGTAATACATTCCGAAAGTTATGTTGTTGGAGTTTTATGTCAGACAACTAAGAAGTTCTGCTTGTGATTTTTACTCGTTAATTTTTTTTAAACATTTTCAAATTGATGACACAATAATTTACGTTTTCATTACTTTGGCACCGAGTTTTAGATGCAAAATAAAATAATTTGCAATAAAGTTCTGTGGAATATACTGCTTTCTGACAAGTTGATGTTGAATTTTCGAATTAATATACGTTAATTTTCAGAAATATAAAATGTCGCCCTTTGGATCGTTAACTTAAAAGAAACACGATCAGGTATTTTGACATAGGTCTATGATGCATATTACATATTATTGCTCACTTTGCATATATCTTGTAGCTTCGGGTAGTGTCAACGAATCCATTGCGACACGCAATGAAAATACGCCTAAACAACTTTGGATGAGTTGTATGAACTACTGTAGTGCGAATTTGTATAAATATACACTCAGTGGAGTTATTGAATACTAATAACAAAATGAATGAATGAATACTAATAGGAATTTCGAGGTTTCCTAATGTATTCCATCTAGAGAGGTGTGAAAATAATCTTTAATTTAATTGTTGTATTACAGGTAGCTGAAAATAAATATAAAGAGCCTGTAGTCTGGTCATTTGCAACATTCACAGTAGTTAATGCAGGTATTAATTTTGATTTAAAATGTATTTTTTTAGTTTTCCTTAAACTGACAAAAAATACGAGGACAAACTTAAATATATAGATATTAAGGTCGAATTTTATCATTAACTTTTCACCTCTTTATTCGCCAATCCAATTGTGTAGCTTCAGTGCGACGTTGATTCAACAAACCAGCTCTTTATATTTTAGTGTGGGATTAGGATTGATTAACCCTAGATTACTATACATTCGTCATACTTTCAACGTTGCTCAAGGGCGATGCGTGGGAAACATCAGGCAAACATCTGCTTAGATTGTGAAATTCAACATAATTACCTTGATTTGTTATTTTGGTATTATAGTTATTATTATTTTTCTGCATTATGTATATTTAATAATTAAATTAATAATTGCAAATAAAATTTTTAAAAATTTAGTCGAAATGACGAATGTGTTGTAAGCATGGAATGTTTCGAGTGTCGTAATCTAGGGTTAAGAGGATGTTATGTTTTTCGCTAGTTTGGTTGGAGCGGCAAATCTTATACTAAATTCAATTAGTTTAATACTAAAATACTAAAAAATTAGTATTTTAATTCACGAAAAAAACTCATAACACTCATTTTTGAGAATTTGTTGATCGTCAAGGCTAGTTTCGTCATATTGGACAATCGTTTCGTCATTAAATCACGTGACATTTGATGAAACACAATACTCAAATTTTTAACGAAAGTAATTTAGTCTAATCCCTTTTTAGGGACATTAGCACATTTTTGGTTTTTATGATAAAATTATCAAATTTCAAACGCACCTTCTTTGACTCTGGTCTACGGTTCGAGCCAGACCCGTCTATATTTATTTGATATCGTCCTCATATTTGACGAAATAAATTTCATTTTGTCGTTAAAAAAAACGACAAAATGAAATTTCTCATTTTGACGAAATATTTAATCGGAGCTTATGGCAGGCGTCTGTTTCGTCAAATATGAGCATCACTTTTTTTGCAGTGTTGGAACTCATAATTTGATTATCAATTAAATTTCTGATGTCAAAAATCCAGGCGTTCTTAAACGTAGAAATTAATGCAGAATATAGTAGCATTAACATTTCATATCCGAATAATCATGGACAATATCATTATAACATTAAGATCTATAAATTCTGGGCGTATACTTTAAATCACTGCAAGTTTCAAGTAAACTAGTAATTATACAAAAACTCGGCTAGAAATTCTAAACGGAAGTGTTACTAAGAGAAAAACTGTGTATTTTAAATGACCAAACCATTTTATAAATAGAACAGGTTTTGTGAGAGTAATTGTCACAACACGCCTTATTTGTTTTAATCAAATCACGGCGTAAGCACTTTCAGCTGCCGCAACCCAGCGTACCGAAGCAAATCTCAAAGATTAACTTCCCGATAATTGGTAACAAAAGGGAAAAATTCAAAGACGCGTTAAGAATGACCTTTGTCCGAATATTTGGAAGCAGGTTACTTTTACCAACGCTTTTAATAGTTCCTTGTCGAGATAACACAAGGTCAAGGTTTCCAATACTGTTTTAAAAAAGGAAGGGCAATCAAGCTAAAAAGAATGTTCACCACCGCCTATGAACTTGTACAATATAAGCAAACTTATGTTTGTCGAATATTAAGGATAATTCTGTGTTGTGTTTGCGAATATGATTTTTGGTTAATGGTTTTACGTTTCTTGAAATAATCAATGGTTTCGCAACTAAATAAGGAATTGCAATATGCACTTTCAACAAATAAAGTTTTTATTGGTTGATTTGAAACAAAAAGAAATCGTACTGTAAACTTAAATGTAATAATTTTTCTCGTTTTAACCAGAAAAAAACTGTCGTTTCTACTATTTTTGTATTTTAGATTAATACATTTCCCGGTATTTAAACCCCTTCTTTATTGGATAATTTTTGTATTTCTTTTATTTTAATTTTTCAAGAAAAAAAATACCCTTTTTTATATGTTCTATACAGAATTTTAATTTTCTGGACAGTAGGTTTCTATCTGTTTTATCCTTCTAATACTCCGTCTGTTCTATCTTATCCGTATGTCTAACTCGTAGAGTCTTCTGGAGACCCTACGGGCCAGACAATGCTAGACATATGGCATGTCGTCAACTCTATATAACTTAAAAGTCGCTACCTTAGCGTACAACGATAGAATTCGAACCTATTTTCGTTGCAAGTCTGATGCTTCAACAACGCTTCCCCGCTTACAATTAAAGATAAAAATGAGAATTATGCATGCCCAAAAGACGATCATTTCCCATTACTTAGAACAATCTAAATGGACGCGAAACCTCCCCGAGATTTTGCAAATGGCTCTGTGGTTAGAGCATGCAAACCGCGTGGTTTGTATCCTCCCATCGCAGAGCCATCTGTAAAAGCCCGCGCGCGTTTATCACTTCCGTGTAGAATGAACCTTACTACTCTTAGGTTTGTTAATAAACAAATGCAATTCTTCTGGATCCGACTTTTGGCATCCGGAGAGTTCTTCCGTACTTCCGAATGTGCTTTTGACTAATCTTTAAATTGACTAATCGTCAAATCGAAAATTACAAAATCGGGATGGTTTTTTACTTTCGGAATTTCGATACATATCGAATCATTGCCCAAGACCACGCGTTTCTCATGTCCGTGTAGAATGAGCCTTATAACGAAATGGAAATCACTTCGTTTCCTTCGCACAAAAGCAAGCCTTTTTACGTTTCTAGAGCAGAACACAACCACCAGGAAAGCGGTTATTTTTCATAGTGTGTAGATCTTCGAGTATACATCCTTCATAGTAAAGAAAACATAACGTTATAATCTCGCTACCATCACAGCGAGGCCAACATGTATGGCCTCAGACACGTGGTTAATTACGTCATTCCATTCATAAATTTTCACTGTTACACATTCCCCAATTCCTCAGTCAATCGCGAGTATTTTTTAATTCATAATTTTGGAAAGAAGTCACGTGTCTGAGGCCATTCGATCTGAGATGTTGGTTTCACGTTTAGACGTCATATTCGCTCTACTACAGTCCATTCATTCGCGAAGGTGTAGATAGATAACTTACTGGACTCGCTCTTCATGTGGATGACTAGAGTGATGGGATCTCCGACGTTGACGGGTCCAGTGATCCTGGTTCCTGAAGGGCCGAATCCGTTCCTCACCTCCATGTTGCACTGTGGGGGCGGGAGGGTGAAGACAACAGGGCTTCCAGTTCGAAGTTTCACGGAGGCGCTCCTAGCAAGAAGAGAACTAGTTCCAGTTTATTTTTTACTCGTTCCCGAGTAAAAGACATGGAAATGAAACTGATGTACTGGCACGGACCCGAAAGTACAGACGAAAAGATTCTATATACTGTTATACTCAGTGACGGACGGCCCTAGAACATTTTCTAGGGGATGCGAGATCTTCTAGTTGCACCCACACACAATCAATTTCAGAGCACCCTTTATGCAGTCGGTTAATCGATTAATTAAGAGACACTACGTGGTATTTATTAGTAGGAATGATGATAATTGTTTTGTTAAAGAATACCGTTTATTCGATAAATAGGCTTTTATTAAATAGGAAATTTCAATTACATAAAAAAGTATTGGCACCTCTCTCGATTTAGCACTGGCAAATTTCTTTCATAATAAGTTTTGAAAAAGTTTAATTCACTAAAACTTCGTTCCCCTTTACCTAACTTATTGAACTGTGTTACCAGACTGACTGACCTGGTGGAAGGGTAACTAGGGTACGGTGGCGTGGTCGACACCAGGTGTTAAATAACTAAAATAATTCATATACTCACCTAAGTAGTTTAGTATTGTTTAATTGATATTTAGTAAAAACAATTACACCAACTGAATGAACAAACATTTATAGTTTTCTCTTTGCAGTATTTGATTCCCCCCCCCTCCCCCTCCAAAAGGAGACGCACGGGTGTAGCCGAAAGCTGGTTGTACTAATGGAACAATGTGATTGAACAATTTCAAGGAAAAGTATAACTAGTTTTGGGATAAAAGTGATAATAGACAACTGCCATTTTTGTAAGATTTTTTTTTTAAACAGTTCAATTATATTTTTAAAAGTTCCAACGCGTATATTATATGAGTCACCTAATTTCTAAACCAGATAGATCACTTTTGAAAATATTTCGAAACAAACAAAATATTTGCATTATTTATGGAAGAATTTTATCTTTTATGAATTGGTATTAGAAAGACCAAATTTTAGCGCTGTATAACGCTATATATATACACGCTATATATACGCTGTATATATATTTCTTAGAGAGAGACAAAAAAAAATATTTTGGATCTCTATGGTTTTGCAATCAAGCTATGCGATTTATCTGGTTTGCAATAAAGCTGTAGTATGTAGCTCAACTACTGCGCTGCGATTGATGCGCAGTAGACTACGCCCATCTTGATATCTGTTTTTGAAACTGATTTCTTTACTCATCGTGTTTTGAAACCAACCGCTACTTTTGCACTGAAAAATGAATAGCATCTTCTTGTTGTGGAATGTTAGGATTTCGCCTACTGATAGATATGTTGGGAAAACTGAAAATAAATGACATAATCTGAAAAATGGATATATGGGGTTTTGAAACTAGACTGCTTGTTTATTAACCATCTCTGTATGTTAATCTTCTAAAAGTATAGCTATTCAAGTACTTACGAGTCAATAGCTATTAAAGGGTTTGAAAGAGCGTTAACGATACAATTCAACAAGTTTTGGCTCAACGCCTTGCTACATCTCATATGAGCAACAATTTATTTACCAAATTTAGTAGACGTTCCCGTTATTAGATATTTTACTTACAGACCACTCTATAAAAACTACTATTTTTACTCGGGAAACTTCAAAACGTTTAGAAATAGCGTATAACCGACTCCTTTATTACATATGGATTAAAACCAATTTATTTCTAATCTGTCATAATGGCATTTATCTTCAACATTCATAAGTATTCTTGTATAACTGTGAATTGAATGATAAATTTAAAAGAAAGGAAGACTACTCACTCTACGTTAATAACAGGGAAGGTGACTGTCTTCCAGAAATCGTAGCCATACTCGCAGGTGACTCTGAAATGTTCATCAATATCTTCCTCGATGACTGCGTTGTACTGAACAGTCACTGTGTTCACTAAGTATTGAGCTCTCTCCTGTCGTCTCTAAAAGAACAGGTGGTTTTATGAACATTTTTAATGAACTGTATACACACTGTTAAAAATTTCAGTTCAACGATGTACCATATCTTGGTGCAAGATCTGCACCATATCGTTGACTCAGAGCAACAGTAAAACATCTAAAAAAAATTGAAAATGAGTTTTCGGTCTTGCTAATATTACCAAATGCGCCTTTATTTAGTGGAACACTCGGACATTTTTATGTCTTCTTTGAAATCCCTGAACTACAGCCTAGATATTCAGAATTGAAAAAACAGTAAATTTTAAAATCAATTTTATAGGTAACTCTGTTTTTGCTCGTATCCTACTATTGCCCTGAGGCGATGATATTATAGTGGAATCTAGGTTGAATCAAAAATCCTTTATCGGAAAAAAAGCGGAGGTTTCACCGATAATTGGTTCAATCTGTATAACTGCAACCGAAATTTTCGCTGTCGCAACATCAACAAGCACCTCCAAGAAAGACAACGACGAACATGGGCATCCGTGGCCCAGTTGATAAAGGCGTTCAGCTATGATTCAGAGGATTCTTAGTTCGAGCCCGATCGGTGACAAGTTATTATCTTGCGATCGGAGGTTTGCCAGCTTTGGTACAAAAATACTACTACAATACTGAGAAACAAGATATCTTGTAAAGGTGTGGTATGTAGATACATGCGATGATATATGTAAGATATTTTCAATGATGTGCATATGTAAGAAATAACAAACAAACAAAAATCTGGCTATGGAAAATTTATCTATTTATTTTGGTTTAAAGTGACTGTTTTTTGTTAATTTCTAAAATGGAGCTATTTGAATAATACTATTAAACGTTTTATAGAATATGAAACACAAATAATCAACTCATTTCTAAAAGTATTGGGATAAAAGTTGGAAATTATGAATCAGAACACTACAATTACATTTATGGATTTTTTTTAAAGATTAGTTAAAATTTTAACGTTATTTAAAGTTAAATAATATATTTAGTCAATTTCTAATTAATTAATAATTAATTGAAGGAATCAAACTGACAACTAATTCATATACAAAATTGTATGTATATTTCAACTTTAATTTGACCTTTTTCTTTTTTTAAAGAAATATATGCTTAACAGTGTAGATTTTTATGCGACGCTTAACTGCAAGACTTTTAATTCGAAGTCATTCTGACGCTTTAATAGCAAGCTGTCAAAAGACTAATGTCAAAGAATTAGTTTTAAATGGGTTGGCACATTTTTAATGGCGATGTAATTAAATCATAAAAATAAACGTTTCGCTTAAAAAATGTGCACTTTAGGAATGACACGACGAGTAAAAAAAGTTTTTCAGAGTTTTTAGAAGATTTTTATTTCTTGATATGCTTCATATCATTAACTTTCAGTAGTAAATATAATTAAATGTAAGCCATATACGTTAGAGTGCTTATAACTAATGATACCAGGTGCGATATCTATTTTTTACGTAGAAATAAATCTCAGAAATTGCGATATTTTTGGCAAACAATTAATTTCTTAATTGGGCCTGCTATATTGGTAATATTTATTATGCATCCTACAAATAGGTTAATATAAGGTTAGTACTAATCTTATAAATTTAACCTTGAACACAATTTACTACTCTTGGGGTGAAATGTTACCGTTTCTTATGGACTCATTGAAGCAAACCTTTTGCACCAGGAAGTTTCGTAAGATTTCTGAAGTTTTTTGGATCAATGAAAATTTGTTAATTGGTTTCATTTCTGATCAAAGACATGAACTTGTTGGGATTGTTTTGTTTCTGAAGGTCATTTGGACAAAAAAAATTTCGCTCAAATATTCGAGGTAATGTTACAAAAAAAAAGTTTATTAGGTTAGATATAAATCTTCTTATAAAATTTCCATAGTGGAAAATTATGTGAAAAGAAGAAATAACTTCGATGCAACATTTTATTTGACAGTTTTAAACTTTAATTAATATAGATATTTTTTTATGAAATCTCTAGAATAGACTGTAGAACATTTCATTTAGACGAATAAACTCAAAAACCGCTGGTAAGTGAAAAACGCATTTTCGAAGTATATTTCAGCAAAAAATAGTAATAACCACGTTTTTTTTAATTATTCATAAAATCTTAATTATGTTCTCACAGTTTTCAAATTAAAAATTATTTTAAAACTACACTGTAAAAAAAATTTGCTTAAGAATGAGTACATGAACGTACTCGTTTTTTTTGAGTACAATTGCTTCCTAAATGAGTCATGACGTGGTTTAATATTGCTAATAGCAGCTTCTGTTCAAGCCATCTTAACAAAGCGACCTGGAAAACTTAAAGTGTTTGTTCTGAAAATGGTTTTCCACATTATTTGATATCTATTGCTTAAATGAAAACTGAGTCATTAAGGTTCAATTATCTTACTTCCCATTCTTTTGCCATGCCTTTTGTTTACTGTTTATAACGTTTATAACGTTGTCATGTTTCCCCGTAAGTCCTGGTTGTAATTGTTGAAATTTATTGAAAGTGATTTATGAAGGAAGCCTATGTAGTCAAGAGACTGTTCTTTGTATTCATTTTACTCATTTTTGAGTACGTCTTTTTCAAAAATGAAACTTATGTGTTCGGAGCGATTTTAAGTATCGAATATAATCAAAAATTAGTATATTCTACTTATTTTTAAGTACCTATTTTTAACAGTGTATTGAAAACCACAGTGTTATTTAAAATAATCCAAAAACGTCAGTGCTGGTTACATCTATATTAAAAATACAAATGGACTGATTTTCAGAAACTCGTATCAGAGAAACAATCAGTTAACTTGAGTTTGCAATAACATTTTGGAAATAAATCGCGTTATGGAAAATCCTTATCATATCTGCATGTTATAATTGAGAATCTGTCCTTACCCGAGTAATTGCTCCTACAGTGTCTTCCGAGACTTCTTGTTGTCCAAGAGTGCCACAGCGATTCAACCGAATAAAAAACTCGTAGTGATTTCTCCCAGATCCGTTTACATAGCTGCAGGATGAGTCTTGAGCATAGCCAGAGCTGTATATCAGACCATCGAACGTTCCATTGAAGCGCATAGTGACTTTCATGTAGTTGTCAAAACAATCAGCTTTGATATCTGGGAAAAGAATTAGGCGGTTTTCCATGAATGCCTATCAGATTGTGCGATGTCATTCATCATCAATCATTTGAATAAACATAAACTGTACTGATTTAAAGTAATGAGATAAAATAAATTGTATTTGTTTAATTATGATGAAAGTTTAAATTATACTGATAACATTGATTTTTTTTTTAACTTTTGAAAATTGACTTTTGTTAGCAATTGTGATAAATTTAAGATAGCTTTGTTGAAATGGCACTTGAATAATAAGAGCTAAGTCAAGTTTGTGAAGTGTACTTTTATTTTATTTAATGTAACTCGAAGACTTAATTATTCATCTTTGTAGAAAATTCTTAGAAATGTATTAATTATTTTGGTATACAAATTAGCAATTGAAATAATCTTTTTAAATTGTAAATAAGAAAAAGAGGGTAAATTAGACTTTGGCTATAATTCATTTGATAAAACTTATTTACAATAAATATAAAAATATATACAGTATAATTTTGCATAACTGCATTATAATCTCTAAGGGAAAAGTTAAAAATGTTTGAGAATCACAGATTTACGAGACTTTTAATCCTTACATTTTGGAGATTCACTGTGATATTATTCATTACATGTTTCGTAACTTGTGGTTACTTGGACCCTGAAGAAGGTACTTGTGCCAAAACAAAATAAAATGTTTTAAATCACTCTTGGGTCTGCTGTCATGAAATTATAGACCTGATTCACCATACCTTTAACATGTAGTGATTTAACCAGCCAGAAGCAACATGAAGAAGAAATTTAATTTTTTTTTGTTTCGGGTCCAAGTCCAAGTTATCCCAAGTTACGGTACTTAAATAGAATGAAATATATTAGACTAGTTATTTGTCAGCCTTGTCGTTAGTCACTATATTTTCTTTTATATATATAACTGTAAACCAATGATGTATTGCAGACAATGAAAATGTTAAAATTATTGAAACTAAACTTTAACTTACATTCCACTCTCGTCAAGTTCTTCGCCGATATCACTGTCCCAATCGAAAATGGCTTGACAGACGTCTCAGAAGGAAAACTGCTTCCGGGCTTCGGGTAATAAGTAAAGGGTCTTGCAGTTTCTATATTGGGGGTAAAGGCAACTTTGACAACATCTTCCTCAGTCGGATTGGCGACAGCATCAGTGGAAGGTTTTGCTTTCAAATGGGAAGGGGCACCAGATTCAGATTGCCTAGTGTACTCATAATCCGCCCTGGAATGCTCAAAGATCTCTGCATCATGGGTGGAAGCAGCCGCACCACTAGTACTTGCCTTGTATATCCCATCTTCAACTGGTTTAGATGCTGGTCTATGGTAATCAGGACGATAGGGCCGGCCAAAACTTCCCTGTGGCACATATGGACGGTTAAAAGTGGGTCTGTAGGGTTTAGCTGTTGAAGACTCTGAAGTTGAGACTGTTGGCTTTGTAAAACTGTAGTTGGGCTTGAACGAAGCTCTTTGAGTGTCAGGATCTGGTCGGGCTGGTCTTGTATACTCAGCATCTTGTCTGATTACTGGAGTGCGATTATCTGGAGTAGGTCTGTAGTAGGGATACTGATGTATGGGTGAGTCTGGGCGATAGGGTCTGACGATATCGATCTGGTCTTCTCTATGAGTGTAACCCGGATCTGGACGTGCAGGTCTGATTCTTCCTTCTGCAGGATACCTATCTCGCGCGCCTTGGATTCTTTTAGGTAATCGTGTTGAATTATAACTGTCCTCATTTTCAGTAATAAGAATAGGGGAGTCATTACCAGCCATGTATTCAGATTTAGTATGTTTTGGATTGTCAGTAAATGTTGTTTCAGTAGAAGAATCGACAATGCCGGTGACTTTAGAGGTCTCAAGATATCCCTTTGTAACTTCTATGTTTTCATTAGTTGTTGACATATCAGTTGGTTTGTAGAAATCAGTGTGAGATTCTTTAAAGTCGGTTGTTTCTAAACTTGTATTGCGTTCGTCTGCGATGTATACGGGTTCTTTATTATACGTATCTTTTTTTAGACTAAGAATGGATTCCTGGGGTGTATTTTCCAAAAATAGTGACTTGTGTTCCGTTACTATATCAGAATAGGGAGTACTTGCTTTATTCACTAGGCCTAGGGTTGTTGCATTTATTGCACTATCTTGTGGAACTTTTGAACTGTCAGTGGGATTATCTTTTCCAGAAATGAAGCTTGGAAGGGTCGAGAACGGGGTTAAGTTTTCAGTGAACAAGGTCATGGCCTCTTGCTGTTTAGAAGTTGCATCATAATATAAGTGTTCCGTTGACCGAATACGTAATGCTTCTTCATCTTCAATTCTTTTAGACATGGTTGGACTATCATTTGTTCCTTGAAATGTGACAATTGACGAGTCTTCCGTGACTGACGCGTCTTTCGAACTAGTAACGGAAAAGGGGGAATTAGCTGTTGTAGAAGGAATCATTGGCTCTGTAAAGACGAACTCTTTTGAACTTCTAGTATCTTCAATAGTTAGATCTTTAGAAAGAGATACATAAGGTGGTGGTTCTTGGCTTTTTATTAGGGAATCATTCTTCAGTGTTGATGCTTTTTCAGGAGTCATCACATCTCCAAGCGAATTCGACGTAGTGTTTGCAATGTATACAGGTTGTGCAAAACTATCATCATAAGGACTATCAGCAGCGCTCAAAGCCTATAAATAGAGCATGCATATTACAACATATAATATTCTACTTTTCAATGGAAGATAGAAATTTTTTATTGAATAATAATAAAAATATGATCAAATGCAACTGTTCAGGGATTCTTTAGATTTTTTGTAGGTGCCAAGTAAAATCACGTCAATTTAATAAAGTATTAATTTATGTATGTACATTTAAACTCATTTTCATAGTTTAAGAGTTAACTATTGGCTTTTTAAGTGTTTCGTTGAACTACTATGAAACTCGTATTCTCTTTGCGGTTTTTACTTAGACTTTACTTAAGGTTTTATCGTGCTTTTCACAATACATAAAATTGTTTAACTCGCATTTTAATTATATCACTGATAATAAAGCAATATTAAAATTAAATGTTTGAGAGTAAATGGGAATAATTTCGAATACATCATGATGCAATAAATTTGTAGAAAAAAAAGTAGTGTCTTTTAGATATAATTGAAGTAACGAAACACTCATTTATGACTTACGTGTATTTCCTAAAATGACGGAATTTGAAGAAGTCTTGTTCAATAAGGTAAAAAGCAAATTACTTACTTGTTGTTTATGAAAGTACAAATGGCTTTATTTAAAAAAAAATCATACTTACATAAAGTTCTTGTCATCTTGAAAACACAATATAATGAAGTTTCACTAAATTGGCGAGTTATAATTTTTTTTTGTTATGCACGACAGCAAAGTTAAAATCTTCATGATTCTAATAGATTAGAATTAAATTTTTATATGCAACTAACTACATCATTTGAATAACCCTTTGAATGTGTACTTTTTTGAAAATCATATACAACATTTTTTATTTTATATATCAAAGCCTCCGACTGGAAATTCAATTTATAATGAATTACAGACCACAATAAAGTCACAAGAAGTTGTTGTGGTGTTTTATTAAAAAAAGTTCGATTTTGACATCATAAGCAGGAAACGAAAGAATATAATTTGTGTTTTCTCTGAACTCTTGAGTTCGAAATAAATATATGAATATTTTGATTTTCAATTAAAACTTAATTAATTCCTCCATTATACCCGCTTTCGTTCTAAACAAATTACCCCTTGCGCGTTTGAATTTGCCGATGGAAAATAGTCGATTTAAATAAAAAAAATGAATCGTGCCCTATAATTTCAGTTCGATTGCCTATCAGAAATCGACGACTAACACGATCTCTTCCTATTCTTTTTCTGGTAAATCAACTCCCCACGAGTCTGGCTGCCGACAAACAACAAACCTGTGAAACAAAGAGCATCAATTAAAGAAGCGTGTTTCAGTTTTTGTCGTCACCACCTGCTGCATCCTGAAGGGCTTTTGATCAACTCAAATATTTGCCTCTGAGGTGAAAAAAATAGCACTTTCTTTTCAACTTTGAGCGCTGGCCTTTTTGTGTGTGTTTTTATTTTCAATAGTTCGTTGAACGCATTCAAAGTAAATCATGTCTGGCATACACGGGGATGGAAGATCTGGCCTTAGGCTTTTGACCTCCTGCTAACTATTGATGAACGGCATCTCTTTGGAACTTTCGATGCTTTGTTAAGTTTGGGACATTTGAAAACAATGTACCGTTTGTGGGCCTTCTAATATTTATACATATAAACAACGATTTGACTCAAAGCAACATCGAAACACTGAGCTAATGTTTTATTCACATTTGAAATCGAGTTGCCTAGTCATAAATTGTAAGAATTTCAACACTTTGTATAGAATAAATACAGCATTCGGAAATTATCATTTTAGACTCTTTGTGCCAGTGATTCCCAAAACGTGGTCTTACGCGGACCTGTCGATGTTAGGGGTCCGTGGAGTCACAAAGAAAAAGATTTTTTGCATCAGTTTTTATTAAAATGTTTTCATGAGAGTTAAATATACGCTTAATAGACTAATATTAATGTAACTTCTGATTGTGATGCTATCTTTTCTATGTAAAATAGTTGGATAAATTTGTGTTAATCTTAGTAATAATATATGTGAAAATTAAAAGAAATTATAAAACTAATTTGAATTTTTCTTCCCTTCATATTTATGTTCAAACCCAATTAAAACGTATACATGCCCAAAACGCGGGAGGACTTCCATTATCATATACAAAGAAAGGGGTCCCCGGCCCTATTTTAGTCCGAAGTTTTATGCTAATTGAGAACCACTACTTTAGGCTTCAGTTCCTGATTCCTGACAATGTGTATTTAACTATTTTATCCCTTCTTTAAATGCATATATTTTTATGTAGTAACACAATATAAATGACGCATATTAATTTCCATGTATGCATTTTTTGAAATTTACATATATTGAAGATCAAATAAAAATTTCAATGGTAAATATTGCAATGCACCAATATTTTTATTTGTTACACACACAAGTTCTTATACCATCATTTATGAGTTCCCCGTTTTGACGCTAATTTAAACTGTGTTTAAGTATAAATCAGTTCAAATGATATGTACAAAAACATTATTGTACTATTTGCGTCACTTTATTTAGTATTTCAACTATAAATTAATAGTAGATCTCAACTTTTTTTTGATCTAAGCACTAATAATAGCTTTTCTGTTTCTATTACTGCTAAAAACCGTAATGAACTAAACTTGAAAAAAAACTTGGAACTTATATTCCTAATATAAGATTAAGTACAAGTTTGATGTGTCTTTTAAACTAATGGCAACAAAAACAAGGATAAATAAAGACGTAATGCGTTTACTGACATCTCTTTTAAGCATAAAACTTTTGTAGATCGAAACTTTTTTTTCTAACTACTCTAAGCTCTTGTTTTGAAAATAAAGTCTTCTGTCTCAATGGATAAAAGAAGTCATTAAAAGAACAGCTCTTTCATACTCTTTGTCTACAACCGCATAAAAATGCTATGAAAATCATATTAACGGAATCGTGCGTTTCACCTAGAGAAAATTTAACATTTTTCTACTGCCATAGGTTGAATCTTAGTAGAAAGCGGTGCTTGTGTTTCTGAATCAAATTTTAAGTATCATCTTTATGTTAAGTAGTTTTGTTTAATTGAACTCATGTAAGGTTTACCACTTTCTTTTAACTTAAACTTTTATAGTGTTTTAACTCAAATTTTCCTTAAAAGGTTACTCAAAACAATCCCTTTCCTTTTAAAATCCCATAGAAACTAAACAACAAGAAGCGTTGACTATATTGGGATCTGTATGCCAAGTTGTATATATCACAAAAATCCGAAAATAAACTAATACCATTTTCTATTACTGGGTAGTTATATATGTGAAAATATATTTAAATTTACATATTATATGTTCAATAATAAGCATATTATTAATCAAAATAATATTATTCACTAAGTGAAAAATTTATAAAAAAAATTCATTAATAGTTATTTAAATAATGACATTTGCTTACCACTCTGGTAAATGAGAGCGCCACAATCGTAAATGAAATCAAAGTGAACATTTTATCTGCAACTGAAAAGAAAAAAGTAATTATTGTATTTGCTGTAAGTTCTTCCCTAAATATTGAACGCAACATAAATTCTATCTAAAATAAAATAAATAATAAAGCAATACAATAACAATATTAATAAATTGACATAAAATGAGAATTTGTCACAAACTGAAAATGCAATACACTTGTTTATTATTTTCTAAATTAAAGATAATGAGTCCTATCAACCTATAAACAAATTAAACAAACGCCTTTTTACTTGTAAAAATCCCCAAATTTATGAAGAAAAAAAATGTTTACCACATTCAGACGAATGAACTGTTAACCTAAACCTAAACAATGTTACTACATAGATTTAAATTAAAATAGTTGCATATTTTTTAACAACAGTCGATATACGATTTCGTTGTCGCCCGTTCTCATACTGTCACAGTTCCTGGTTAAATTTGTTTACCCCAGAAACTCCAATTTTCAATATAATATATTATATTCAATTCAATATAGATCTAAAATTTATCAACCTTTCTTACTGAGGTTTATTGAACCCAGATAATCTCAAATCATTTATATTAAGTAAAGATTCCAAATCAAAATTTGACCTAACGTTTCTATCATTATTCCAATATTAAACACAAAAAACAAAAAGTACAAAATTTAAGAGTTTGTTTACCATTAAATTATAACACGCTATTTTGATAACACATATTTTCTTTCGCCCCCTTCCGATTGTCCAAAATAAGTATTTATTGAATATTGGAATTGAAGATAACGATTGAACTTGCTAAATATCGATTGTTCTCAGTTTCTTACTCATCTAAAAATTTAGAAAATAGAGAACTTTTTTTTACATAGTTGAAATTTCGATAAGTTGTTATTTTACATTGACCTTTTCATTAGAATTTTAAATTTTTTTTTTAAAAATGTATGATACGATTTCTAGTTCCTTCCATTCATCACAAAAACTCATTTTATTCTTTAATTATTTTCTAATCATTTCACTGAGGTATTTATCGATATAAAAAAAAAGTTATTTCGATTCAATTCAATTGACGCGAAGATAAAATCATTTTAAAGTTAATTAAATTTTTACGTATTTTTATCGATTTTAAAATCTAGATCTGCGACTATTGTATTATTTTCATGGCAACTTCCTTGATGGGATTCCAATTCCAATTCGCAAAGGATATTAAGATGGTGGTGTAGGTGTTCTTATTTAAATTGTTAAAAAATGGAATGCATTGTTTAAATTAAATTAAATCTTAATTTTTTTAGACTAACATCTTCGGTAATAGTTTTAATCTTCTTGGACTTTGTTTTTTTCCACTTAGATGGAGATCTTCTACTGTTTCAGAATTTAGATTAAGATTGAAATAATTTGCGTTTCTAATCCATTAATGAATGGCATTTCATTTATGGCATGTTTCAGAAAAACAAATTATTAGTATTGGTTGAATGAATTCAGACTTTTAACTTGTGTGAAATTTGTCGCAAGACTCTGCTCAAGATAATGAACAATAAATTGAAGAATAGTATTGGTATGTTTTAAAAACGTACGGTCATTCAACTTTGCGGATATTAAGGCGGATATTTAATGGAAAAATCAAAGAGGTCGAATTCTTTATTTATTATTGTTATGTTGTTGTGTTGATAACTTAGTTTTTTCATGTATATTTAAATCGTATGTTTCCTTATTAGTTTTCTTAACTTTGTTTCATTTGAAGTTTAGTTTGATTAACTTTGCGAACACTTGCAGAATTGAAGAGGCAAGTGGAAAAAGGAATTGACTGACAATAAATTATCTATTTCCGAGATAAACAGCTTTTTCACTGACATTTAGAAAAAAAAAGGATCGTTTTCTGTAGAGCATCCACTATTTGTCGCAAAGGAAAAAAGTTTCACGAGACTTTTTCCTATTCATCGACCGTGAACGTGATTAGTGGTGGTGGGTTAACAAAATTGGCGCGTTTTCGCACATTTGGCATTTAGATTAGATTAATGAAATCGAACCATCATAAGTGAAATATATACTTTTTACTGCTCTATTACTGACTAAATAAATCAAGTAGACCCATACAATTATGAGGGAAGACGTATATGTACTTAAAGCTTCCATTTACATCAAAATTAGATTTTTATTTTAAAAATGTCAACTCCCTCTTCCACTTGCTACTTCAATTGCTTTATTACTCTTATTATAATAAATACAAGTTAAAAACGTTTCTAAAATATTAAACTTATTTAAAGTCTTATTTCTTTGATAAAAGTTTTAATATTTTATGTGGTACTAATGAATATGCTGAATATGCAAATGGAGAATTTTTAACATGAGCACAGAAAATTCTACAGCCATATTTATTTGTAACAAATCTAACTTTAAAAGTTCTGTTTCAAATTTTTGTAGCTCGGTCTATTAGAAATGTAATAAATGCTTATTTTTTTTTAATCTTTGTTTTTAGAACATATTAGAAACAAGAATTTACAATGTTGAAAACATTATCTGGTAGTATTAAAATGTTCACTATGCAGATATTTGTGTTAAACTGTCCCTAACTTAAATAACTGCCGAATATAGCTAGGTGTCGTGCTTCAAGCTGGACTCAAACTCGCTACCCCATGATACATAGTAAGGTGCCCTAGTTGTCTCGGCCAAAACGATTGCCAATGACCAAGAGTGCAGAGTTACTCTTTAAGGCGCTGAGTACACCCGCGCAATAGTTTTCCAAAAGACACATTTAAGTTCATTGTTAAAATTAAATAATTAAGCGTACCACCAAAAAAAAAATAACATCACGATTGGAAACAAAAGGGAATCATTTCTATTCTACCCAAAGAAATGTTAACTAAAACCGGTAAATTTGTTTTCTTTAAATAATTATGGTCAACTATTTGAATTTATTTTAAGCCATCATTAACTAGAATAAAATTGGAGTGAGCATTAAAAATGGATACTCAAATTTGACAAAACTGTCGTTAAATATGCTTCGATTAAATTTTTCGTCAAAAAGGAAGAAATAATTGCTAAAAGTCGCAGCATATTTCGTTGTTTTATAAAGTTTATGAAAAACTTTTCGATATGTTTGACGAAAAATTTAGTCGAAGGCTATTTTTAACGAGGCTTTTGTCAAATTTTAGAATCTATTTTCGACAGTTCTATCTCAAAAATGAGCAGTGTGATTTAATATTGATAATCTTAGTTTCTGTCCAAGCCATCTTAACAAAGCGATCTGACAAACTTAAAATAGTTGTTCAATAGTTTCCACATTATTTGATGTCAATTGCTTAAATCAAAACTGAGCTATAACAACTCAATCATCTTACTTCCCATTCTTTTGGCACATCATTTTAACATTTCTTCTGTTTATAACTTCATGTCGCCCTGGTAGTTTAATGGATAATGCTCTGGACTTCAGTGTTTGAGATCTGGGTTGGATTTCCGGTAAGTCTTGGTTGTAATTGTTGACATTTATTGAAAGTGATTTATGAATGCAGCCTATGTTGACAAGCAACTGCTCTTTTTACTCATTGTACTCATTTTTGAGTACATGTCATTTAAAAAAATTAAACTTATGTATCAAGAACCATAAGTATCGAATGTAGTCAAAAATGCATTTTTGAGTACCTATTTTTAACAGTGTACACACTAGATTTTGTAATAGCATTTAAAAATGGGGCAATCTTTACTCGTCTACAATTCGTTAATTTTAAAGGCTTATCACTGTTCAGTTCTGTTTATCACACATAAAATTCCTTTCAAGTACTACCCATCAAAATTTCTAACCAATGATTGTTATTACGCCTCCCCCACAGTTCGTGATCGAGATTAGTATAGCGATTTCTAGCAGGATCTGCATTCTCTTCTCTTAAACGATTTATGAGGGAGATTAGCTCATGTGAGAATCCGCGATTTTTTCCTACCATAAAATCTTACGCGTTATAAAATCACTTATGCGTATTGTGTCTAAGCATATCTTTGGAGTTGCGCGTGAAGGAATGCATGACTTCTATTTCAATCAATCGTGACTTCTATTTCAATCAATAAAGTTCTCGAATTAATTTTGGAAGGCTTTGCTTTTTATATAGAGTATATTTCCACTATCATATCAACTGCATTTTTTTGGGGGGGAAGTGAAAAATCAGGGTTATTTCTTTTAAAAATCGTAAATAAATGGGATATTTTTTAAATTTAATATTTTGGTTAATATTAATTAAATTTGTTTTAATAACATAAATTACATTTGCTTGTACCACCGAGAAAGAATGTAATATAACTAGGACTTCCGAGAACTTCCATTGAGCGACAATGTACTTTACCGTGCGGATGTATACAAAATTCTATTAGAAATTTTTAAAAATTACACATGCATAATAAAACTTAAATATGTACAAAAGTACCCAATCGTCATGAAAATTCATAATATTTGGAAGACCACTACCGAATATTCTTAGATCAAACAAAACATTATTTATAAGAATAATGTCAATAATTTCAAAGATAAAACGTCTGTTTAAAGAAAACTAAAACGTAATAAATTAAAGATAATATGTTATATATTTTTTTATTTCAAAAGAGATATCTATAACGACTCATTTCATTTTTTATTTCATATGTGGAAGCATGCATAACACCATATATTCCTCTTTAAAAAATACAAACTAGAATTTTTTTTTTACTATTGACCTTATTTTTGTATACAAAAAAAGAAATAGCCATAAAGATTCATTCCATTTTCAAGTACAAATGTGGAAATATACAGCAATACATTTCAGCTTCGAATGCAGAGGAAGAAACATAAATTATATATTTTTTTATTTCAAAAGAAATAATATCTATAAAGACTAATTCAACTTTTTAGTGCAAATGTGGAATCATAAAGATTCATTCCACTTTCAAATGCAAATGTGGAAATATGCAACAATACATTTGACCTTTGAGTGCAAAAAAAAAAATTACCATAAAGATTAATTCCATTTTCATGTGCAAATGTGAAAATGTACAACAATACATTTCACCTTTCAGTGCAGAGGATAAAACTCTATAAAGTTTTATTCTATTTTCGAGTGGAAAAGAAGAAACATCCATAAAGATTCATTCCATTTTCAAGTGCAAATGTGGAAATATACAATAATACATTTCCTCTTCGAGTGCAGAAGAAGAAAAGCCTTAAAGATTCATTTCATTTTCAAATGCAAATGTGGAAATATACAACAATACATTTCACCTTCGAGTGCAGAGGAAGAATCACCATAAAGATTCATTCCACTTTCGAGAGGAAAAGAAGAAACATCCATACAGATTCATTCCACTCTCAACATCAAATGAGGAAGCATAAATAAAGATACAATTCGAAAGTAGGAAACATTCCTTTTGAAGATTCCTCCAGGAGCCAAACAGACACTTGTCTATTAAATGACTGTCCATCATTTTTCTCCTCCAGTGCTACCGTTACATAGAACTCCAAATTGTCTTCCCTTTCCGACTCTATTATCATTCCGAACATGAGTAATTAGCGTTCCATTCATAGGACATCTTCCTGCCAATTCTTATTTATTTGAATCATTACGATCCAAATGACTAAATGATTTGCATCTGCAATCCACAATGGGAATGACCCTTTACTCGAAATGAAGATTCGTTGCTCTTTCGTTGACTAATAGGAAGGAGGCGTTTTACTGATGCAATTCTTCTTCTATTGAAAGCGAGTTGATAGTACATGCTTGTGGAAAGGTTCTTTGTTATTTGCGACGACAAAGAACATTGTTTTTATGGCTGATTTTGGTGCTTAAAATTAGTTTAAGTAGAGAATAATTGCTTGTAGTTTCCTTTTTAATATAATAATCTTATGACGTAATTGTATGAATCACAAACAGAAACAAATATTTGTATAAAGGGCTGGCAGGAGAGACAGAAATTAGAGCAATTATGATATACAAAGAAATAAGAAAGGTTGAAAAGAATCTCTGTTCAACCTATAAGTAATTTTAGTTTGAAAATGAATGACGATAGAAAAAATTAATGAACTTAATAGCGACGTGTATGAATTCGTTGTATGTTTGAAAGAAATACTATTTTCTTCTGATTTTTATTTCAATTTTAAACAGTTTAATACTTATTATGCATTATTAAAAATAATTATTTAATTCGTCCATTTATTTTAATCTGTATAGAAGTTTTCAATCGAGCTAATTAGAATTATTTGGGATTTTTATTTCCATAACGTTTAATGAGTATTTTGTAGGATTTTTTTTCTTTAAAAAAAACTGTGTACCTCAAATTAGACAAATTAAACACAGTTTTAACTTAAAAAAATTTTAAACTGTATCCATCATAATTTGTCTTATTTTTAAATCCTTTATTAATTTTTTTATTATTATTATGGATCGGATTTTATACTAATTTAGTAAACATAACTGGACGTTATTCTATAGTTTGTTTTGTTATAACCCTTCTGTGAGATTGACGACTAATACAGATAAAGGTTTTATACTGATTTAATTTTTTTCTATGAAAATTATGAAATTAAAGGTTTTATCCATTGAAATATTTTAAGGTTTTATGCATTGAAATTTGGAAAGGTTTTATGCATTGAAATTCGGGAAGGTTTTATGCATTGAAAATTGTGAAGGTTTTATGTATTCAAATTTTGAAAAGTTTTATGCAGCCAAATAAAAAAAATTAAAGAAAACATGCAGGTTTTATAAAGGTATTTGGAACATACAGATTTCAAGAAGGTTTTATACTGATTTTTTTTGCTGAGAAATATGTATATTAAAGCTTAAAATAACGGTAGAAGAGTTTTTGTTGTTATTAAAATATAAATTTTTTTAAGCCTTAAAAATATACGAGATATTTAAATTTCACAGTCTATGTAAGTTTTTTGGTAACAGAGCACGTACACACATTACATCTTCAAGTTAATATCAAAACAACTTTTGTTTGTTTGTATGCAAATATCCGTCTGCCACTTGAACTGGAATGCGACCGTTGGGACCAGTTATACCGTTTATGCCATTTACCCCGTTTAAGTGGAAACATTCTTGGAACCATATCACAAGGCGTGTCCCGATCTAATTACCGTTGCAAAAGTCACCATGTCTCAAAAGCAACGATGGAAGTCAGCTTAATAGCTTGTTCGGTAAAAAGCGAAAGTTTGGTTTTATCAGGTGAATGACACTCGCAGTCGCCGCGATCTATGCTTCGAGATATCAAACACGTTTCCAATGCTTGGATTGTCGCCACAGAGATAACACTGTTTGGGTTTTGTTTCGATTGATGATCGAATCGGAAGGAAGGTGGATTGAGATGAAATGATGATTGGACAGATATTCGTTCGGAGAATTCTGCCCCACGGCCAATCGCGGTTGATCATCTGAGAATCCAGAAGTGGATTTGGAGATCACCAAGTTCGTTCAATGGATGGTAATGCAACAAGATATCAGAGCAAAAAGAAGAAGGTCAAGTTCGAACTCGCATGTCCGAGAATTCCGCAGATGCTCTGCAATTACCTCGAGGACTAGAATTAGATAGCATCGCTAATTTTTATTGATGTAATTAGTTGTTAATGGGGAGCCATCGCTATTGTTAATTTTTGGCTTATTAGTTATGGAAAAAATATAGAACAAGTATTTTAATGCCTATTTTTTTTTTTTTTTTTTATGTTACTGATTAACATTAATCGTGTTTTTATAGTTCCGAAATATTCTTGTCGAAACCTGTCTTTGCGAACAACATAATAAATATTATTTTTGAAAATATAAAATGGATATTTAGCTTCGATTTAAAAAAATTCTCAAAATTGACGCATTTAAGTCGGAAATGTTTAGATCCGCGTATTTTTACACTGTAAACAAAGTAATTAAAAGTGAATATAAACCACTTCTTTTTCTTTAAGTACTTATAATAATTACATCGTAAACAGGCGTATGTCATACTCCAATGCAAGCAACAGTACTTTCTCAAAAAGTAGGAATGTCACTTAATATTGCCTGATAAACTTAAAATAGTAGTTCAGAAGATGGTTTTCCACGTTATTTAATGTCGATAGCTTAAATTGAAACTGACTTATTGCAACTCAATTATCTTACTTTTCATTCTTTTTGCGCACATTTTGTAACATTTGTTCTGTTTATAACTTCTTATATCGCCCTGGTTGTTTAACGGATAATGCACTGGACTTCTGTGCTGAGGATCTGGGTATCATTCCCGCTAAGACTTGATTGTAATTGTCGATTTTTATAGAAATATATTTATAAATATAGCCTATGTAAGCAATCATCTGCTCATTTTTGAGTACATATATTTTTCAAAATTGAAACTCACGTATTTAAAGCCATGATAAGCATTGAATGTAATAAAAAATAAGTACATTTTACTTATTTTTAACAGTGTAAATTGTTGAAACTTCCGGTTTTGCATTCCTAACCACTGATGACATTGTAATTCATAGTTTTAAACAATTATATACGTAATATATAATTGTAATATATAATATATATATAAGATATAACTAGTTTATTTTTTAAAAAATGGTTAATAGATAATAACAATCTCCTCACTGACATATGTAATATGCTTGTTCCAGTAATGTACGTACCACAACTTTACCTTGAGGCTGCTTTATGCAACTGAATTTAACCCATTTAATAAAATTTACTTGGAAAATAATTCTGTATGATAGAATATTAATATAATGAAATTTAAATCTATCGCACATTTTATTATATTTTGCACCAAACACATTTAAAAACTGACAATCGAGAAGTCTTTTAAAAAAGTATAATGACTAAAACAGCGTTAGAAAAAACCCTGAGGTATTTATACTGTGAGGAATTTTAATTTGAATGCTAAATAAAAAAAAGTTTTGCTTAAAAGCTTTAATTGCTAAACATTTATGTTTTATTTTCAATACTCAATGAAACGGAAAACATTCATTGTTAAACTAAAAAGCCCGCCTTAATTATGGAAGGCATAAACCAATTTATTACATTTGCTTTGTAGTTTAAATTTAAATAAAGTATTACATTTCCTTTTTGGATTAGTATAATTTATCCTATGGTACAGCATAGGAAAATGTGTCAGAAATATATCATTTGTTACAAAAATCTCATATGTAAAAAATTACAAATTCACTACTCCACGATATATTTTGTTTTTCACGATTATACATTTCATCTGATATAGATAATTTTATTAAATAGTACTGTAAAAGGTACCAAAGAGACATCAAAAGCTATAATTTAGCTAAGTTGAATCCCCAATACAGGGTTGAATAGGGCTGTCAATCAGGTAGGAAATCGCCCAGCAATGGTGATGCATACTTAAATTCAAACAACCGGAGGTATGCCCCTGATTATGGAATGAATAGGCGAAAGCGGAAGGCCTCACTCTTAAATCGAGATTATATCTATAATACATAAAAATGTATCAGAAATATATCATTTCTTACAAAAATCCTATATGCAAAAATTAAAAATTCTTTACTCCACGATATATTTCGTCTGATATAGATAATATTATTAAATAGTATTGTAAAAGGTACCAAAGAGACATCTAAAGCTATAATTTAGGTAAGTTGAATCTACCAATACAGGTTTGAATGTGGCTGGCTGTCAATCAGGTATGAAATCGCCCGGCAATGGTGATGCATACTTAAATTCAAACAACCGAGGTATGCCCCTGATTACGGAATGAATAGGCGAAAGCGGAAGGCCTCACTCAGAGATCGGGATGATAGGTGACAATGATTTGAGTAGGTTTATCTGGGAAAGTCATCTTAAAGTGTCTAAAGCTGAGAGAGTATATTGTCTTCAAATACTGATGGTCATCTCTTTTTTCAAGCTACAAATATGGGAAATCGATCTGATGTAAATAACATCGTTTTGATGCGGGGAGGCATGCGAAGTTCATTCAAACAAGAGATTATTTTGTTTGCGGTTTGGGATTTTACATATACTTTAGATTGCATCGACGTCTCTTTGAATTCCGTTAAGGCATTTATATATATCGTGGCTTTAACAAACGCATGATAAAAGATTTAACGGGGAACTCACAAGAGTAGAGATTATACTCTGTAAAAAAAGGCATTAGAAAATGAGTATCTAAAGCTACTTGTTTTTCGTTAAGTGGAATTGAATCGTAAATGGGCGTATGACTTACTCAAATGCAAGTAACCGTATTAACTCGAAAACTATAAATGTGATTTAATATTGCTAATCTCTGCTTCTGCTCAAGTGATCTTAATGAAACATGGCAAACTTAAAATACTTGTTCAGAATATGGCTTTCCACATTATTTGATGCCGGTTGCTTAAATTGAAACTGAGTTATTAAAATTCAATTATCTAATTTCTGTGCATTCTTTTGGTAAGCTTTTTTTAAAAACATTTCTTCTGTTTATAATTTCTTAATGTCGTCCTGGTAGTTTACGGAAAAGGCACTAGACTGCGGTGCTGATGATCTGGGTTCGATTCCCAGTAAGACTTCGTTGTAATTGTCGATGCTTATTGAAAGTGATTTATGAAGGCAGCCTATGTAGGCAAGCATTTATTCATTTTGAGTACATGTTTTTCAAAATTTAAACTCCCGCGTTCGGTTTTCGGCTACGCATTTTTACAAAAAACAAACTGTTATAGAAGCAGGGAGTAAAGGCCAAAAAGAAAGGCTGTATCGGGGACACAGCCGCAGTGGGGTGCGTGAAACGTCTTGTACGTGCTGCAGAGGTTGTATGGGCACTAGGGTAACACTTTAACAAATTAAGCACATAAGCTTTACAACTGATGATAAGCACCGTTTTGAGTTAGATGGATTATACTTTCTTAAAGCGCGACCACTCCTACTCAAATTGCATACTGCCAAGCAATGCCTCTGTGAAAACAAGTACGAGGCAATATTTAGCTGCGCATGCGTCACGCGACAACACTGCCATCCGCGCAAGTGCACTACATATTTCCGTTATATGAGGTTTTAGCAAGGACTACTCTATTAACCAAACTTAAATACGTTTCATGTCGAAAAAACCTATATGGGTTTCATTTACAATGATTTAAAACTGCGAGGACAAAATGTAGACTTAAAGCGCAAAAACACATATTTCAACTATATTTCAATTTAAGTGGATCTGACTATTTTGAATGCAATCCTTTCAAATGGCTTTAAAATGATGAACTTAAAATTTTCTCTGTACTGTTCTCTACACTGTTGAAAACAGGTACTCAAAAATAAGTAAAATATACTCATTTTTTATTATATTCGATATTTATTATGGCTCCAAATACAAAGTTTCAATTTTTAAAAAGACATGTACTCAAAAATGAATAAAAAGAGCAGATGCTGGCCCACAAAGGATGCCTTCATAAATCACTTTTTAATAAATATCAACAATTACAACCAAGACTTATCGGGAATCGAACCAAAGTCTGCAGGCACCGCAGTCCAAAGTTGCTTCAATTTGAGTACGTCATCGCTCATTTACGATGCAATTGTACCCAAAGAAAAATAAGTAGGTTCAGGTACTCATTTTTAAGTACAATTTTTTTACAGTGTATAATTGGATTATTTATGTAGCAATGAAAATACTTTAAACCAAAATAACTGTTTACAAAAGCGAATAATACGACCTCATTTCTCATTAACTAAGTGTCATTAAAAAGGTTTTGAACTCTTTTGACGCACAGAACCTTAAACCTTTACAAATATCAGATTTCGCTTTCTGACACTGTTGAAGGTTCTTACGACTGTTTGATAGTTCTGCGAAAAGGCGTTTGCCATTCAAATATGTATTAGTTAAAGCTCTATTGTATTTCGATAGAAACGAGAAAAAAAACTCTCACATCACGCTGTATGATTCTGACGCGTAATTACATTTTACAGAACAAAGGTTTCTTGTTTCCCCTTAGTTGTCGGACGATGAGAACGTTATCTTTGAAACGTGCCCTGATCAAGGACATAAAATATTTTATAATCCGTATACTCGTGAACAACTTTAATTTATTATGTGATGGCGAAAGGTATGCAAAAGTGTGCATAATGAGTGAGAGTATAAGTGTGTAATGAACAAGAAAAGTGTGCATAATGAGTGAGATTATAAATGTATAATGAACAAGAAAAGTGTGCTCTGGCTAAATATTTGCTGTTATTGCTTGAATAACTAAGTGTGGTTTAATGTGGCTATAAAAAATGCGCTTTTATTAAGTCCCCTACCCCTGGCTGGAATGTATGGTAATTTAGTTTTTCTGTTAGACGAATATGAATTTGTACTATGATGGTCAATGATACCATTTAGCGAAAATATGTTTATATGAAAGTAGATTCACCTGCACGCAGCAATGAATCAGGGTGTTTAGTAATAGTTAAAGTTTTTATTTCAATCGTTAAATCAGTGTTGGGGCTTATTATATTATGTAAGTTTCTTGTTTTATACTGGTAAAAATTATTACGACTTTGCACCAAACTTTGGTACCCATTTAGCTGCAACCAACATTTGATGCTTAGTTTCACGATATTACGGTGCTACCATGGATGGTTTAGTGGTGAACGTTGAACTAAAACTCACCGTCGCCAGTAGCTCACTATGCAGATCTAGTGAGACGTTAATTAACCAAAACAAGCACCATAACTCATAACGTTGTATAAAACTCAAAATTCGAGTTTTCTTAGTATTGTATTGGTAGCATTTTTGTAGCGAAGCTGGTAAACCTCCCGATCGCAAATGAGAACTTGTCACAGATCGGGCTTGAACTAGGAATGCTCTGATTCATAGCTAAACGCCTTTATCCACTGGGCCACGGAGACCCATGCTTGTCGTTGTGTTTCTTAGAGGTACTTGTTGATGTAGCGACAAGGAACATTTCGGATGCATTTAATTAGGTTGAACCAATTATTGGTGAAACCAATGCTTTTTTTATACAGGATTTTTGGTTCAACCTAGATTCCACCATAATATGGTGCAATCTAGTTGCACCAAGATATGGTACATCGTTGAACTGAAATTTTTAACAGTGTATGCCAAATGAAAAGAAAATATATTTAATAAAGTAACGCATTCGTGCAAAATAAAATTCTTATTCGTTGTACTACCACTGCAACGTGAAGAAGTTGTAAACAGAATAAATGTTAAAAAGGTGTGCCGAAAGAATGGAAAGTAAGATAATTAGTTACAATAACTCAGTTTCCGTTTAAGCATTCGACATCAAATGATGTGGAAAAGCATCTTCTGGAACAACTATTTTTGTCAGGTCGCTGTGTTAAGATGGCTTGAACAGAAGCTGAGAATACAAATATTAATCGCACTGCTCGTTTTTAAAAACTTAAGATTACTTAAATTTGAGTACGTCATCGCTCATTTACTATGCAATTATATTGAAAGAAAAACCAGTATGTTCAGGTACTCATTTTTAAGTACTTTTTTTACATTGCAGACATTAAATAACTCTCGTGCCTAAATAAAGCTTTTGGTTAAAGAAATAGCTGTGTACAGAAAAACTGTTGTAAGTTAACTGTGACATGAAATAAATGTATTTTCGTTGATTGGGGCTGTAACACTGGTCGACAGTGAAATTGCTTCTTAGATGACAGAACCCAATTCTCGAAGATTTCAACTTGCTGAACACGATTTTCACCTTAAAAACAGTTGATTGGCTAGTTCAATAGTTAAAAAAGCGTATCATTTGTATATTTGTTGGCAGATAGGGGACCAGGACAAAGACTGGGCCTCACACATATGTTGCTGAACTTGTGTAGTAAATATTTCACAGTGGCTTAATAGCAAAAGAAAGCTAATGCCATTTTCTGTGCTCATGATTTGAAGGGAGGTGACTAATCCCGTTGATGACTGTTATTTCTGCATTGTACCATCACCAGTTTCAGGAGACATCGCCAAGGAAAAATAAGTGGACAGTTGAATACCCTCATACTATCTGCTCTGTGTCCTGTCTCGCATGTCATATGTACATTTTTTTTCAATAATGCAGTTCACATTTAAAAAAAAGAAGTCAATTAGACTTTTTCTTTGATATCCGTGTTCAGCACATTGAATTAATTTGGAAATAACTATTTTCATCTGGGAAGCAGGCATGTTTTGAAATTTTATTGCCCAGTGTAACAGGATGTAGCGTAAGCTTAGATGCTGTCTTTTTCATACAAAGGTTGTTCAAAATTACAAAAACGATTTGTCAAGCGTTTCTTTGTTTCGGAAATCCCGAATCTTTGCTAATAATCCTTTTGTGCAACTCTAGATTCTTTTAGAAAAGCAAATACCAATTAAAAGGGTAGAAAAATACGAGAAAGAATGATTACAAAAGAAGTAATCAAAGAAGTAATGAACTGAAAAAACTTTGACATCATTTACCTTTAATGCGCGGAAATAGAAAGTTTCGCAATATATAATAAAACCAAAACAACTGCTTTTTAGACCGCACATCTACGAAAAAAAACAAGCTCTTGCAAACCCCAGATACCAACCCGATAACTTTTGTAAAGCTTAATGTTTCCCGTAGACATAATAATTGACAATCTTTATCTTTTATTATTAATTGTGAAACAATACCTCGAGTTTAGTAAAGAATGCCATAAATTAAATGCTTCCTACTCCAATATACTCTCCCCCCCCCCTCCTTCTAAGTGAGATAATTATGAAACCCCAAGTAATAAATAGACGATAATTCTGCTACTAAGTCTATCTTCTGGTACAAGCTGTTCACTTTTCCCTTTCACCACGGAAAACAATTGGTGCGTCACGTGCTAATAGTACATCCCGGGTAGCCATTATACGAGACTGATGATAATTAAAGGTCTGGTGGCATGAACAATGGATCCAACGTTCACTGTAGTGTTAATAATGCCAACGATCTCAAGCGAAGTAACAAAAACTGTGGGAAAAAAATAACGATAAAAAAAGAGTGGTGAAAGCGCGCTTTCTTTTGTTTCATCTTCCGTTCTACTCTTTATTGTAGAGGGAGGATTCCCTTTATTAGCTAATGAATCGCTACGGATTTAAGGGTATTTTATAGCTAAAGAACCGAGTCAGGAGTTTCTTAAGAAGTTTTTGAGCATTGGAGATCGGTTCAAGAAAATATGTATTGCAAAAGTTCCGCCATTCACGGTTTTTTATACGTTATGAAAATAGTTTATTGCGACTTCTCCGTTGTTGGCTTTCTTTTTATTTCATTTTTAACTGACTGAAAATCGCGCCAACCATAACTTTAAAATAAAACCGCCAAATTTTTTTAATTAAAAGCGCCAAAGCGCGCCAAAAGGTGAAAAATTATCAATTCGACTGTTTAGTATTTTTTTTTTAATGTTTTTGGAAAAGAGATTCTTAAATTATCATACTTATTATTTAATACAGTAGAACTCAAATTATTTTGATTAATTGGGACCAGATCCCATCCGGATAACCGAATATACGGATAATTGGATAATTCACGAAAAAAAGGTTTATTTCTTAGTAAAAAAAATGACTTTGCTTTAGTATGTAAAGTAATTTAATGACAATTAAAAACAATATCATTCACTGATAAAAAAAAAACTTTTACAATGTTGATTTTGATCCGATTTCTTTTTTTTTTCAAAGCGAACTGGATAATTGACGATCCGCTTTGATTTTTGATCCCTATAACTATCGCATGAACACCCCCCCCCCCCCTTCCTCTGCCCACACACACCAGCGAATATTAACAAATCTTTTATGGCCAAAAAGTCAAAGAAGTTGGCAATATTATCAACGGTCTGTTTAAAAAAAACCGGTAAAGTGAATTTAAAACAATTTTTTTAAAAAAAGATCATTGATATTTATGAGATGAAAGTACCGTGAAATTATCTTTCTTTTGAAACCTCTTGTGTTAAAATATGTTGCTTCTATGGGGAGTAAAAGGGATATTTACTATGGAAATTAAAGCGCAGTTTTGACGTGAGTTATTTACTGCCTGTGAGTTGATAAATTATCTGAAAAAACACGTCGAACTTTTACTCCAGAGACGATTTCTTTATCGAGAAGCATTATGACCTTCGCCTTTCCAAGGTCGCAATAATCATACAGTTGTTTCCACAATAATAACTTCCAACAACTGTATGAGAATGCAGAAGTCTCGCGTGTTATTGAGCCTTTACAGTAAAAAACGAAGTCGGAAAATTACATAAGAATCTTCTGCATGGAGAGCTATTGAAAATTAATTTTATTTTTTAGATATTTAATGAAGATTAAATTTCATAGTTTTACCCTCTGAAGCTCATAGACGTGATATCACGTCCAGGGATTTCCAGTTTTTCTATCAATAAACCCAATTTTTAAATTCACAAAAATACTCCATTTGAGAATATTTTTTAATTAAAAAGATTGAGGTACACTTACAAGCTATCTCTTTACAATTAATTTTTAAAAAAAATAACATTTCAAGGAAAAATTAATTAAATATCTAAGCAGTGAAAACAACTTTGCTATTGCAAAGATCGTGTGTGCATTAGTGGGTTAAAAAGAAATGTAAGTTCAATAGATATTGTATCACTAATTTTTTTTGTCTTACTTGTATCACTAAAAAAAATTGTCTTACTTGTATCACTAAAAAAAATTGTCTTACTTGTATCACTAAAAAAAAAAATTGTCTTATCAATTTTTACAATGTTCTTTTTAGAAGTATCATGCATATAAATGTGTCCCAATAATATAAAATAAATTTTTGTCGTGAAAGTAAAGATAAAATTTTCACTACACTAGATAATATTTATGGATCAACATTTTTAACTCTAATCTGTATTTTCGATTACCGTAAATTTTTTCAGGCAAACGACAGTTTTCTATTTCATTCGCTAATGCCTTTCGCCAAAAAAACCTTTTTCGCCATATTATCAATACCATCACCATTAACGCGGTGAAAACAACTTCACAATTGCAAAATTCTTGTGAGCGTCAACGGGTTAACAAGAAATATAAGTTCAATAGATATTTGAAGACTTGTATCACTAAAAAAAAAATTCAAAAAATTTAATTTTTTGCAATGTTCTTTTTAGAAGTATGATGCATATAAATTTGTTCCAATAATTAAAAACAAATTGTTGTCGTAAAAGTAAAAATAAATTGTCACTACACTAGATAATATTTATGGATCAACATTTTTAACTCTAATCTGTATTTTCGATTACCGTCTATTTTTTTCAGGCAAATGACAGTATTCTATTTTATCCGCTAATGCCTTTCGCCAAAAATGCATTTTTCGCTACATTATCAATCCCATCACCATTAACGCGGTTCAAGATCGTGAATACTTTTTTTTTTCGATTTGAGAAGCTTTCTTCTCTGAAAAGACGAAAGGTTATCCTCATCATAAATTCAAATTTAAAAGTTTCGCCGAAAATGTTCTTCCTGCCTCAAAAAACGAAGAATAATTGCAAGATCCTGCTGCTTTTAAACGAGGAATCTGGAACTGAAAAATGTTATTTCAGATGCTCTGTCCCTAATTTATGAAAATTCGTTTATTCCACTATTTTATTCTGCGTGCTTATTCCACTATTTTATTCTGCTTGTTTATTCCACTATTCCTGCCTTTGACAGGAAGAATGTTTTTTTAAAGAAAAAGCTTCAAAGGGGTTTTTGTGGTTCTTTTTGCATTTCACATTTTAGTGACGCAGTAGTATATGATAAATATTCAATATTTATGGAAGGTTTACTGAAATTTAACCCTAAAGAATTCTTAAATTGGTCTTTTAACTGGTTTGCTTTGTGTAGTTTTGAGATGGTTTTATAAACTATTAGAAATATTCTTTTTGTTACAGTGCATTTTTTAAAATAAATATTTAATATAATATTCTCCGAAAAATAAAAACAGATTTATTCCGTTTCCTTTATCAAATTTGCAATTTTTTAGAAAGGTCTTCGATTTTTAATAAAAAAAAGGGTAGCATTGTAAATATAAAAAAATAGTTTATAGAAATAAATAACGAACACTGTTAAAATATTAAAAATATTCGTTTTATGAAACGTTTAATTCCGATGTAAATATTTTTCATTTCGATACAAGGAAAACTATTAACATTTTAGATTAGAACATTAGTTTAAAAATAATATTCTTGCACATTTCTACAATTCGTTTTAATTACTACTTGAAGTTTCGCGAGAACATATAGGGTTGTTCACAAATTGTTGGGTTATGGTCATTGCTTGGCTATTTAAATACACATAACAAACCATTCAGTTTGGCATACTTTAGCTACTTTATTTGTTGCTACTAAAGATAGGCGACTTATTTAAAATATAAAGTACTTGGACAAAAATACGGTTTTATTATGCCAATACAGCTATGCCAATATAGCCAAACACTGACCGTGTCTCAACAATTTGTGACAACCCTGTGTATAAGGTGTAACAATCTTGATAGCGATATCAGCGGATATGCACCATACCTTACTGCATACTGAATTTATAATATATTTTCAAATAAAGGGTTATTTTTAAGTTAACACATAGATAGAATATTTTAGCAATGATTCCATTGGTATTTTGACGCTAAACGTTTTTACATTGGTAACCAGGGAATTTCGTCACTAATACTACATAATTTATTTTAAATTTATTTGTTGCTAATATTTTTTTTTGTTTTTACCTAACATAAATGTGTTACTTATTTTTCAGCCAATTTTTTTTAGGTAGGACCTTAAAATTTAACCTTCCAAAAGGCAAATTTCCCTTTTTCATTTTTGAACAATCGGTCCCATTTTGATTGTCAATGCCACAGCTAGAACCGCTAATACAGGATACGTGTGTTAAGTAGTAGAAGTAAAGCATTGTGAACAGAATGGATTCGGATAATCGTGCCTGAATTTTTCTCTTATTTAATATTTATACACGAAGTCCCTGCATTTATTTATTATTAATGAGTTGAAATCAAAACACGGATGTTGACATCCCTTTGCATTTGTGAATATCCTTTCGATTAAATGGTTTTCGATTCTTCAAAATTAGACGTTGAATTGTGGAACAAACACTCAATTGTTAGCCGAGACATTGCATAAAGGGTTCTGTAACCATTGAATACTGATCACTGTTATTAGGTAACTTTTTTTTATTTATTTAGACAATGAGGTCACATTATAGTGTACTTATACCTAGTTTAAAATGACTTTTTTATTTTTAGTTACGCGGATGTTTATGTAAACCAACATAATTTTCTTGAAAAGTAGTCACGGATTTTTATATGCATACCTCTAATCATTTTTACACTTCAGGAATTAGCATTGTAATAAACAAAGTCAAATGGAGAAAATTACATGTTTAGATTTTTGTTTGTTAAAAACATTGACAACAATCACTATATGTTTTCTATGGGTTTGAAATCGTCTTATCACGAATTTTTATTTCATATACTTTTATACTTAATTTAGAAACTTGACTTTAAATTTAAAAATTAATGTGCAACGTATCAAAAGCTTTTGAAGAAAGCCAGGGCCCATAAAGGGCTGTCGAACAGATTAATGATATATAGTATCAAAGAAATCTGATAGAAATTTCAAAATACAATGCATATCATGGTTACTACGACATTCTACTACAAATCTACGCAAAAAAATATGTCCATCCTTATTATTGTAAAAAAAATCGGAGATGTAGAGAGCCATCTATAAGTGGATCCATGGAAGTTGTTTTGGTTTATCTAAATACCATAATTTATAATTAAAAAGTTATGACGTTAATTCTTAATAATCTAGTTTATAAAATTGCACCATATAAGCATTATAATGGAGTTTCACACAATTTATATAAGGCACTCATAGTTTATAAACGGGAATATTCACAGTTTATATAAGGGGAGAATCATTGTTTATATATGGTACCTATCCTCACTGTTTATATAAGAGAGACTGTTTATAAATCGAACTCTCAATATTTAAATAATTGACAATCACTGTTTATGTACGAGACACTCACTGCTTATTAAGAGATAGTACTTATTGTTTATTTAAGGGATAATCACTGTTTTTACAAGATATATTTAATGTTTATGCGCTGTTTATGTAAGGCACACTCGCTGTTTTTATAAGGGACAACTCAATGTTTTTACAGAATATATTGTCTAGTTATGCATTGTTTATTCAAGGGACACTCACTATTTATACATATGACACTCACTGTTTATATAAGAGATTTTCTTTGTTTATATAAGGGACATTCACTGCTTATACAAGATATACGTGTCGTTTACTTATGCTGTTTTCACTGTTACATAAGGGGCATTCAGCGAGAGAGATAGTTTTTATTGCCCAGTTTTTATTTCCTGTTTATAGCAGTTGGATAATGCGAAGGTCATTTAAATGAAAGTGTATGTAAATTGCTTGTAGAGGATTCTTTGGAATTTTCTAGCAACGGAATTTGTATGAAAGAGATCTGATAAGGCGGAATTCCTTCGAGTGATCACCTCTTCCGATTTGTTCCTGATAGCAATCAGTGAAGGTCTGTGAACGATGAAACGTTCCGTGATACCAACTTGGTGGATCCTCGTCGACAAATGAAACAAAGCGAGCGAAGATAAGCTAACTACTTTCCCCGCCGGACAACTTTTTGTAATGTTACCCCTTCAGATAGGGAAGGATGCTACAACAACAACAAAAAATATCCCCCGAAAAAATGAACCATCCCGTGACAAGGCATATTTTATGTTCATGATAAGCATCCAATTGTATTGTTTCCACAAACTAGCGCTTTTTAAGGAATAGAACAGAAAAAGCGGATCTTTTCAGGTCTTGATGCTTGTAATACGGGTGTTCTTTTCGTGGTTTTTTCTTTGCGTTTGCTGAAAGCAGTTATTTTGTGAGTTTTTTCTCAGCCTCTGACAAGAGTTTTGCAAGCATTTGAATGACTTATAAACCCTGGCCTTGTAAAGATGTTCTCTTTATCGTAGAGGATTGGGCGTGTCTGCGTGAGAAACTACGTTTTTGTGAATAAACTTAGATTTTTATTTATCAATTTGGAAACTACATAACATTCTGGGTTTTATTATTTTGCAGACAAAAGACAAAAAGCTAGAATGGTAACAATTATTTCCTTTTGTGTTTCTTTCTGGGTTTTACATTAAAATGTAACTTATACCCCAATTATTTATTCTGTTGAATCCAATTTGAACTCTTTAGAGAAACATTTTAAAATATGTGAGATCATAAATAGTATTCAAAAGTTATTAGTTTCTAATAAGGTTGCATTGCAAAACTTTTCAAACAACAACGCGCAATCGAAAACATTTAATTTCTCTATGATGACTATCTAGCTGTAAAAAGCTTAGAATATTGAACGTATTTTATATTTTTTACATTTAAAAAAAAAATTCAACTATAATTTTTTTAAAAATATTTTCGTGAAATGTGATTTTATTTTATAAAGTTACATAGATTGTGATTTTTTAAGATTAGTAAACGAAATTAATTAAAAAAAATTTAACATTTATTATTGTTGTCCTTTATTAATATTGAATAGCAAGAAAGGTTCAATATTTAATGATAAAGAAAGAAAATAATTTCTAAATTAAATCTATAGTGCTAATTTTAAAATTATAAAATATATATTTTTATACAAAATAGTTTTTTATGCTTTTTTTTATCTTAATGTTAAAGATAATTGTCTGACAGGTATATTGTATGCATAGCATAGTTTTAACACAAAATAACTTTCACCTCTCGCAATCAATACTCAAGCAAAACAAAACTAGAAAATTTAATTATAGTAATTAACTTTATGAAATGTGTATCAATCTTTTGAAAACATCCATACTTTCACACGCATGATGGTGGTTGAAAGCACAAACACCGTAATACTTCTTGTATTGTGAACCTATCAATTTTTTAATGCCCGCTCATACTTCAGATGTCTTTAAATGAAGCCCTTCAACATGTCTCGTCTCATACGAAACCCAGCACATAAGCATAATGCGATGACACGAATTGCCAATGGACTTTAGATTGATTCCGAAGACACAGCGGATTAGCAAGAAGTGGCTACAAATGTCACGACATGGCTACGTGACTTGTCTAGAAATGCTTGAGAAGGAACGACGCGACTTAAAGTGAGACAGACGAAATCAATAGGAGTTTAACTTTCATGAAGGCCAAACCTTTTATTGGAAATAAAAGTCCGACCAATAAAGACCTAGTGAATAGAAATATAATTTGTAGACTTATATATGTATACGAAAAGTGGAACATTTCTTTCTATTTTGATCTTTAAAAACAATAAACTTAGATTTGTACGTTGGCCATTGCATGCATTGTATTCTTTTACTTATGCGTGAGGTATTTCATAGGTCAAGTAGAGTGGAATGTTTTCAAAACTCTCTAGAAAGATTAACATAAGTTTAAAAAAAAAAATCGAGTTTAAATTGCTTCCTTGCCGAGCGTACTTTACAAAACAGGTTATTATAAATAAGCAGTATTTATAAATTTGTTGCTTATCGAATTCCATTCCAACCGTTAAAAAAAGTACTTTTTACTTCATAAGTTCCGAGAAAATGAAGTAAGCACTACATTTTCCAAACCGTTGCAAATAGGATTAATTACGGCGACCTTCACCATTGTTTGAAAACACAAATAATTCATGTTTTAGAAAATTACTTTACTCTTTTGCAATGTGAACTTGATCTCATCCATGGATTTTTTTATACGACTCGGTTCATTTCCCACGTGAAATGCAACTCCTATGATGACAACTTCAAATTTAAGAAACAAGATTCTTTCTGTATATTCAGTAGGATTAAATGTATATTAATACCCTTTTATTATTTTGAAGACATAGCTATAAATCAAGATATTCATCTCAACCGAATCATTGGAGATGAAATATAAAAGAGAAAACTATTTTAATACGATTGATACGCAAGCTTCTCTACTGAGAATTGTTACGGTCTGCTGCAGTGGTTTCTGAAATAATAGAATCGCTTATTGAAGTAACTGGATTACGATGTTAAAAATATTCAAATCTATATTTATTAATACAGAGCGGATTACTAAGCTATTGAATTATTAGTTTTGTGTTATAAGCAAGCCTTCAATTACTTATGTGGTCTATCCACTTTAACCCGCGTATTGCATAGGTAAATTGAAGTTCCTATTTGAAATAATACCAGGTTGTCAACTTTTAGAATTTACCCAAGGCAAAATGTTTTAGAGTTGTTGAACTGTTTGCATAAGTTTATTGTTATGCCGTTAGCCTTATTTTTCTACCACTTTATAAACTGGTCAAAAATTCAGTAAAAATCGTTTAGTAACCTCTTGCAATCCAATTTATATATTGTCTATTGGTAACCTTTTTTTTTAAATTTAATTTCTTACTGGGAGACATCAAGGTTTTAATTAGAATAGACCAGTGCTAGTTTTTCACAGTTTGGACTTGTTTTACTTCTTGAAATAGTTTTTTAATCTTTTAATTAATGGAATAGAAAAATGCAATTATTTGGGTACATATGAAGATTTTGTTTTAACTAAAAATAGCAAAAAATTAATTAAATAGGAAACTTAAAAATATACTCCGAGTAAATTTTTCAATTTAAATTAACCAAACCGTATTTACAGATCTAGTAACTAAATTATTTTACACCTAATATAATAGGTTGTCCACTGTGGTCGGCTTGTTTAATGCATGTAATATATTTTCCTTTCTGTAACATTAAATTACTATATTTTAAAATTTTCTTAACTACTAAACCTTTTCTATAATTTATTTACGTCGTAATAATCTTTCTTTGTATCTAAAAAACTCATTTTACTATCCCACATAACTTCTTTATCAGATTCGTGTTTCTTTCTTTAATGCAATAGAGTTCCCATACATTTTTGCTGACGACTTCAATTACAAGCTTAGTTTAGTCATAACAACGGCCTACGCGAATATTTTTGCGCGGCTCGCCCACAGGAACAATATAAGGGTGTTTTGAGTGCCTCCACTTGGAAAGTCCCTAGGTCGAACCATTTCTGACCAATTAGCTGGCTCCTTTGACTCAATTTGATTAATGATAATCCCTAAAAGTCCCTCTCTATATAAACCAAAAGTCCCTACGAGAGTACATACTCACTCACCCTGGTGTCGTGATCTGGAGGAAATAAATCTGTAAAAACTAACTTATTGCCCTTATTAGTTTACTTTTACGATTGACCCACTCTAAAAATCATGACGACTGCCCCCTAACTATGGAAACGTGCATTACAATTAAAATTAAATTAGCGGTTTTTTTAAAAATTATAATAGAAGATGCAGAATTTAAGTACCCCCTAACTATAGAAATATGCATTACAATTAAATTTCGCCTTATGAATCATGATCATGTTATATCACGCCCTGGGATCTCCACTATAAAAACAACAACTTCGGTTTTAATACGTTTTACGAGATTCTTGTACAAAAATAAGTTCGACCGGAAGTTATGCAGAGGCAGTCCGTTAACCAGACAAGTTCACAGGTGTGTTCCACCAGGTAATTCAATTACTTCGCAGCCTTAATTGAGCGCAATTAAAAGCTACTTCAATCGCAGCATTTTTTTTTGTCTCCGTTCTCGCACCAAAATAAAACTACAAAAAGTTTTTTTTCCAAATCATGGACTACCAACAGACCTTAACCTTAATCGTGCTCTAACTGAAACGCATCTGCAACTCGCAGGAAAAAACAATCACGGGACACTGTCTTTAAACACGGAGTTTCCGGTGACTTTTTTCAAACTAGATCACGCGACACAAATCTTGAATGAAGCAGGGGAATTCTTTGGCTATATCATCAAAGGATTCATTAAAATCAGCGTCTTCTATCGTTCTTTCAGCCAATAAGAGCCACCAGTGGTCATTTAAAATGGGTTAGTGATTCGTATCCTACTTATACCAAGACTATTTACATACAAAACTTTCACTACTCTGTTCATTAAAGGTTCTTTTAACAATTGGCTTTTTTTTGTCACTCTATTTAAGAGAGAGTTAAAGTATTGTGTTCGGTCAGAGTTTTTTCATAATAGGTTTGCAGTAGGAACACTAGTTATGAGATCACCTGAATTTAAATAAAGGTGTTTGTATCGGAGCAAAAAAAGTTCATGCACGACAAATATGTCAATAATTAAATGCTTAATGAAAGTCTATGAATGTTAGAGTTCTTAGACAGCGAGACCACACAGATAAGACCAAAATCGTATACAGTAGATTTTTAATATGCGATTTTGTTTTAGTCGCTGCTTGTAAAGAACAATGTATTTTATACTTTTTGTATTGTTTTTCTATTACATAAAAGCAATCCTTGTAATCGTACTAAACTACAAAAACTTTCAGGCACATGATTTTTTTTAATTTTATAAAATTATTCCAAGTCAGCGAGTTCCAAGAAACGTAGAATCTTGAAGTTACGTTTCTGTACTTAAAATTCTTTTTACAAGAGTTTATCATTAGTTCTATTAGTTATTATTATTTATTATTTAGGTTTATTAGTAGAAAGTTTTAGCTTTCATAAATAACTCCTAAAAGCAATTAAGAAAAAGTATCTTGAAGGTATTTTAAAAGGCAAATTTTTATTAAAATAATCCCGTTTTAGAGTATTTTATAAAATAGAAACGCTAATTACAAATTACTTGTAGAAGATTTTTTTGTTCTCAATAATGCACGTGGTAAATATTGGTAAAATCATTCCTTCAACTTCTGTACTCGATCGGCATGTTTTCCCATGAGAATACATTTATGTCAACTTATCACGTCGTTATGTACCCAAGAACGTCGATCTCTATTTCTATTGCTTCCACTCTCACCCAAAGTTATGGGAATGCGGAGACAATTGACTGCAAAGTGACGTATTTCCAAACGTCAAAAGTTTTGATCCAAATAGCCTTCAGCAATGTTTGTTGATGGCCTGAAAGATTCGACGTTTCTGTTGACCGCCAGAAGTTTACTTATGAACTTTCTTCTACAAACAAGACTGTCCAATAAGGCTGCAGCTATCTTGTTAGGAATGGCGAGATTGTTTATTTAGCACTTGGAATAGACAAAGAAGCGTTACATTTTTGAAATTTCTAAAAGATCAATAGAATGTGTTTTTGCAGCGTCTAGTTGTTAATGTACTCACTGTCTTAAACAGTATTTCGAGATATTTTTAATATAGAATTTTTAATGTAGAAAACGTCCTTTATAACGATATCTACTGATGACGGTAATATTGCAATTCCTCTAACATGAATTAGTATTATGCATTTTCTGTTACATTTAGATTTGAATCTTTCTCTGTTATATTTAGACTAGACAATCATTTTCCACACCATTCCATCGTCTACCCTGATAATGAAAAGTCGTTGTTTTTTGAAACTATATAGTCGGTCTTTTCATATGCGCTTAAAGCTACGTTGTTGATTGAATCTCATTGTTCAGCGCAAAGTTGTATAACCCTTAAGTAGATAGATGTCTTTGTTAAGAAAAAGATAGTTACTTAATCTGTTCACTATCCATATAAAACCAAAGCTCACATTTTGAAAGACAGATTACATTCCAGGGACGCCCCAAAATTTAACTTTTCATTTCTTACAGAGCGAGATGGACTACATTATGATACCATGCCACTACAAAAAGAAACTAAGTTCTACAGAAGTAAAGAATGTTTGAGCTAGACAACAAAGGATGCCATAAAGAAAATAATACCTTGGTCTAGAATAACGGGTAAGAGCTGTACAATAATACCACTTTGAAATAATTACTGACATAGTTCTGGATTGTTTTCTAAACATTCGAGTTCAACAAATGGGTTGGTAGAGAGATATTTATTTTTTGCATAGATGTCATTTATTTTCAACCCTGTGGCGCCTGAATTTAAAAAAAAATACCGTAAGATCCAATTACTGAGGAGTCTGAGGACTGTTTTCATTTGATTGGTGGATGCAAAGGGATGATTCTCATGAAGAAAAGACATATCTACAAGGTCTTTCTGTAATTGCAGTCCCTTAAAAATGAAAATGGTTTTCGGGAAAAAGTAGAAACAACAAAAGAAATCAAGTAGCTGAAATAGCGGTGTTGTATATTGTAGTTTTTTTTTAAAAACCTTCTCGTTAAAAAGAGAAAAACAGTTAGTTGAAAAGACTACTTTAAACTGTCGGCGTGCTTTGTACAACGAGTTGTATCCTCAAATTACGAAACAGACATTGATTTTTTTTTCTCTCTGAGACTTTTAAGCTTTTTATTAGGCAAATGAAACGGCGATATTCATTGTAACTAAAAACAATTTTAAGGTATCTTACAAGAAGAAATATGTATGTGCTTGAAGTTATTTTTCAAAATGTGCCATTATAAAATGTCTTTGTTTAATTTTTCTAGAATATAAAAACTACCACAGTAGTGATCATCTATAAAAAAAAATTAAAAGCCACATTTAATTAGCCTTTTAAAATCACGTCATTTTAAAATTAAACACTTTCTAAAGACTTATTTGGATGTATTTAATTAGATCAATGCCAAGTGCTTTATTTCGAAAATAAATTCTTTATGTATTTGTGATTCCGATTATAACAACTATAATTAGGCTTGTGAACCTTTTAAGATTTATAAATGGGCATTTTTTAAAGCAATAAATCACAGTGTCTGATATTATCTAGTGTTGAACAATAATGGAATGCCCTAAAGGTAATGAACATTTTTAATATGTTTACTTATGTGTGTTAAAGACATTTATAATAATAATCAATAAATAATTATTTTAAACCTCTTAACGTCAAGAGACTGTTTGATAATACAAATAATAGACTTAATTTTTTTTTAAAAGAAACTAAAATATATTCTTAATTTCTAGTAAATATTATACTATATGGGTGTATTTATATGCCTTTATGCGAAATTTCGTTTGAATTGTTAAAGTTAAATTCAGTTAAATATTTATATTTTGGGCAGACGGCCGGAAAAAATCATGCAAATTAAACGTAAAAATATTTCGTTTTAAAGTTTTCGTAGATGTATACTTAGGTAGTGAATGAGATTATGTCTATTAAAAATTTGTTTATTATTCATTTTCTCCCAAACTTTACTACTACCTTCTATTTATATAAAGCACAAAGATATACATTTAATAACACATTACTAATTGCCTTTTTTTAAATATTATTTTGCCGTGATAAAGATCAAGGTCGCATCTTTAATGTAAACTTGTATATAGTATAAGATATAGATAATAATTTAAATAACTTCCCAGATATTTAAATATAAGAAATTTGCTTGAAAATCATTCAAATATGCCCTTTAAAATGAAAATTTGTACAATTATGTTTAATACAGCAGAATTGTGTTAGGTAAGGTAAGTTTAATCCCTTCTTTGTTGGCATCGCATGTTATTCGTCCAGTGTTGTTTAGTCAGTATAGTCCCCAGGTGACCGTACGGGCTAAACAATGAGCAGCATAAAACAGATCTACTAGTCAGAACATTAGAATTCAAGGCAGGACCCGATTAAGATATTGCAGCAAGGGAAGCCGGGCTTTAAATGGGGGCCCTTTTGCTCTCAAATAGACACTGGGACATTAAATCGAACTGTTGCATGCACTAATATATTTATTCCTTATTTACATTAAAATGAAACATATTAAAAATAATATATTTAAATAAATAATATTAATTTGTAATAATAATATTAAAAATTTAATTTGAATATTAATAAAATTAATTCTTTTATTAATAAAATTAATTATTTCATTAATAAAATTAATTCTTTATTAATAAAATTAATTCTTTTATTAATAAAATTAATTCTTTTATTAATAAAATTAATTCTTTTATTATTAAAATTCATTCTTTTATTAATAAAATTAATTCTTTTATTAATAAAATTAATTCTTTTATTAATAATATTAATTTGTAATAATAATAATAAAAGTAATGTTTACTTCTGATGTTTTGTATGTTTGGATTTTTTTTATCCAATATTTAAACAAATTTAACAAAACTGTTTTGTTTACTCAAGTTTGTAATGATTTTTTAAAGGTAAATTTAATAGTAAACTATATTAGGGGTATTAAATATTTATTTAATGTGTGATTTAGGGCCCCTCAAAAATTTACCATATACGACTGGGCTTTACGGGCCTATTCGGTAATAAGGCAATAGATTCAAAATAGAACATACAAAAGGTTGGGTTTTTATAATTCTTAAAAATAAATGTAACGGAAATTTTTAAAATACGGCAGAATAGGTTAATTATGTTCTATAAAATATACTTTATACGACATGCATTCAAAGAGATACATAGATAAAACAACAAAACTTAAAAACTTTATCTCTCGCAACCGGAAGTTTTGAAACTTGCTAACGAAGCCGAGTATCGATATCGCTTTGCCAACCAACACAAAGGGAACGAAGTGAGAATGAACGTGACGGCATCGTCATTCCTTCAATTGAGAACTTTTAATCCTGATTGTCAGGCACGTTGCTCGCCTGCTAGTGGATGCTGATTGAGTGATAGCAGTGGGAGAAATTTGAATTGTTTCTCAGAGAGAAGACGGATTGTGATTGTCTTCAAAGTGAAGAAAGTGAGTTCGTTGCTACCAGCGGCGTCAATCAATTTCATTCGGGCCAGGAATGCATGACTGCATAAAGCGATGCGCCTAAATGCGCAGGGGAAACAGATCGCTTAGAAAAGGCTGCTTCATTTGCTTGTTTTCTATCACTTGACTATTTAATTAGTAGGAGTTGCGCTTGAGGGAAGATTCCTATTTAGAATTCTTAACGCTAATGCAAAGCTAAGTTTCACTCTTGGGACAGTGGTGCCGGAACTCGTGGGGTGGCGGCCATACTTTTTTTTTGTTCATGTTCTCAATCTTCGCGGGAAAAGTATTTAGCTGGCGAGATCATTGGTTCTTTAAGAAAACAGCTTACTGTTGAGAGGGATTTTAGTAATGGTGTTTCGGTGAAATTTAAGTCAAGGAGAGTGGAGACTACACTGTTAAAAACAGGTACTTAAAAATAAGCAAAATAAGTACTCATTTTTGATTATATTCGATGCTTATGATAGCTCCGAATACGTAAGTTTCATTTTTAAAAAAGACATGTACTCAAAAATGAGTAAAATGAATAAAGAACAATTGCTTGCCTACATAGACTGCCTTCATAAATCACTTTCAATAAATTTTAACAATTACAACCAGGATTTACCGGGAATCGAACCCAAAACGTCTACTTGATGTCGTCCTCACTGAAGTCCAGGGTCTTAACCGTTGTAGTAACCGTTGTAGAAGTAATGTTAAAAAGGCGCCACAAAAGAATGGGAATTAAAATAATTGAGTCGTAATAACTCAGTTTGCATTTAAGCAATCGACATCAAATAATGTGGAAAATCATCTTCTGAACAAATATTTTAAGTTTGCCAGGTCGCTTTGGTAAAATGGCCTAAACAGAAGCTGATATTAGCAATATTAAACCATAATGCTCATTTTTGTGAAAGTATGATTACTTAAATTTTGCAAGTAAATTTAGAAGATTCCAAACTATAATTTTAGCAAATAAAAAAAAAATCCCGAATTTTACAATTTTTTGGGAACTATGTCTTTTTAAAAGATACAACTTGTATATATTTTTTTTCAATTTATGATTTGTGTGCGCATAAATTAAATTCAAACATCTTTCAACGAATAAACAACAAGAAATTACAATCGGATTTTTAAACAGAACTTGCACGGAAGTATATAATAAAAATAACCTACTGAAACCGAGTGTTCTCTGTCTGGGCATGGACCTACCAATCAGAGAAAGTACCGGCGAACAGTAAAGATATATGATTCTGAATACTTGTCTTTAGGGTTCTCAGGCGCAGGAAATGGATGAGAACATGTCTGTATTATTTGTCGTGAGGCTCATTCCAGGGGTTCAATGAACCATGTATACTAAATTGGTATTTTCTTGAGAAATATGGGAACTCAGAAAGTGAGCCATATGAGTTTTAAATGTAAAAAAAGAAGAGATATTATCTTTTATGAAATAATTGCGTTTTTCCCCTCTTCTGGAAATAAGTTCGTTTGAAATGTCATTTAAAACGCTGTTTCATATGAGTAATGGTATAAATTCTCATGTTTATTATCACTCTGACAGTTGGGGATATGACTTTTTAAAAGTTCAAAACGAGGTTATTTTAGTTTTTTGAGCAAGGTTTGTTGCTTGACATAAAAAGAGTATTCTTGATGTAAATTTGAAATATTTTTCTTAAATTAAATATTTAGCAAAAAAAACACTTAAATATTTTTTTATAATGAAGATTTTGGAGCAAATTAAGGGTTTTGTGTAGCCAAATTAAAAAAAAAGAGTTGATTTCTGATTGAAAACCTGCAGTTTGTTTGAAGGTCTAATACTCTGAAAAGTTAAGAAATAATGGGTTTTCAATGGGAAACTGTAGTTTTCATGCAGTTTTACATGAAGAATCTTTACTAAGTCTTTTAGCTGTGTTTACATAAACATTACTTCTAAAATACCCGAAAGTAACTAATTTTAACAATCTTAACTCTAATAATTTCACTAATAAGAAAGTTATTTTAAAAATTACATATTTAATATTTTCTTCCATAATAAGTATACGTTCAAAAGTTGTGGACTTAAACTATATCCTTTCTTTAAGTAAAGCTCTCTGATCTATTATGCGCTTAAAAATCCTGCTTTGACAAATTTGATTCAAACGAAAAAAAATATTGTATTTTTCAGAACATTTTATGAATATTCAATATAACTGCATTGTTAAAGTTGATCCGTTTATAAATTGGAGTATTATTGTTTACTGCTATCTATTTTCCCCCGTTTCATTAGTTTTTATTTTAGACATATATTTTTTGTTATTTTCAACTATGCTTTAAAACTGTCCGAAGTAAATTTAACACAGGATGCCTCGTTTTAATATTACTGTTTTTATGCCTATTCTACACGGATATTATTATAAGTGCGTTAGGTTTTGAAAATGGTTCTGTGATTGTTAAATACAAACCACGTGTTGTGTATATACCAATCGCAGAGCCATCTGCTTAAGCTAAAGCGCGCAAATAATGTTCGTGCAGAATGGACCTTCCAGTTCGGCTACACGAGCTTTATTTGTAAATAAATATATAATATTTTAAAATCTCATAAATATTCCTTAATTATATGTTTAATCAATCTATTTTTTGCTTAGTGAGAATAAAAAGTTTTACGGTTTTGCTGTAGTTAAACACATTTGGCAAATGCAGCATCTGTTGAAATGAAGCCACTCTAATTCTCTGCGTTCGGTTTTAGCATATAAAATGGAAAGCGAAAATTATTTTTAATAAACCGGATATTTTTGAAAAATATATTTTGTATCTTTAATAAACAGGATATTTAAAAAAAAATATTTTGTATCTTTAATAAACCGGATATTTTTAAAAAATATATTTTGTATCTTTAATAAACCGGACAGTTTTAAAAAAATATATTTTGTATCTTTAATAAACCGGATATTTTTAAAAAAATATATTTTGTATCTTTAATAAAACGGATATTTAAAAAATATATATTTTGTATCTTTAATGAACCGGATATTTAAAAAATATATATTTTGTATCTTTAAATAAAACGGATATTTTAAAGTATATTTTGCATATTCATCATGCCTTGAATTCAGTATTGAAAATTATCAAATAATATAGTTTTAATTAAATATTGTCTTCATGGATTGACCAACTTTGGATACCATATTTAGGTTCAGTACTTTTTGAAAGTATACACTGAATAGACCCATAAACTTAGTACAGTTGGTACTATGCCATGGTATATATATAAATAATCCTTTACAACAAAATATACATGAAAATAGTTAACCCATGTGAAGGATTAAAGACTTTTCAACATGCTGAAATGGTTCTAGAGGTTATTCACCCTTTCCATTCAAATTGCCAGAATTTGAAAGCGAATTAAAATGGAAGGAATATCTTATTACGGTTAGCTTTAAGTAAATAAATGTCTTGCATTGTTGTTTGCATATGCAATATCATCTATGAAACGCATTCTGGTGCCTCACGAGAAGTTTTAGACCTTATTTCAAGGTCTTTATTTCTTAGATAAGATCCTCCAAATTTCTCTACTGTCTACGTTGAAAGTGCTTATTTACACTAATGCAATTGACTCTCTTTGAAACCGCATTATAACACTAGATTTACATTCAGCCATGATAAAAAAAGGCATCACGAATCGTCCATTTCTTCAAGGTGATTCCACAAATGATGTGCTATTTGAAGAGAAACCTTCTGAATATTTTCGGAATGTTATGCACTTTGGGTAGGCTACTGTTCCTGAAATCACCGAACTATAACCAGTTCTTGAGAAACTGCAGTTTTCAATGAGCTCTTTCTCAATGGCTGTGGTACAAACTCGTTTCCAGTAACCAAAATGCGATTGAACATAGATAAAGAGGCACGGAGATTTGTTCATTAGCTGTAGATTAATTATTTAGTAATTTTTTTTATTGTTTATTACGTGTCTTAAAATCACTGTTTTTTTGCAATGTACTTTCATATTCCTGTGATACAAATTCGTTTCAAGTAAAAAAAATGCGATTAAACATAAATAAAAAGTCACGGAGATTTGTTCATTAACTTTAAATTAATTAGTACGATTTTTATATTGTTTATTACGTATCTTAAAATCAGTCTTTTTTTCAATGTACTTTCACATTGCCGTGGTACAAACTCGTTTCACGTAACCAAAATGCGATTGAACATAGATAAAGAGGCGCGGAGATTTGTTCATTAGCTGTAGATTAATTATTTAGTAAAATGTTTTTATTGTTTATTACGTGTCTTAAAATCACTGTTTTTTTTGCAATGAACTTTCATATTCCCGTGATACAAATTCGTTTCAAGTGAAAAAAAATGCGATTTGACATAAATAAGTCACGGAGAATTGTTTATTAACTTTAAATTATTTAGTACGATTTTTATATTGTTTATTACCTATCTTAAAATCAGTTTTTTTTGCAATGTACTTTCATAATCTCGTGGTAAAAACTCGTTTCAAATAGCAAAAATGCGATTGAACATAAATAAAAAGTCATGGAGATTTGCTCATTAGCTTTTGTTTAATTATTTAATAAAATTTTTATATAGTTAATTGTGTGTCCTAAAATCATTATTTTTTTTGCAATTTACTTTCATATTCCCGTGGCACAAACTCGTTTCAAGTAGTAAAAATGCGATTGAACATAGATAAAGGTTTGGTTTTTGGTTTGTTCATTAGCTTTAAATTAATTATTTAGTACGATTTTTATATTGTTTATTACGTGTCTTAAAATCACTGTGTTTTTTGCAATGTACTTCCATATTCCTGTCAATACGGGTTTGTTTTTATTTAAAGGTTTGTATATCAATGTTTTGTTTTACATGAAACTCACAAACAAATATCAAATATTTCAGTTATGACAAAATATTGCAGTGTTATTCAAATATTTCTCAGTTTTACACAATAGCTTATGTGTGTTATACACAAAACAGAGCGTTTTTTTATTCGTCAAAGAAAAGGCCCTAGGGCGCGGAATTCTGGCTTCGTGAAATGTGCAATGAATATTATTCTTAGAATTTAGAGTTCAACTTGAACATTTTCAGTTACGTACCATTCAAGAATCCAAACATTTTTTTTTGTTAAAGTTTGTTCTGATTTAACATATAAGATAATTTAATCCATTAAGATAGATTAAAATATGTTTTTAAATATATGATATTTTTGCTATTTTACAGTTTCAAAGATACATAAAAAGTTAATAATAGTAGCAAATAAGTTACTTGAAACAGATATTAATTATTAAACAGCTCTGTTATATTAGTACGCAATATGGATAAAATAGTTACAGTATAACTCTAATCATAAGGAACAATTGGGACCAGGTTCCATGCGGATAATCGAATTTATGGATAATTGACGAAAAAAAGGCTATTTCAAAGAAAAAAAAACGAATTTTACTTTATTATGTAATGTAATTTAATGAATATTAAAAACAATATCATTCACCGATAAAAAAAAAACTTTTAAAATGTGAATTTTTCTGATTACTTTTTTTTTTCTCAAAGCGATCTGGATATGGTGATTTGTCTTGTTTGATCCGACTGGAGTTTGGATAAATGAAGTTCTACTGCATTTACTTTTAACTCCAAAATGTTTAGAAGTATTTTAATGAAGCAAAAGGCGTATTTTAATATTAGATATTTTCTATAAATATCATTACTTCATGATTAAAATCCCTTAAAAGACAGTCGAATAATAAGAAAGAATATCTTAAATATGGTCATATACTGTGAAAATGGCGATAATTTTTTTTCGAAATTATATACTTCAATGTTAATTATGATTATTATTTATTTTTATAAATAAAAATACTGTGCAGCTCTAGTGTGACGTTTTTTCAACCAACCATCTAAAAATTAATCTCTCATTTGAGTATATACAAATATATATGCAAAAATATTTTTATAATTATTTGTATATACTCATATAAATATTATTATATGAGTATATACAAAATATTTTTTTACAAAGGTTCGAATAGAAAAAGAGTGAGTATTCACATAATCTTACAATTTCTAGAAGTTGTAGATGGAATAACACACAGCGTATTTACAGATGGAATTTGCAAGTTATCAAAACCTTCAAAGTAAAGATAACTATAAACATACCGAACAACGTGCAGCAGGTGTATATATACTAATTATAAAAACTCAATTAAATTCCTTAAGATTGAAGTTTCTATCGGCTCTGGCACGTAATCTCTCCTCCATGACTTTACTTATAAACTACCCCAGCCTTAGTTGTTTTCTGCAGCTACTTATTCCTTCCCCATAACGAGAAAGTACTTTAAACCAATCCTCCGCAACCCATCCATATTTAATTGAGTGCAGGCAGCAATAATTTGAGCATTCTTCACCACAATTTCGTGCCAAAGTGACAGCTGATCTCGAAGATCAATTCTTCCTCAAGCCGTTACAATGCCTTGTGGAAGTGTAATGACGGCTGAAGGTTGCTGGCAGCCTTAGCAATTTGAGCGAAAGATTTTTTCGACTTCTGTTTACGGAAACAGCCCTCAGATCATTGCAGATTGCATTAGATGGACCCGATAATGGTTATTGCGCACGGAAAATCATGAGGGCAAGTTGAAGAGATCGAAATATTATGGTTTCATTAAGATTCGTTGTGAAGAAATTGCGTTAAGATAGGAGGACCATTGTGTTAGGCAGTTACTGTGGAGAATCAAACATATTTCATCTATTTAGAAAGAGATTGAGGCATTTCTTTGTTAAGCGTGATAATAAAAGAAAAAGAAAACACTAAAAACGAAAGTGGAATTCACAGCTTCGCGTGCATTGTTATTTATTTATAGATATTTTTTCACGAAAAAAAATCATTTCACTAATTTCTATTTATTTTAAGAAACATTTCAAAAAAAATTAACGTAAAAAATCTGATAAACTGCAACTGAAATATTTAGTTAAATTAACAAATTTCATAATATATTATCCTTGATTATATTTTGTATTTTTAAGTAGTTTCATTTAGTAATAGTAGTAGAGGTAGTCTATATATTCTAAGTTTTATGAAAATATGTATAATAATCAATCTACACATATAAGCACTTTCAATTAATACTTAATTCACTAATAAAAATGTCATATTTTTAGAGTTTTTGATTTATTCGTACTTTTAGATAAGTGTAATTTAAACTGCTCAATATGTGTTCAAATTATTCAAATTTATATTTCAGGCACAAATACGTGCAAGTTGTAATGTGTTTTTTATCTTTGATATTAAAAACGTTAAATATAATAAAACAAACAAATAACAATTTTTTTTTATAAAAAATATTTTAAAATTAGTTTTATTACATATATATATAATGATTTAAAATATTTAAGGTTAATTGCTTAAAATTATCTGATGTGTAAAGTAAAATAATGAAGTAGCATGATTATAAAAGTATAAATAAGATAAAAAGGCGATATGTTTTATATGTTCCGAAATGTCTTAAGTCGAGTTTATACTATGTAGCCAAAGAGCTATATAACCGAGTTCTATTACAGTGTTACAAGTTGTTTAAAACGCCACCCAAAAGCAGTTATATATCTCGACTATATAGTCCGAATCAAGAGCTATATAGCTAGAAATGAGCTACCCCTCGGTTATCCTTAAGTTCAAAAGGAATTATACAGCTGAGATATATAGCCGGGCTGAGGTGCATTTTTGTTGTAGCACATCTCTATAACTGCCGTCCGAAGATATGTGCATGCGCTCTCAAGAAGTAAAGTACATTACTTGCCATCTGGAAGTCAATCGGTTTACTTCATTGAGTACATACCAGTTGCTACACCTACAAAACTTTTTGTTCGAGCTACAAACGTTTTTAGTCGTATACTGTTAAAAAACATTACTACCTTGCACCAAAGCTTGATACCCATTCAGCTGCACTAGTTCAACCTAGATTCCACCATAATATGGTGTAATTTGCTGCAGACCTCTGTTTTGCACTAAGATATGGTACATCGTTCAACTGAAATTTTTAGCAGTGTAGCTATATAGCTTGACTAGAAATTTCCAGCTACATAGCTCGGCTATATAGCTATTTTGCTTTATTTTTCTGAGCTTTAATTGGAAAGTTCGTATTATGGTTTGAAGCTGCAATACCAATTTTTCTACTATAAACCTGCTTATTCCAAAGTATAGTTATGCATAATAGTCATTAACGTGTTTCAATAACCTACTGGCATCCTTTGTATAAAAAACTACAACCGTAGATAAAAACCTTTATTGTCTTCGCTGAACCTCACCTGAACCCAAGTACTATTCAAATTTAACCACCGTGAGAGATTAGCTTTCTTAAGAAACATGAACAGGGAATTGCAGGGCTATGTAAATAAGAAATAATTTATATACTTAATCACGCATTCTTATTATTATAAACCATTCTTCTTATTAAAATAATAAGAATCGCAGAATGCACGATTTTACCAGGTGTACATCCTTTTGGGGCTCTCCAGATTCAATTGCTCAAGTCGATAACTACTACGAGCTGAACTCTCCACAGTGTCACGCTTGAAAATTCCCATTTTAATTGAGTGATTAGACTCTCCCCAGCGACATGTCTTTGGGCGTTGCGCACTTTTGATACCATATCCCAGTTTTTAACTCTGCTATTATTTCAAACAAAAAAAACCCTCCATAACCCGGGATAAATAGACCGAGCGTGCTTGCAGACAGAAAAAAGAGCCCCACCAGATATCGGAGCCATTCTCAATGCAATTCCAGACTAAATAATGGAAAAGGGGAAAGGCGTTGTATTCAATTCATCATAGTTAGGTACCAAAGCATGACACAGGGGTCAGGATATATATTCCGATTTATGCGTGACAGAAAATAAGAACGGACTGGAGAGGGAATGGCCGAGGTTCATTATACATTCCAGAATCTGTGGAATATACGGCCAGCAAATTGAAAAGAACGAGTCAAGGTCAGTTACGAAAGAGATTATAAAAATTTTCTTCCGAGAAAGCCTTTTAGCCCACTTGTTTACTCCTTCAAGTTCGAGACTTCAGTAATATTGGGGCATAAGAAAAGAAACAAATTTCGGACAATAATACAGTTGTGCATTTTTAATAGAACTTCTAGGCTAAACACTCTGAGGGTTTGTTATTTTTATGCGTAAACAATCAGGGAAGCAGTTTTCAGTGGAATAAAAACATAAACCTTATGATTCTAAGAATAGTGATGATTGTTGGAATAATCTAAAACAAAAAATTCACATAGCATTGTAGTTGTGTTATGATATTGTATTTACAAGGGGGGGGGGGGGTTATATTGTGTTTTATTTTGGTTTTACAAGTGTAGACAAGAAGGATTTTTTAAATATGTGGGAAGGGGGGAAATTTATGTTTAGTCTTTTCTTTCTTGACCATAAAATATAAAATAAACTAAATAGCAATAAAAATAGTAAAATGCCAATAAAGGATTTACTAATGACTTATCAAAAGTGAGTAGACTTATTTCATTTATTATTTTAGCTCGCATGTATTGTTTTCTAGAAACAAAATAAAAATATAAATTACATTTCGAATTTCCAAGTACTATTAAAATAACCATTTCGCAGTACAGTCAAACTGTCATTCAAAATTCCATTACATATATTTTAAAGTTGGATATAAATCTTTTATATGTCCTTCAATTGTTGTTTTATGTCCTAATGCAACCAATTGCCCAATTATGCATTCACTGCTATTCTTCTATAATTTAAACTATTTGAGAGCAGTTTACTTCTAAAAAATATGCTTTATAACTGGTAAAGGGATGTTTACATAAGAGATTTTTTTATCTTGTCACTCCTGAAGTCTGCAGTGTTCGTAGAAACGGATAACATCTATGAAAGTGCACTTAGAGGCATTAATTCGTTTTCAATTACCTGTCAAATGTAATGCATTCGTTACATGTAATTGAAAGCGAATGAATGCTTCTTTACAATGAAATTCAAAATATATTTTGAATTAAATTTATATTTTATGTCGGCTTTAAAAGTACAAAAATACAACTATTATACACTATTCGGTATTAAATTTTAAATATATTTCAAAAATATTATACTTAAGTAACAAAGGAGCACTTATTATTTATTTTTTGTTGTTATTAGTGAATTTAGAAATGCGCATCATTGCATGTAATAAACTACCACTTTGCACAAATGCATTTGAATTAAAAAATGCACATAAGTTATAAGTACAAAAAGGAGGTTCGTTTTGCATTATACTATTATAATGTTTATTCTCAATGCTATATATATATATATATATATATATAAGAGGCATCTCAGAAGTCATACTTGACCAAAGCAGTATGCTGATAATGCTGGTTAAAAACTTGTTACGTGGTAGTCCAATTTTTCAATGCAAATGAAATTTATTACTAATTAGTATACATTGTAAAATAATAATTGTGACTAAATATCGTTTTGTTATCGAGATTACGTATTTGAACTTTTCAGTCGTATAATTTTGAAAAGTAGTCGCTTTGTTTTAAATAACTCCGATCATACTTATATCGGTTCATTCCAGGGCAAGGCTTGTTGGATAATTCAATTAACAATTATTCCTTGCTTTTAAAAAATGCAGTTAGCTGGTTTCTGCAATAAAATACGTTTTTAAAGTTAATTTGGCAGTTGACGAAATGGCAGCTGACAAGATTGTGCACAAAAATATAAGATTCTGCTTACGTAAAAAAATTCCGATTAAAAAAACCATAAACAGACGATTCAATTTTGCATTCACGCTCAACATGCTATCTAATGTCTGGTTTCTGCACCAAACGCAATAATCACTGTGGAAAATTACCCACGAAACGGAATGAAATTTAGATGGATTGTGAACAAAAATATGCGTTTACCAACGAGATTTCGATTCCGTAAAAAAATCAAATTAAATATATATATATGTTAACTGGTTTTTGAAATAAACAATTCAATTATAAAAGCGATTTATTTAACCTTGACAAGTGTATGCCGAACTACATTCATTACAGTATGCCGCTCCAATATTGCATTTGAAATTTAGTTTTTTCGCTCATCCCACTGAATGTTTAGGGGTAACAGTTTGTTCTGTAGTTGTAAGGTTCGCCTTTCTAAGTAAAAGGAATGTTATGGCTTCGGATACTAGATGTAGAGGACATGGATGAGTTCGGGAATTGCTGGAGACTGCGGAGATCTCTTTATGGCTTTTCCGTAAAAAAATCAAATTAAAAAAAATATGTTAACTGGTTTCTGTAATAAACAATTCAATTATAAAAGCGATTTATTTAACCTTGACAACTGTATTCTGCGATAAAATACGTTTTTACTGAAAAACCGCACGTTTTTAAAGTTAATTTGGCAGTTGACAAAATGGCAGCTGACAAGATTGTGTACATGAATATGAGATTCTGATTACGTAAAAAAAAATCCAATTAAAAAAAAACATTCAGTAAAAAAATTTACAGTGTGCCTCTAAAATATTGCATTTGAAATTTTGTTTTTTTCGCTCGTCCTGTTGAATGTTGAGGGGTAACAGTTTGTTCGGTAGTTGTAATGTTCGCCTTTCTAAGTAAAAGGAATGTAATGGCTTCGGATACTAGATGTAGAGGACATGGATGAGTTCGGTAATTGTTGGCGAACGCGGAGATCTCTTTTCGAGAAGGGTCTTTTATGCTTTTGGGGAGGGTCGACTCATGCTTATTGCTCCGAAAATCACTGGGCGCGAAGCTGCGACTCCTCGATTATCTTCCTACTTTTGATTGTTATTTCGATTGCTTTTTCATTGACTTCGCATTCGATACTGTTTCAGATAACAGTTGCTTCTAATAACTGCGAATGCCCTGTTATTAGGTTGGTATTAAAGAGGACTTCGTCTGAGAGGAACGGTTCTGGCTTGTGTTATTCACTTATTCTTTTAATGTTTCGTACCTTTAAAGGGGGAAATGATGGCTTATGACATTGCTCTTATTTATGTCGTTTGTTTAATTGCACCCACCTGGTAATTTCAGTGACATTAACTACTACATGTACTCTGAATACTTTAATCCTTTGAAGGGTAAGATATCGTTAATTTTAGAAATTATTTTAGATTTTTTTTAACCGCTTTTATCAAAAAATACACATGTATATATTTGTAATATTTATATACATGATGGAATATACAAGGTTTGGGGGCAAAATTATTTTTCTTCCGTGAATGAGTTTTATTTAAATTGTATAAGAAATATGTTAAAATGAGAATTATGAATAAGTTTAATGTTAAAAAGACTGCAAGAAAGAGAATCCGCATCAATTTTCATTTGTATGCTAATTTATCGGATTCAATTTTCATTCATTTTTATTTGTATGCAAATTTCTGTATCAATAATGAGAAAAGTGAAATCTATCAATTTTAAGTACTAACAAACCTGAAAGAAAAACATAGCATAACTATTTATAAATTGTTTTGGTTCATTATGATGAAAGTTTTTGTAAATATCAATTTATTTTAATTAAATTAACATTTTGAATGGAATTTTACGAGAGAAAAATTAATAATTAATTAAAAAAACACGAAAATATCGATTGCATTTTTAAAACACTATTAATTTATTAAAAAATATTATAATTTAAATTTGCATGGTTTGTGATTTATATTAATATAAAATAGATTGTATTTAGTGTAATTTTTTTTGAAACCACATTCTATTTCGGTTCATTTAGTTTTTCCTTTAACAATAAAATTGCAGATAGTAGTAGTTATATTAGGGTTTAACAACACGCATTTAAACAAAAAGATAAATTATCTATTTATAAATATTAATTTGAAGTATAAAATGGAATTTAGTATTTGTTATTTATCTACGAATTCTTCTATCAAAGTAAAAATATTTACTAAGAGAGAGGCATATGCTTTGCAACATATTGTTTAATATTTAAGCATATTGTATAATGACACTGAATAAATAATTTTAAATTATTTAACGACCTTGGGTACTTTTTAGGTATTTTTTTTAATTAATTTTATTAGCGAGTTAACATAAAAAGTTATGCAGTTGATATAAAGCTATATATAGCGTTATATTCTTGGGAATAATTAGGAATTATTATGGAACGACCTTGAGTCTTTTTTAGGTCTTTTTAAAATTAATTTTAATAGCGGAGAGATTTTAATAGCGCTATAGAGTTGATATAAAGAACATATACGTTTTTATAAAAAAAATATGTGTATTTCTTCATATCTTTCAATTTGGATAAAAAAAAATTGTATAGAGTAACTAATAAAACTTATATTTTCGTATAAAAATAGTAGTTAAAAGTAGTGTTAATAAACATTAAAAAAGTTCATTTTCAGACAACACATTGATATTAAATGTTCGTAAATGTATTGAGTTACCAATAACACCCAAAGCCATATTTGACATTAAATAGGATAAACATATGTATAAAGAATTTTATTGTTACGCATATCAGACTATTTTTATTCTTATTTTTAAAAAAAATTCACGTAGCAAAAAAAAATTACACCATAATACAATTTTGAGCAAACAATAAATTTAAAACAGGTGTCCATTTTTCACCGTTCCCTTATACAACTAAATCCAATATATTTAAATTGTAGAATTGCCTTTCAAGAATACCTACAGCATATATGTGTTCCGTTTCATTACAGACAATTCTTACCTAGTTATTGACGCCTCCGAATACGAAGAAAGTAAATACATAATCAACCAGTATTACTTTCTATTGTTTGCTAACCGACAACTCCTAAAGCCAATATATTACAACGTTCTTTCTAAGGGGATAATATATAAAGTATTATAAACTTTAGCTGAAAGAGCCTAAGAATATGGTGGATAATTTTGTTGTTGCTTTATGGAATCTGTAACTTTACTAGGCTTGACGACGATGAAATTTTGCCATCGCGATTAATCGCCAGCCAATTATCGATATTTTCCGATTAATCAAAATTTTTGATTTATCGATATTCTTAATATATCGATATTTTCGATACATATTGTTTATGTATCTATATTTTCGATTAACATATATCCTTAATATATTGATATTTTTGATATATATTGTTTATAAACGATATTTCCGATATTCCGATACATTCCTATATTTCCGATATATTGATCTTTTATGATGAGAATAAATACAGTAGCATTAAATACACACAAGGATAGAAAATCTTAAACTAACGTTTCAAAACTAAAATGTTTTTAAATCAAGGGATAGAAAGTTCTTCCGTATTTCCGAGTGTACTTTCGACTAATCGTCAAATCGAAAATGACAAAATCGGAATGGTGATGATTTTTTAATTCCGGAATTTCGATATATATATCGAATTATCGCCCAAACCTAGCTAACACTAATTGATATACACGTAATTCAAATAAAGTATTCCAAATAAAGTAAAATTCCAGCGGAGTATTTAGATTGGATAAATCTATAATTCACTAATATAGAATGGTTTATTATAAGGCGGTTATTTGTTATCTTCGGAACAAAATTGTGCAAAGTTTTAGATATCAATGCAATTTTGGTACCCCCAAATTATTAAACACTAAAAGAAATTGGAATATAGTAAGTCATCTATTTTTTTTAATTAGGGTCTGTTCAGATGACAACTACTTGGCAAAATATTTAAATAACACCATAAAATTTATATAAAAACATAATAAATTAAAATTACAAAAATGTAAATTTTTCAAAAAAAAATTCATGCGTTATTGAGATGGAAAATGTACTAATTTATAACGAATAAAATACTATTTAAATAACCACACGTATTCATGAATTCATTTTCAATTTTAAATATAAACTCGAATTTGGATAATATATAAATTCTGCAATACTATTTCGGATAATTGTCTCTGTATTACTTCTATCCACTTTTAAAGTGGATAGAAGTATATAGACGCTCCCTACAACTTCAGATGCATTTTTTTCGACGCACCATCGCACAATTGCGTGTTTCTGTCTCCGTGACTTGAATTACGACTAGAAGTCTGACAGGGGTTTGAAGTTTCTTCCAAAATAATGAGAAACAAAAGCATTACACCGGAAACGAGATCAGCTGTTGTGCATTATTTTGTAAGTGCATAAGGAAATTTATTGGAATTCGCAATTCAAGGATGATTCGGGAATAATAAGCCGCATACACTGTCCACTTTGCGAAATTTTCCGGGGAGGGAGAAGAATTTATTTTCGACTGCCTCTGAGAATGCAGTGGAATGGATGTTATTGTTAGTCAACAATACATGGACTTTTGGATTTATTGTTAGTCAACGATGTACGGATCTTTGGATTTATTGTTAGTCAGCGCCTATTCTAAAGGACAGTCGTGGTTCCATTGGGGAGTCGTAAATTGGAAATAGACATTTGTACAATTTAATAAATTGGTTTTGAAATAGTAAAAAAAAATTGTGAAATTGTTTGGATTTATTGTTAGTCAACGATGCGCGGATCTTTGGATTTGCTAGTCAGCGCCTATTCTAAAGAACAGTCGTGGTTCCATTAGGGAGTCGTAAATTGGAAATAGACATTCGTACAATTTAATAAAATTGTTTTGAAATAATAAGACAGACTTGTGAAATTGTTTGGATTTATTGTTAGTCAACGATGCACGGATCTTTGGATTTGTTAGTCAGCGCCTATTCTAAAGGACAGTCGTGGTTCCATTGGGGAGTCGTAAATTGGAAATAGACAGTCGTACAATTTTATAAATTGGTTTTGATATAATAAAAAAAACTTGTGAAATTGTTTGGATTTATTGTTAATCAACGATGCACGGATCTTTGAATTTGTTAGTCAGCGCCTATTCTAAAGAAAAGTCGTGGTTCAATTGGGCAGACTTACATTGGAAATTGACAGTCGTACAATTTAATGAATTGGTTTTGATATAATAAAACAAAAACTTGTCAAAAATACAATAAAAGAAGGGAAAAAATGATTTTGCGAAAATTGTGTATCTATCAGATTTTGAAAATAAACGACTCAGTTTTCTATTAATAAAACATTGGAAAATATCCCTTAGCTCTCAGTGCAAGTGCTTGCAAATAATAGTGGTCTGTGGTATATTTTCATATACACTTTCGTCACAGAGTATATAATAACTGAGTACGAGATAATATATTTCAAACTAGCAAAATCACCCATTCTTCGCATATATATAATTAAAGTTATGTATCATAGAATAAAATTGGCCTATTCCGTAATAAAAAAAATACATAATAATAGCAGTTTTTCAAATTTTCATTTTCTGGTGAAAATCTCTGGGATTGATATAAAAGCATTTACTAGAGTGTACCGTAACTTAAAGTTACTTGAACCCTGGGTAGTTTTTTGGACCCGAAACAAAAAAAATTAATTACTCCTGCCTGTTGGTTAAATTACTACCTTTTGGAGAAATGGTGAATCACGTCTATATTTTCATGGCAGCGGACTCTAGAGTGACTTTGAGGCTTATGGCCTTATATATATGTCCATGGATTTTCATTTTTTTAGTCATGCACCCAATTTTTAAATTTATAAAAATACTTCATTTTTCAATATTTTTTAATTAAAAAATTTGAGGTACAGCATACAAATTATCTCTTAACAATTAAATATATTTTTAAATAATATGTTATAGCATACCCAGGAAAAATTATATAAGATTCCAAACAGTAAAAACAACTTTACAATTGTAAAAATCGCTTGAGCGTTGTTGGATTAAACCATTTTTTTTATTTGGATCCAAATAATCCCAAGTTACGGTACTGGATAAAAAATATTTTCTTTAGTATATATGAGTAGGTGAGCGCAAAAATGGCCAAACCCACATTTTTTTTTAAACTCAGTTTATGATACTAAACTTTTTTTACAGAATACGAATTTACTGATGCAATATCGGTCAAACCCATTTTCCCGTAATTTCCGCTAGAAAGCGTTCATATTTCGTTTTTGACTTGAACGCTATTCAAAATCCAAAACCCAAAAAAATCCAGTAATCCCTCATTACTTGCGGTTTTAATGGATAGTAACAATAACGGATTACATATGTTCTCCACATATTGACTCAATGCCACAAATATTTTAAGTAAAAAAAATAATAATTTTTTTTTAAATATTCAAGCTCCGTTTTCTTTGTAAAGTATATTTGGGGGTTGGGTCATTCTTGCGCTCACCTATTCATATGTCAACTTACGCATAGATTAATAACCAAAATTTAAACAATTGCTGTACATAACTTAAATTTGTGATATATTTAAATCAAGGAGACAGGTTATACAGAAACGTAACCTTTAAACAAGTTAAATGAAGACATTTCTTGTCAAGCTACACTAAGTTCGTCTCCCCATCCTAAACATATTACTTCTTTCCTCCAATAGCTGTCTGTATGTTCCACGACCTTTTAATGTGACGGAAATATATCTACAGAAAGCTAGCGTGGATGATGCACGGATCTGAAAGTTTGCGTGGTTTTTCTCTATAGTCGACTCGTCAAGCTAACGTTCCATTACATTACCTCCGTGTGGTACATAGGAAAACATTAAAAATCGATATGTCTCAGTGCTACTGTGTAATACTTTTAAGACAAAATGATTATTTTTTTTATATGGAACTCTTCGACCGTGTTACAATGGAACCCCCTCATTTCTACCTGCATTAACTGTGTTCGCCAAAATGCGGAAATTCATTGACTCTGAGTGTGCATTCGGCAACACGCGCGGTAAATTTAGCTGGAAATTTGCGGCGAAAAATCGCATTTTTCAGCGTTATTAAGCAATAGATTTCATTGTTGAGTTTGTGAAGTTATTTTTATGGATTATTGTGGTCACGAGAGAAGGTAATATAATGCATGTTTAAGTAGAAACGTCCATTCTTGTAGTTGAAGGCGGATTTTTCTCATGGGGCTTAGCCACTGAAAATAAATATTTGTGATACACTGTTAAAACTTATTACGATCTTGTACCAAACTTTGGTACCCATTTAGCTGCAACCAACATTTGGTGCTTAGTTTCATCATTTTGCGGTGCTACCACGGATATCATTCAGCGGTGAAACGTTGCACCAAAACTAATAACGTTGCATGAATCTCAAAATGATCGTCATCTGACCATGGTTCTAAAATAACGAGGTGCATGTATGAATGTGTGTGAATGTGTATGTGTTCCTGGGTCTTTCCTTCGAGATAGACCCGAACCGTCGTCAATAGCCCACTGTGCAGCTCTAGTGCACAACTGACCTAACCAAACCAAAACTCAAAATTCGGGTTTTATTAGTATTGCAGTACTGGTATTTTTGTAGCGAAGCTGGCAACCCTCCGATCGCAAATAACAACTTGTCAGCGATCGGGCTCGAGCTAGGAATCCTCTGATTCATAGCTGAACGCCTTTATCCACTGGGCCACGGAGGACCATGTTCGTCGTTGTCTTTCTTGGAGGTGCTTGGTAGTGTAGCGACCGCGAAAATTTTGGTGGCAGTTAAAAAGGTTGAACTCATTATCGATGAAACCTCCGCTTTTTTTTTCATAAAAGATTTTTGGTTCAACATAGATTCTACCATAATATGGTGCAGACCTTTGTTTTGCACCAAGATATGGTACATCGTTGAACTGAATTTTTTAACATTGTACTTATGAAGCTGTGTTATATTTGTAAAAATCAATTATTTTTATGAGCTAAAAATCTCTTTTGTAGAAAAAAAAATGTCATGTTTCGTTTTTTTTTATTTAAAGGGTTTCAGTGGATGCGTAATGCGGCAAAAGATTGTAGAAAGAAATGCTTAAATTTCTTCCACAAACTTTGATATGATATGCTTTTTAGAGAAATCACTATCTTTCTAATAGAAAATACATAGAATGAAACATTAATGACTGTTTCTTAACTGCAAAAATGTATCGTGTGGTGACATAGGGGGTAATCTAACAGAGCGAGGCATGGAGAAGAGAGATGTACAAAAGGATGAAAACTAACGTAACGTAATAAATGGGCACTACCTAACTTAAAACAAATCAAAATCACTAAATTTCCAATGAAATTAATTATACCGAATTGTTAACAAATATTTAATCATTAATGTACATTTGACTACGATTACTAATTATCTGCTAAAATCATATTTGTTGCATTTTATTTAGATTACCAAAATATTGATGCAGCAAATATCCTAAATTTTTTAATCCTATATATTATTTCATTAATAAATGTCCGTTTTGCGGGTCTCACGCACAACTGATCTTAACATGTAAGGTATAAAAAAAAGGAAATTTCCCGGAGCAATGACGACTCGTACTTTGTCTCATGAATATTAACAGCTTTTTTTTTAAATAACTAGTTTCCAAGCAGTTTTTAAACAAGCCGTTGGTATTGTTGCCATCTATAAGCAGAATTCCTTGAACGATGTGTCATCTATGAATAGTTACAACGAATGTGTGTGTATCTCAAGGGCATGCTAGTATTTATAAATATTTTTATCAATATTTCTTCATGGTTTGAAAGTTGGCGATTTACTCGAATCAACATTTCTGTAACTGTTTCTGCGAAGTTTTAAATGACTATTCTAATCATGTTCTATAACATAAATGTATTTGTTCACATATCGTATCTAAGTTTTCTTCAAAAAGAATAACTAAATAATTCCGTAATAGTTTATTTAAAAAAATAGCAATTATTAAAAAAAATAGCAATTATTAAAAATATAGCAATTATTAAAAAAAAATAGCATTTAAAAAAAAATAGTTTAATAATTGATAAACTATCTAAAAAATGTATTTAGCAATTATTAAAAAAGAAAAAAAGTAAAAAATAATCATGTACAGTAGAATCTCAAAATATCGGGTACTTGTTGAACCGGCATGTCTTTTAATTGCAATCCCTTGCTTTCTTTCTCCAAACCTTTTTTAAGTTTTCGTTTAAACATCTTTAATATTTTTATCCATAAAATAAATTATTTTTCTACTTTTTTAATATTTATCCATTAAAGTTTATTTTCAGTTAAATCCGATGTATTTACGATGAATACTCGATTAACTCATCGTGTATGTCTCATCATTTTGTGGTTATTGCTAGAGATGATCAAATATTAAATTGCAATGGCTCTTATTACAATAAGTTCAATAGATGTATTTTAGCTGAATGAAAACTTGAAGTAATAAAACATTAAAGAACAAGATAATACGACAGAAACAAAATAGATATCTTACGTACGACATCTATACTTTTTCTCAATGAAGAAAGTAAAAGTTATTGTCCATAAAATTTTTCAACGTCAAGAATGACGAACAATTGTACCCGATTTCGTAATAAGACGTTTCTTGTTATTCTTTTTGCTTTCCAGTTTTGGGCAGATGAAGAGCAATTCTTTATACTTAATTTAAATATTCGTTGCGTTTATGTTGTTTGTAAAGCAGTCTAAATACTAAAGAACCATATTAAAGAAAACGTTAAAGAACATGATAATATGAAAGAAACAAAATAGATAATTACGTACGACATCTATACTTTTTACTCAATGAAGAAAGTAAAAGTTATTGCCCATAAAATTTTTCAACGTCAAGAAGGACGAACATTTGAATTTGATTTCGTAATAAGACGTTTCTTGCTATTCTTTTTGCTTTTCGGTTTTGGGAAGATGAAGAGCAATTCATTATAAGTTAATTTAAATAGTCGCTGCGTCTCTATTTTTTGTATAACAGACTAAATACTAAAAAACATTTTGTTCGTAGTACAAACGTAATTTTTTCAAAATAATACGTTTGTATGGAACAGTAAATTTTTTTTAACATAAATATATTAGTTTTCTATAATGTTGAAATATTTAATGAACGTATTACAATATCTGTGATTTGATAATTCTGTTCAAAATTACTAATATACAAATCCTTATTTAAAATTTAATTATTATTCTGCATTCTTAATAAATGTATATGTATTTAAAATTAAATACTAATCCATTCTAATTCAAATATTTGCTTTTTTTTAAATACCGCCATTACAATAGACAAAATTTAGAAGTCTCATTCGCTTATGAAACACAAATTATAATTTAAATTTATATTTAATTAGTTATTAATTATATTAAATTAATTTTTAATTATATTTAAAATTTATATTCTATATTAAGTTGATTATTAATTATATTCAAAAATGATATTTTAAATACTTTGTTGAACACAAATTATATTTTAAAACATCATCTAAGAGTTGAATATAGTTTACTACGGATGATTGTATAATTTTTTTTTCTGGAATCTTTATAAATACAAAACCGATCTAAAGAAAATAATTGTATTTATCTTCATTTAAATTAAAACAAAATTACTGAATTATCAATATTTAAAATATATTCATTTATGAAAATCGTAAAGTTTAAATATTAAGACGTAAAATATCTAACACATTAGATCTTTAATATATTTTTAACTTACCTTGCTTGAGTTTTAATAATGTATAAAATCATCCTTAATAGCAAAATTTTGGTGAAATTAACCCTTTTTTAGGGAAATAAATATGTATTTATTAACCCTCAAAATTCGATCACAAATTAAACATATTTTTTTAATGTTTAGAAACCATGTTAAAATTCAACAAAAATAAATCTTCAATATTCTTACTTTGTAAAAATGTAATGAGATTCTTTTCGAAACAATGTAAATTACTTATGAAATACTTTCTACTTAAAAAAAAATTATAAATAAACTTCTTTAAAAAAATAATTACACAATAAGTTTTAATTTGTTGAAAATTTAAAACTTTCATAGAACACAGTAAGAACTGATGATCTCGACCAAAGTGTTTCTCATATTTCATATTCAACATTAAATATAACAATCATTTTTTTACATTTTCGAAATTATATTAAAAAATGTTTTAATAATTAAGTTTTAAACTTTTTTGTGGTTGAATTGTAGACAATAAAGTTTTGTTTGATTTTGGATAATTTGCACTCGAATTCATTATTCAACTTGAATTATTTATGAAAATCACTTTGTTCAATATATTTTGTTCAATATTTAACATTATTTATATTCCTTTGCGTATGGTTGTTTATTCTTAAAACTCGATTTACAAAATAATATTTTCTATTATAATAATTCCTGCCAAAACAGCTCACTTTAACTCAAATTATTTCAATAGATTCATAATTATTTCAATAGAAAACTAGCTCCTTAAATATCATTCGCTAAACTCAATATTTTGGAAAGTAATCAAAATTACCTTATTCGCGATATATGTAATTTCCCAAAAAGGTATTACTCATTAAACAATATTTTGATTAAACAGTCGAAAATCTCTTGCTTACGAGGACTTACGCGGCGCAATTTGAAAACCTAACTAAAAACAATATAAGTAAAATTTAAACTTATTAAGTCCAATCCCGTTTTTAAACTTCTCTTCTTATATTATGAATATTAAATTAATTATTTGAAATTAAAAAAAAAAAAATTTCAAGAAATATCCAATACAAAAATTAAATCCTAATAGAAACATAAATGATCAAGCCTATACAGCAAAAATAAAACTTGAAGATTAATGCAATCAGAGTTTAACTTCTCTTTGTTATCTCTAACTTATCAGACACTAATACCCCTTTTATCCGCTCCCAATACATCATTTCCCAACAATTTATATAAAATATATGTCCCCAGCGGTAGACACAACACTTCTAACTAAGCGAGACGCAACACTCAAGATTGAATTCTCGCACCCCTTTCGATTGTTTGTAAATGCAAAGTACTCACCTCCTCTTCTCCTAGAGGGAAGATGTTCCGGAAGAAGTGGAAATGAAGTGGATCTCGGGAGGCGAGTGTGTTTTATGCAATGTCAGGGTCGAGGGCCTACTGTTTCTTTTTGGCTGGAGGGGGCGCCACTTGAGAGCTGCGTGTCGTTCGGCTGAAGGAGGTATCACCACTTTCGAAGGGAAAGTGGAAGGGGGGAGGGGATTCTGCAGACGACTTTTTGTTTGTTGCGAGGATTCTTTGTGTTGGCAGTGGAGGCGTTTTCATTTCGGCTAACGATCGCTCATTTTGTATTGGTTTTTATAGAGGGATGGCACTGAGGGGATTAAGATTTTAAGCCAGAATTTTTGATCGGGAAGGGTTTTAGTAGAGATCGGGAAGTTTGCAGGACCTGATTTAATAGTAATGTCTTCTAACCTTAAGATCTGAAAAAGGTCCAGCATAAAACATTCATCAAAATTTTGAAATTAAAGATTTTATGCAGGAAAACTGCAGTTTTTTTGATGATCTATAAAATTAAAGGTTTTTGTTTCGATATCCTTCAAAAAACTGTATAAAACCTTCATAAAAACCTGCAAAAAACTTTAAATTTTTAATCATGAAGGGAAAATGCAGATATTTTAAAAAGGTTTTATGCAGGAAAGTTAAAAACTTTAAAAAAAAAACTACTGCAGTATTTTGTTTCAATATCCTTTATAAAACCTTCAATTTGACCATTTTGATGAAGGTTTTATGATGACTTTTTTTGCTGGGGTGGTTCAAAATTTACTCTAAAATTTCATTTTCTATTTTTCAAACTGATGTATTAATTTTAATATATTGACAAGCCTACTGACGGATAAGCAAACTATCAAATGTGTAGGTTTGTTTTCAGTAGGAAAGTTTAAATTAAATTTCCAACACATATTCCTTTTTTTTTTTTTTTTTTTTTTAATTATTTCAGAACAGAAGGATATAAAAAGTTCTCTCAATGCTTTAAATTAAAAAAAAATATTCCAAAGAAGAGATTTTGACATGAAACGTGTTTCAGTTTGGTTAATAAGGTGTCGTTTGGTAAAACCTTGGGAAACGGAAGTATGTAGTGTGTTTGCGCAGTGGCAGCTAACAGTAAAGCAATCCTATATGCTCTGTTTATGTAACGGCTGTAACGATTGAAGCCTTAAAACCTCCTCTTTCGCGATTGTGTTGTGTTGGAAGTGGGAAATCTGAATATATCGAGAGTGAATGCTAAAATTCGCACCGGCCAGATTCGAACTCGCATTCAATACGGCCGTTCTTATGTGCTGTCGCTTACGACTCTTTCATCACACTACATTTAATAATTAAATATATATATATATATTATGGAAATATGTAGTTTATAATTTATTTAAGTCGAACTAGTTACACAAAAGGGCTGTTAAGGATGGCACATAGAGTGTCAAATTTCACCTACAGCACATACCGTGCACTAATTTTACAAACTATTGATGTCGATTTATGGCCCCGAGAAATTGCGCTTTCTGACCTTCGATCCCCGACTACTCAGGATAGCAGCTGAAAATTTGGGGAATCACATCACCCTTCGGGCAGTCCATTTTGACAATCCTGCATCAAAAACACTTTAGTAGGTTTAAACTATATTGCATTTGATGGGGCATTCTGCATTGAATTTGAATTAAACTGCATTGAATCGAAGGCGATGTGCTATCCGAATTGCAGTTGTTTGGGTCATTCCAGCCATATCAACAGAAAATTTAAGATTCTTACCTTCAAAATTATAATAAAATTGCGCACAATATTTTTATAAATAAACAGTAATATTAAAATAATAGCCCATACAATAAGGGCATTAAACAATCTTCCCAAATTCTAAAATATTATTCCATTAAATAATATTTAAAGAACATAAAGCAATCAGGAACCAATAAGTTCTAAATAAAATTCCTTTTGAATAAAAAAAATTCTTTTTGAAAAAAAAATTATTTTTGAATAAAAAATTTTCTTTTTGAATAAAAAAAATTCTTTTTGAAAAAAAAATATTTTTAACTAGTTATTGTAGCCATCAAATATGTTGGCAGAATTTTAAGATAAACGGAATATTTCGCGAAATCTTACTACCAATCACAACCCGTTAAACGTTTTCGTATTCTAACCGATTGACTACCTTAAAACAATTGCTCCGCGACATTACGCCCAGAATGCAGACGCGAGTGTTCATTAGATGCGCACGCAACCGTTGACAGAGAAAGATAAAAAAGCTTTAAAAATGTCACATTGAGAAGTTAATCGCCTTGGCGAGAAATCGGCCTCAACTCGACATCTTAGCTCCTTAATGTCCATACACTCTCTGCAGCACGCCTAAGACGTTTCACGTACACCACTGCGCACCCGTTAATTTTTTTTATGAACTTTTATTTTGCCGTAGCTTGAGATTACCTTGGGCGGGGATACTTGAATCCGAAAAAAATTAATTCTCGGTCTGCTGTCATAAAAATATAAACCTGATTGTTGAAGGGATAGTAAATCACGTATATATTTTCATGGCAGCAGTCCCAGGATTGATGCAATACATTATTTTTTGTTTTGGGTTCCAATAACCCACCATAGTCCAAGTAACCCTAAATTACGGTATATCGTCGCCTCAGAGCAACAATAAGACATATGAAAAAAAAACGAAAATTAGTTTTCGCTCTTGCTAATATTACCAAATGTGCCTTTATTTAGTGGAACACTCGGACATTTTTATGTCTTCTTTGAAATCCCTGAACTACAGCCTTAGATATTCAGCATTGAAAAAACAGCCAGTTTTAAAATCAATTTTATAGGCAACTCTGTTTTTACTGGTATCCTACTGTTGCTCTGAGGCGACGATATATACTACTGGGAAAACTGGAGATACACAAACGGATATATACGTCTGTATCCGTCATGTGGCTAAGACGATGTTATAACTGACGTATCGGGAAACCTTATTATTTGATATTCACAATATATCTTCGCATTAATCTCAATATGTAAAAGCTTAATACATTTTTGATGTTGAAGGGATTTAATTCCTTTTTCTACTATATTTATATTGCTAGAAATGTTTTCTTTATTTACATTGAGAAACACGTTGATAGAAATATTTTGTTTCTAAGGACACTAAACACGACCTACGGTTAAACAAAAGCACGTGTAGCAGACGCTTCTGTGATTGATGAATAAAAACCACATAATTTTTATTTAGAAATCACAAAGGCATCTGCTATATGTGTTTTTGCCTAACTGTCAACATTTTAAACTTGACCCCAGGTCATGCCTAAAAAAACCTAGAAAAAAACTGTAATTTTCTCGGATAGGTCATACCGAGAAATTTGCAGTGTCTGAAATGTAGGCAAAATTGCAACTGCTTCTGATAAAATATTTATCGATTTGTTTGTGCTAAAATCCGGCAAAAACAGCAAATTACTTCATTGTACTCGAATATGCTCATAGCTCTATAGACTTTTTTGTTATCCCACTATTTTTTATTTTTAAAACACTGTGTTTGACATCCCGATAAGAGTATAATTAAAAATGTAAATTAAACCAGAATTCTCAGAAAGGTGTAACGATACACCTGTGGGCTATAAAGATGATTAGGCCTTAATTGGGATCGGAATATTTTTTAGAAACACGCAATAAAAAATATGTGCTTGATAATATAATTACTATGAAAATATTAATTTCCTGTCATATTGATAAGTATAAAAAGCGTCTTGATTAAATAACATGTATATGAAATTTTTTTTTAACGAATTTAAGCGAATTATACAACCTAAACTGACAGTTCACAAATATAAGCACATAACATACACAGGAGTTTTTACCACAATATGATATTATTATTACCATACCAAAATATTATCTTTAATCCATACTTTTTACGCGATTCCATTATGCCTGTTGTCGTAGCTATTGTCAAGGTCGTTGTACCGTCAAAGTTTGTAAATAATAATAAAATCAAAATAAATTTGAACCTTCTTCCAAATATCATAAACTTTCCATACTTACGCAACTACTAATTAACACTGAGCTTAATTTTGTATTAAAAAATTTAGCAGACAGAATGGTTGAACTGGTCATCAGGATGTAATTTTCTCTTTTTCTATGAAGATACAAAATTTACCGGCTTTCGTAAAGCAAAAGGTATTCGGATGTCATTTTGCATTATTATCGTATCAAAATAATACATTTTACTATGGATTTGAATTTAATTCGTTTTATTATAAATTTTCTTTACTAAAATAGAGAAAAGTGTAATACCTGCCTAAAATATGGTTTATATTAAAAATTGTATAGTATTTAAAAATTGTTTGTATTTAAAAAATAATTTTTGTTTTTTCTTTTCTATAGAAAAGGGACATTTATTATGAATGTAAGCTAAAAGATTGCAAAAGTATTAAACTTTTTTTAACAGATCTGACATGATTGGCATAATTTTTTTTTTATTATTATCAATTTATATAAATTATTATTGCAACCCAAAAAGTTTGTGTAAAAGAAACAATTTTCAGTTAAATGAATAATAAATATTGTCTTCAGGAACAAAAATTTAATTATGAAAATGAAAACAAAATTCTTTTAGGAAAACTTTGTTCAATGAATATTCATTTGTGTTAATTCATAGAGTATCTTGCTGAACCTTAATTTTTTTTTCTGAAGAGAGAATTGATAATGTTTTTTTAATGTTCGAAATGTTAAGCAGTTTTGATATTTTTTCGAAGACTCGCATTTTTAAATATTTACTCATTCTAACTCACTGTTAAAAATAGTTACATTTTACAAAAGTTTCAGTAATTACGCTCTGATTTAACTTTTAGTAAAAAAATATAGTTTTGAATTGTATTCATTAAAATCTACACAATACATCGTCACTTCTAAATTTCTCAAAAGACTTGAAAAAACAGATTCCCTTATAATCGAGCAATTTAATCAGAGATTATATTATAAACTTATGTCAAATTTAAATAAAAAAAATTATAACAGTATATCGTTTATTGATATAAACTTTCAAAACTATCAAGTGAATAACTTTTTTTAATCATTAATATCAATACATTAAAAAGGTTTCAAAACAATGTTCAAATTCTTGCATCATTAAACTTCCAATCAGAATTGAGACATGAGAAACGTCATAGAAGTAACATGAGAAACGCCATAGAAGTAACATGAGAAACGTCATAGAAGTAACATGAGAAACGTCATAGAAGTAACATGAGAAACGTCATAGAAGTAACATGAGAAACGTCATAGACGTAATATGAGAAGTATATCAACAATATCGTTTATTAATATAAACTTTCAAAACCTTACTTTTTCTGGTATCACGTGAATGTGTTTTTAATCATATCATGAATATCAATGGAAATGCATTAAAAAAGTTTGAGGACAAAGTTCAATTCCCGCATCGTTAAACATCCAATCAGAATTTAGACAGGAGAAACATCATAGAGTAACATGAGAAGTAAATCAAACAACATCGTTTATTGTTATAAACTTTCAAAACTTAACTTTTCTTATATCAAGTGAATAATTTTTTAATCATGAATACCATTGCATTGAAGAAGTTTCAAGACAAAGTTCTCAAATCCATGCATCATTAAACTTCCAATCAGAATTGAGACATGAGAAACGTCATAGAAGTAACATGAGAAACGTCATAGAAGTAACATGAGAAACGTCATAGAAGTAACATGAGAAACGTCATAGAAGAAATATGAGAAACGTCATAGAAGTAACATGAGAAACGTCATAGAAGTGACATCAGAAGTATATCAACAGTATGGTTTATTGATATAAACTTTCAAAACTAAACTTTTCTGATATCAAGTGAATAATTTTTTAATCATGAATATCATTGCATTAAAAAAGTTTCAAGACAAAGTTCAAATCCCTGCATCATTAAACTTCCAATCATAATTGAGACATGAGAAACGTCATAGAAGTAACATGAGAAGTTTATCAACAGTATCGTTTATTGATATAAACTTTCAAAACTTAACTTTTCTGATATCAAGTGAATAATTTTTTAATCATGAATATCATTGCATTAAAGGACAAAGTTCAATCCCCGCATCATTAAATACCCAATCAGAATTGAAACATGAGAAGTACCCGTTTCTACATAATATCGAACCGGAAGCGAAGCAACCGTTACTCGCTTTATGAGGGATTAAAGAGGAACAATCTTAAGGCCCTTTGCTGGATTTACCGTTGTCTTTAGTTCCACTTAACAATAAGTCAACATTGCTCTTTTCAAAATTACACAAGGATTTGAACTCCGCAGAGGTCAATGCTCACGCTTGTCCACACGATTAAAGGAAAGTAAAAACAAGTATGGAACATTCAAACCTTTGTTCTAATCCTCGTTGTCTCCGTATGGGGAATCCACACCAATTATTTGAACCTTGAGTATATTTTAGCTGGATTTCGGACTCTTCCGCCTTCTTTACTGCTCAGACTGGAACCAGTTTTTTTTTCTATTTGCCATTAGACAGCGATGGAAATAATATTGTTCCTCTCAAAGAACTTGGGCTGTTTGGTTAATGTCTAATGGGGATATTGGGAGTACAGTTTTGTTTAGGGAGCAAATAATGGGAAGAGGACAAGGATATTTAGAGAAGGAAAAGTTCGCACTTTCACAAATTGCGTGGTATCGTTTAGTGTTTGCTTTAGAGGATTAAAGGGATTTAGTATATGAAGTCATTAAACGCATACTTTACAAAATACTAAGAAAATAAGTAAATGATATATATTATATGGATCGGGAAACAAGAGTTCATCTCGAGGAAAACTTTCTTAGTTTGACTTCCGATTCGACATGGATAGTAAAATGAACACGCAGTTAGGCTTCTGAGATGATGGCCTTTTCCCATCGCAATTAACCGCCAGGAAATAATAGATAGTTTCCGATTAATCGATATTTCCGATTAATCGATATTTTCGATTAATCGATATTGCCGATTAATCGATATTGTCGATTAATCGATATTGCCGATTAATCGATATTGCCGATTAATCGATATTGCCGATTATTCGATATTGCCGATTAGTCGATATTTCTGACTAATCAATATTTCCGGTTAATTGATATTTTCGGTTAACCGATATTTCCTATAAACTAAATATTTCTAATATATTGATATTTTAGATACATGCATATTGTTGATAAATCGATATTTCCGATATATCGATATTTTATGACTAGAATAAGTTCTGTAGCATTACGTAAACACTAAGATATACCTTATATTTACGTTTCGGAAGTGGTTTGTTTTCAAATCAAGGAATAGTGCAGTTTAGTTTTCCCCTTTCATAATAAAATAATAGATACTTTGCCACTTTTGTTAAATGCAATATTCAATGAAATGCAGATGGAGTTGACTTTGACATCCCGAGTGTTCTTCCGGACGTCCGAGTGTACTTTTGACTAATCGTCAAATTGATAATTACAAAATCGAAATCGCGATGTTTTTTTTTTTACTTTCGTAATTTCGATATGTATCGAATCATCACCCAAGCCTACTCGCAGTAAACCCAACTTTTCTGTAACCACTTAATTTACTTTTTAGAAAAAGAAATTAATAACATAAAAATTGATGCCATGGGTAATTGGAAATAAGATGTAAGTTTAAAAAAGTATTTGTGTGGAAATAAGAAACATGTGTTTTAGCTGAAATAAAAAATAAATAAATGTTCTGAAGGCTATGCGGATGCTTTTTGCTGTGTTCAATCTTTTTCATCAGTTACAGCATTTTGATTTGTAGTTTAAAAATTAGATTTCGGATGTTTTAATTTCTTATAACTTATTGAAAAAATAAAGGAAACATTTGAAAAAATACTCTTCAGGCTTTACTTTTCATTTGTACTGCAATAACCAAGATCTTGAAGATTACTCTAATAAGCATAGCTAATTAGATATTAGACGAACATTATAAAATATAAATTTCCCTTTGTAGTGATTTTGTGCATATTTTCTAAGGCATTTTTCCTTAGTCACATGTCGTTCTCTCTAATATAATTTTCTGTCTGACGAATCGTAATGAAACTTGCCAAGTTTAAAACAGCAGTTCTGAAAGTTTTCTACTTTATTTTCTGTCGATATGAAATTTTTAGTTTATCAGCACACTATTCAATACTTATCAATGTGACTTTGTTAAGTGGTTCTCTATATATCTAAAAGTACCGTTATATTTTTAAGGACTATATATGAAATGTAAATTTCTCATAACCTTGCGTAAGACTGTTGTGCGTAAAATTTAAAGGTGAAAGTTGCCAGGTCACAAAAATTCATGTTTGTACCACAAAGCAGCTGTACTAACAAAAGGCGGAATAGCGGAACGTAGTTTAGCGCGTCAGGCACTATCTAATGTCCCTGCTGGACAGATGGCGAATCCAGTTTAAATTTTCAAGACAGCAGACAAATAATCCCAAGTTACTGTACCTTTTCTTACAATCCTTGGCGCACCTTTTTCTGTTTTTCCAGACACAACTTTTTTTTTAAATAAATATTAACAGGGCGATCCCACTTCAAGGAATTTTTCACGTTTATCCAGAATGTTTCCAGGAACTCTAAAACTTAAAAAAGAAATTGCTGGTGTAAGTTTGTTTTTCATGTAAATACAGCAAACGCTTATTTATTTTCACGGTACATCGTTGTAATTGACCCTGTGTAAAGAACAGTTTTTTTTGCCATGAGGTTAAAATATTTACTTCCTGGTATACTTGCATTTTATTGAGTAATAACTACTATCACTGTGTAAAGTTTAAAATGCATCTCGACACTTTTGCGTATAAATATTGTTTTAATTTGATAGGAGAAATAATTTTAGACTGCTGTCCCTTATAACCCGCACAAACCCTTATTGACATTACTATGTTCCATGAGATCCAAGTTTTGTTTAATAAGTCTAATTCTACTAGCCTTACCGTGCGATAATTGAGGACTAGAAATAGAAAAGGACCCAAGTCCAAAAAAGAAAAAAATTCAGGAGAGCCGAAAAATGAAAAACATTTGCATCTGGTACATTCAACCAGCGCGATCTTTCCACAAATTTTTGAAAGATTACTACTGGAGTTCGCACTTTGGGCGTTCTCCACGTTGTTTAGCTTGGTTTAGGAAATTTTTTCGTAAAAAAAAGATTTTCGATTTTTTTTTTGGTACTTAGGTCGTTTTTTATTTCTAGTCCTCAATTATTATGTGAACCCCTTCCCCCCTCACACCTCTACATACCTATTCGGGTGAAACAAATTAGCAAATTTTTAATGGCCCCAAAATAAAAACAAAAGTTTAACGGTCTGTTCATAAATGACAGCATTATCAACGGCTTGTTTTTAAAAAAAACATTAATATGAATGAGTTTAAACATATTTAAAAAAAATTGATATTTATGAGATAAACGTACGATTCGTCCCTAGTCCATGGAATTCTCTTTCTTTTGATACCTCATGTGTTAAGATCCGTTGTGTCTAAAGGGCGTAAAAGGGATCTTTACTAAAAAAAATAGTATATATACCTCCTGACAGACTGTTTATTGAGAACGGATATTCCGCCAAGGACAGGCCACACCGACTTTGCGATGTCACGTTAGTAGAGATCGGCATTCAAAGGTCACATGCAAATCATCCTTACGCCCATAAAATGCAGTCGAAAAAAATGCGTTCTTTTTAAATTATACGAAATGTGCTTGAGCTCTTTTTTTCTGCATAGGCTGCCAAGTAGAGGGAATACATGCATACAAATGATCTATTTATATGAATTCTGCTGTCTGGGCTCTTCCAGAAATTACCCTGCTAAAAATGTTTTTGAAATGGAAATATGATTTGATCGTGTTTTGCTTCTAAGAATTTACGGACGATTTTATACGGGAAATTACGAGCCGACTACTGCGAACTGAAGCGTTTTAATTTACACTGTATCGAGTAAGCGTGTTCGCACTGTAAATTGCGTAAGCCTTTATGTAAAATTGGATGGGAAGTGAACAGGCGGTGATATTTTTCGTCTTTCTGTAGCCTCTTAACTGGTATCTTGGCATATTGTGACTTATTTGTAAATTTCTTACTAAAAAAAAATTGAGCTTTTATATGCTGGACCATTACTAATTTAACATAAAGTCACAAAAACATCACCTCTCGTCAATTTCTAAATAAAGTTATATAGAAGTCACAGTGAGATAAAGTTATATGGAAGTCACAGTGATAAAGTTATATAGAAGTCACAGTGAGATAAAGTTATATGGAAGTCACAGTGATAAAGTTATATAGAAGTCACAGTGAGATAAAGTTATATGGAAGTCACAGTGATAAAGTTATATAGAAGTCACAGTGAGATAAAGTTATATGGAAGTCACAGTGATAAAGTTATATAGAAGTCACAGTGAGATAAAGTTATATGGAAGTCACAGTGATAAAGTTATATAGAAGTCACAGTGAGATAAAGTTATATGGAAGTCACAGTGATAAAGTTATATAGAAGTCACAGTGAGATAAAGTTATATGGAAGTCACAGTGATAAAGTTATATAGAAGTCACAGTGAGATAAAGTTATATGGAAGTCACAGTGATAAAGTTATATAGAAGTCACAGTGAGATAAAGTTATATGGAAGTCACAGTGATAAAGTTATATAGAAGTCACAGTGAGATAAAGTTATATGGAAGTCACAGTGATAAAGTTATATAGAAGTCACAGTGAGATAAAGTTATATGGAAGTCACAGTGATAAAGTTATATAAAAGTCACAGTGAGATAAAGTTATATGGAAGTCACAGTGATAAAGTTATACAGAAGTCACAGTGGAATAAAGTTTTATAGAAGCAAAATTATATACACTGTTAAAAATTATTACGACCTTGCACCAAACAATGGTACCCATTTAGCTGCAACCAACATTTGGTGCTTAGTTTCACCATTTTACGGTGCTACCACAGATGGTTTAGTGGTGAAACGTTGCACCAAAACTCATGACGCTGCATAAAACTCAAAATTCAAGTTTCTTTAGTACTGTAGTTGTAGTATTTTTGTAGCGGAGATGGCAACAAGATGACAACTTGTCACTAGAAAATAGGAATCCTCTGATTCATAGCTGATCACCTTTATCCACTGGGTTACGGAAGCCCATGTTCGTCGTTGTCTTTCTTAGAGGTGCTTGTTGATGCAGCGACAGCGAAAATTTCGGTTGCAGTTAAAGAAGTTGAACCAATTATCGGTGAAACTTCTGCCTTTTTCCGATAAAGTATTTTTTGGTTCAACCTATATTCCACCATAATATGGTGTAGACATCTGTTTTGAACCAAGATATCGTTGAACTAAAATTTTTAACAGTGTAGTACAGATATAACATTGTTACAAAAACGTCACTGACCTCTAGTTAAAAATGCGCAATATTAAATTCCAATCCTTTCCACATTACCCGATTTGATAAATTTGAATAACTGGATAAGTTTGTCTCTAATCCTTCTCTCTTCGAGTTATACATATTTAGAGTTATTAGCCTCTCTCGATAATTCATTCCCGATGTATCCTGAATCATTTTCGTAGCTCTATGTTGAACCCGTTCAAACTAATCGATATAATTTTTTAAGATAATCCCATTGGTCAATTCACCCACACTCGTTTGTTGATTCGCTGGAACCAGTTTCAAAGGGCGTTACCTATCCGCCAATTAATCGGAGCCAGATTATAACACCGACCTGGATTTCTCGCCTCCGCCGTAGATTTCTTCTATGAATAGATTTTTGTTTAAAGTTGATAGCAATCATCTTCTGAATAGTCTCAAACTTTTATAATATGCATAACAAAATGTAATTGAAATTGTATTTTATAATTTAAAAACTGCTACACAAATTCAAACTATTCGAATAAGCACAGTCCCCACTGTACCAAAAGGCGCTGTACGCTTGCTCGGTCTGGTCCTTCTTGCGTCTTTGGTAACCTCTAGATCTCTTCGTTTTTGTCAAAAGTTTAAACTTTTTGGTATCATTTTGTTCGTCTTTATTGCTCTTTCAATCGTTTTCAGTTTCATGTGTGATATTTGGCTTCGTATTGAAATCTTCGACAAGTCGTAACTTTCATTTTTTACACAAATGTTTTGAAATGTCAACTAGTCCAATGGAATTGCAGAACTTGATCTCTTCAATTTAAGCACACACTCGCTCTAATCCATTGGCTATGATTGAATTTACAGCGACTAAACAGACCAGAATATGTCTACATGTTATTCACTTTCTTCACACTCGGTGAAAAAATCAGAAGGGGAGTGGACTAATGACCGATCTTCCTCTACACGATGGTATGTTATATATTCCCATGTTGATTTGAAGTATCAACACTTTTCCTGTCGCTAAAGTTTCTGCCGATGAAGGTTTTATACCCGGACCGAGTTAAAAGCATATTCACGTAAAAATATTAAAAAAAATTTGCCTGATTTTAATATAAAGTCTCCAATTACCATATTTCAATCTCTTTAATCGGCATTTGTTAAAAGGGCATATGTCCCATAGACTTAACATACAACATATGCCCTTTTAACAAATGCCAATTCAGTTATCAACAATCTTCGCTATTCAACTTTTTCTATTTCGAATAGCCAAGCCAGAACGCCAGTATAAAACTTATATTATTCATCTCCCGTTCTTCGGCGTAAGAACACTAACTGTAAATGGAAATGAAGCTATTCCCACGCCTTTGAACAAGGAGGAGAGAAAATAATGATTCTTTTACGAGCTCTCAATCCAATATCAAGCAATGTCTTCACAGTGTCAAGTTTTCACTTTATTACTAAATGATAGAGGACTAAGCAGGTGGTTATGCCTTGCGGGTGCCTTTTACGAGAAAAGAAGTATTATTTAGAGTTCTTAAAAACAACAATTCCAGCCTAGCCATTCGAATTCCTGTCAATAGATTTCTAAGTAATGAGCCATTTTCCGTCTAAGTGACTTCGTCACCGGTCATAATAGCCGATTCCTCCGGCAATTGCATTGCAGCTTACGACAGGTTTGGGACAACAATAAGATCCCGAGTCAACGGCAATCACTGGTATTGTTCCCGCTTTCCACCTCGTTTACAAAAATGCAACCAGGCTCCAGTTGTCTACACTGGTCACGGCACGGTCTCTGGCGCTTTTAACAAGTTGACAAGGTGGAGATTGGGCTCTATTCTAGCCAATGAGGCTTCAAAAGTGACGGCTGTTGTTGCTGTTTTTCTTCCCTTATTCCGAAAAATGTATCGACAAACACATAACAGGACATCGACTGTGATTGTGGAAAGTAAAGTTTACGTTTATTGTTTTACCCGGTTGTTGTGTTATTATTATTTTTTTTAAGAACAACAATCAAATACGAGTTGTAAACATCCCTGTCCCATTTGAATTTCAAAGTCGTATCGAAGATGGATGGAGCTGAGGGGAGCTCTATATGAGAATAGGGATTCAAGTAATATATTTCGAATTTGCATTTGTAATTTTAATTGTTCCCTGTTGAAGCAAAAGCGTCATGGATAGCGTGCCAGATATACCTCACACGTAGAATGCTTTTCTATTTTATATAAAAAACAATTAAAATTAAATGGTAGCACAAAATTTTACTATAATTAAAGGAGTTATCAGAATTTGGTATATATTGAAGATTCGAACTTATAAGTTTCTAAGAATGATGGTCAATTGTTGAATAGTAAGTTCAAAAAACATTTCTTAAAAGCAAGTAAAGGTTTATATTAGATCCTTATTATCTTTTGAGTGAAAAAGATATTTTTCTTTGGTTAGTTTTATAAATAATTATATGAAAATATTTTGTATGTTGTATTCATTGTTTTTTAATTAATTGCAATATTTATACGATTTACATACCAAATTTTAGAAAAATAATTAAAGCACACATAACATGATTTATTAAACATATTTGATTCAACGTATCTCACTGAATGTTAAAAATGTAATTGTTAATTTAACGATATTAATTCCAATTTTAAATTAATGACATTAAAGTTAATGTATTTCACCGAGAAATAGGTTGACGAAAACCACTTAAGTAGTGAATTCATTAAATATAACGTTTTTCCATCTGTATAGAGTCCAAATAAAAAATTGTATATATTTTTTTTCAGATAATTTTTTGTATCTAAGAAGGAAATTCTATTTTTTTTATACAACGAGTCTTCATCAACTTAAAATTCTTAATAAATTCATGAATTGTTCATTGAGAAAATCTTTGAAAAGTATTATAAATTCTTGTAACATTTCATTAAATTATTATAATAGAGCATTCCCATATAGTGTGTAGCGAATATTGTTCCTCGTTTCAATTATAAAAATATGTTTTCAAAAATGTCGTTATAAAACTTGTTTTTATATTTTAATTTATCTTTTGAAAATCTCATTGAAATATTTTTAATACTTTTATGTATGTCTATAAATATTAATAATTTTGTAAAAAAAATAATTTCTATAGATAAAAAAATTATATTTTTCATTATAAAATAATATCTTTTTTAACCCTCTAGTGCATGACGTTTTTTTTTTAACGAATTATTTTTTTCGTTTTCTTTTTGCCCCTAAACCGCTGAAAATATTTACAAAAAAAATCCTAAGTGTCTATTTAATTAAATAATTAATTAAAACCGATGTGTAGCGTATGTACATCATCAAGTGTAATTACAAAAATAATTTTCAAAAAGTATTAAAATATAGTTAAATGCAATCTATATACCTCTGGTATTAGCTAGGATTTTTTGTAGGGCCAGATTATATTTATAAGTAATAAAACAATCTTCGAAAACTTCAATCTTAGAACAACAGACGTCGAAGCAACTAATTGCCTTTATCACAATATATTTTATAAAGATAAGGGACTTAGCTGTGGTTATAAGAACTAGGCATATGGCTCCCTATGAGACACTACTATAATAGTTTACTTAAAACACAATACATGCAACTAGCGGTCATTTTAAAGTTGTGTAGCATATATGCTACATTATGCACTAGAATGATGCCGTAATTAAAAAAATTGTCACATTTTATTCGACTAATCATAGAAATATAACGCAAAAATAAATTCATTCATAAATAGTAAGATATTTTTAGCAATTTTAGATAGTCAATGTCGACTAATGAATATTTATTTGAAATAAATAAATCAAGTAACCAAACATTCTGATTGAAAATTGTCCTTCCTTTTTAGTTACTGGATCCAGTAATAACATTGCAAGTTGTTGATTGTTGGATTCTTAATTGAATGATTGACCTTGAATTAGTTATGATTCATTGAATGATAGGCAATCGATTATTTGCATGTCATTGATTAATCAGAGATTAATTTCTTATCATTTTAGAGTTGTAATTCTTAAAAACTGATGATAGATAATTTTTTGTAAATTTTAATATTAGTTGCTGCTGATTAATAATTAATTTGAATTATTTTCTAACTAAAGCAAAGCATATCACTTAAAGTCACTAAAACTGGCTGATGCGATTGATGATTAATTTGTGATTGAAATATTTTGTGAGTTGATTGATGATTGATTGAAGCTTTAAAGATGATTCATTGATTATATTTGATTTCTTATTGTTAAAGGGTTTGTGGTTTTGGATTAGTTAACATACACTTTCACTTAATACACTTACCTACTTTAGGCATTCTTTAATCGTTCTGTTAGTTTAGTTAAGCTATTTTATACTAACTTTTCTCCAGAAAAATTTAGAGTCAATTTCAACGTAACAAGTGATTATATTTTTTTTGTAAAAAACTATTTTTTGGGGGATAATTCAAAACGTGTCTGTTCAAAATTCTTGAAAATTAGATTATTACATCATCTGAATTTGCTTTCCAATTTTCTATAAAACTAACCTATTTAATTTGTCCAAATTACATTTTTTTCAGACTGAAATTAATTACAAAGATTAGAATCTGTACAAGTGTCAATGCATTAAAGAAAAATTAAATTCATTTTCCTACGGATTACCTGAATGTGATAAAATACGATTTGAATGTTTGCTTTATATGAAATTATGACTATTAATTATAAAATTAGGAATATTAATTATAAAATTAGGAACATTAATTATAAAATTAGGAATATTAATTATAAAATTAGGAATATTAATTATAAAATTAGAAATATTAATTATAAAATTAGGAATATTAATTATAAAAATAGGAATATTATTTTAACAAGAATATTAATTATTAAATTATGAACATTATTTATAAAATTATGAATATTATTATAAAAATATGAATATTAATTATAAAATTATGAATATTAATTATAAAATTATGAATATTAATTATAAAATTATGAATATTAATTATAAAATTATGAATATTAATTATAAAATTATGAATATTAATTATAAAATTATGAATATTAATTATAAAATTATGAATATTATTTACACAGGAATATTAATTATTAAATTATAAATATTATAAAATTATAAATATTATAAAATTATGAACATTATTAATAAAATTATGAACATTATTAATAAAATTATGAATAATATTTATAAAATTATGAATATTATTTATAAAATTATGAATATTATTTATAAAATTATGAATATTATTTATAAAATTACGAATATTAATTATAAAATTACGAATATTAATTATAAAATTATGAATATTACTTTCACAAGAATATTATTAAATTATGAAAATAGTTATTAAATTCTGAACATTATTTATAAAATTATGAATAATTATTATAAAAATATGAATATTAATGCTAAAATTATAAATATTAATTATGAAATTATGAATATTAATTATAATATTATGAATATTTATTATAAAATTATGAATATTAATTATAAAATTAGGAATATTAATTATAAAAATATGAATATTAATATTCAAATTAGGAATATTAATTATAATATTATGAATATAAATTATAAAATTATGAATATTAATTATAAAATTATGAATATTAATTATAAAATTAGGAATATTAATTATAAAATTAGGAATATTAATTATAAAATATGAATATTAATATTAAAATTAGAAATATAAATTATAATATTATGAATATTTATTATAAAATTATGAATATAAATTATAAAATTATGAATATAAATTATAAAATTATGAATATTATTTATACAAGAATAATTCTGAATATTATTCTAAAAATATGAATACTATTCTAAAAATATGAATAATAATTTTAAAATTATGAATATTATTTACACAAGAATATTATTAAATTATGAATATTATAAAATTATGGGAATTTATTAAATGCTGTACATTATTTATAAAAATATGAATATTAATAATAAAATTATGAATATTATTTATGAAAATATGAATATTAATTATGTAATTATGAATGCTAATAATAAAATTAAGAATATTAATTATAAAATTAAGAATATTAATTATGAAATTAAGAATATTAATTATAAAATTAAGAATATTAATTATAAAATTAAGAATATTAATTATAAAATTAAGAATATTAATTATAAAATTTTGAATATTATTTATACTTATTAATTAAGAATATTAATTATTAAACGATGAAAATAATTGATAAAATTAAATACGAATATTAATTTTAAAAATATTAATATTAATTATAAAATTATGAATATTAATTATAAAATTATGAATATTATTATAAAAATACGAATATTAATTTTAAAATATTAATATTAATTATAAAATTATGAATATTAATTATAAGATTATGAATATTAATTATAAAATTATGATTATTAATTATAAAATTACGAATATTAATTATAAAATTACGAATATTATAAAATTATGAATATTATTTACACAAGAATATTAAGTATTAAACTATGAATAATATAAAATTATGAACATTATTTTAAAAAATTTGAATATTATTTATAAAATTATGACTATTAATTATAAAATTACGAACATTATTTTAAAAATTTTGAATATTATTTATAAAATTATGACTATTAATTATAAAATTACGAATATTAATTATAAAATTATGATTACTAATTATAAAATTATGAATACTAATTGTAAAATTATGAATACTAATTATAAAATTAAGAATATTAATTATAAACTAATTATAAAATTAAGAATATTAATTATAAACTAATTATAAAATTAATAATATTAATTATAAACTAATTATAAAATTAATAATATTAATTATAAATGTAGGAATAAAATTTACGAATATTAATTCCATGATCATTAATTATTAACTTATGGATACTTATTATAAATTATGAATTAAGCTTACCGATTTTAAAGTTAGAATTATAGTTATAAATTATAATTATCCTTTCATTATAAAAATAATAATTGACTATTGATTATAATGAAATATTTTATCAGTGAAAATATTATGCGTCTGTGAATTTTTGCTAAAAATTTATTTACCGTATAATAGATTTTAATAGTAAAAATGTGCCTAGAGCACTATTGAATTTCTCTATTTTCTTGTGTACATTTCTTTTATTTATTTAGAATCATGCTGAATGTGCCTAAGGGGTTGATATTGAATGCAAAAAGCCAAGTATAATATTTTACAACATTACACCAACTAATTAACATCTACGCTAATTGTGTAACATTTGTACTTTTATCAGACATTCACGCCATTCATTTCACAGAATTCTTTCGGGTCATTCATTTTAGGACAGACTAACTTCTACTTCAATAAAAAACATATAGTATACTTTTTGAAAAAACCTTGAATTACTATAAAAACAACCTTATGAAACTATCGCGGAAATCAATATAAAAATTTAACTAATTTTAAAAGGCTATTGAAATTTTTCATTTTTAAAAATATCATAAAAATGGCTAGGTATAAATAACTACCGAATAACTATTTACAAAAGACTAAATGTATTATTTACCATTTTATTAAACGCATACTTAAAAACGCATAACAATATTTTACGAAATACATTGAATAATTTCTTTACTAACTAATTCTATGAAGTAATTATAATGCAGTGTAATGCTTATGACCCTCTATTGTAACGATATTTCAATTATAAAGATAAGAAAAAATTGATAAGAAAAAATAATTAAAAGATTGATGATTAAATATGCTATGAGTATACATCATTTTTTAATCATAATAACATTAGTCATGATTAAAATTGAAGTTGCCTAAATTTATGCAATGAAAAGTTAGTTGATTTCGTCATTATTATGTTTTTTTTTTAAACATTTTATGTTTTATTTTCTAAATAAAATAAGTATATTAGTGTTTAACGATTACTACTATACTTTTCATTGCTGTATTTAGGGGAATATAGCTATACTTGGGCGATAACATTTACCCATCGCGATTAATCGTCAGCCAATATTCGATATTTTCCGATTAATCGATTTTTTCTCGACTAATCAATTGTTTAGATTAATTGATATGTTCCAATTAAAAGATATTTCTGATTAATCGATATGTCTAATATATCGATATTTTCTATACATACATGTTGTTGATAAATCGATATTTTATTATTAGAATAAGTACAGTAACATAAAGTAAACATAAGAATGTGTTTACTTTATGCTACTACGCGCGTTTTTCTAGTCCGTGAACAATGGGCCTTAAAATATTACTACTCTCACGTTTCCTGATAAACAAATGCATTTCATATAAAGTTGACTTTTGGCATCCGGAGCGTCCTTCCTGACTCGAGTTATTTCGTTCTTCCGAGTCTACTTTCGACTGATCGTTATATCGAAAATTTCAAAACCGAAAGATTTTTTACTTCCGGAATCTTATATATAAAGCTGAAATCTCCAAAAGCTGTCCGGATGTTTGTTGGTTTGTCAGTATATTATACGTTCCGTAACTACAAAACGCAGAGCTTTGAAATTCACAGAATAGTTAGTTCAAAATATAAGAATTTTAACGTGACTATTTTCAAGTGTCTACGATGTTCCATTCGAATGTTATGACATTTTTTAGCTTACGTCAGCAAAGTTTTACGAAGTGGCAACAGTAAAATCAATTAAAATCAACGGAGAAAAGCAAAAATATAATATAAAAAAATTATAAACCAATTAGAATGCCGATCTTTACACGGAATACTCCATAACTACAAAACGTAGCTTTATAAAATTTACAGAATACTTTACTTGAAAAATTAGAAATTTTTTCCGATAATTTTTAAGTTTGTACGATGTTTTATTCGTATGTTATAACTATTTTAATGTATTCCATTGACTTAACGTGGATGAACATATCGTATGCAATTTAAAATAAAAAATTTCGTTATTGACACTATAAAAATGACGGCATAGGTTTTGTTTGATTTAATAATTATTGAAAAACGTCTGCACATTGGGCTTTTTGTTACAATATGGATTTATTCAAAAATTAAAATAACTAGAATTTTATCTTAGTTAAATGGTTTAGAATTGTTTTAAAATGTTATAATTGTATTATCTCTTTTGTTTTGTTTGTATATAGGTTAATTGTAACTATATTTAATTATATCAGATCAAACTTTTAGAACAATTCTTCCAAAATGCGAGTAATTTGTGTATGAACGTCCATTTTATTTATTTGAAAAATATTTTATGCAAGTATTTTTTTTAATTGTACGAAGCTTAGTTTCACTGTGAATTTTCAACTTTATATGACTTTTTAATGTTACTAAAGAATAAAATTCGACATATACCAAATGATTATTGAGAAAATAAATATGTTATTTAATGTGCAATGAATATTTCCTTTTAAAACATTAAATGGCGATCATTAAGAATTAAATGTTCTGAATTATTGTTCTGAATGATTGAAAGTACATGTTGAGATTAAAATATGCTGTACTGTTTGCTAAACAATAGCCAATTTATAACAGTTTATTCTTAGGATAAAGTGCGTTCTTGGCTTTAATTTTCAGTGGAAACTTAGTAAATATTTATATGACAGGTATTTTTCGATGCAAATGCAATAACAATATTTTCACAAAATAAAAATTTTAGGAAAAATGGTTTAACATAATGAGTAAATACCGAATTTTGAATACATTGATGCGGAAATAAAAAAAATTCTTAAAAATTAAAATAGGTGGTTATTCTACTGTAATAATAGCATTGATGGAATTTATTTAAAACATGAGCATTTGGACATAGTAAAAGAAAGTTGTGTAGTATATTAAAACATACTATTTTTGGTTGAGCATTTATGCCAGCAGGCTATAATTTTATTCTCACTTTTATTAAGAATTTCAGGCAGTTTATTCCCAAAAAACGTTTAGGTTCATTCTGGCTGTAATTTACATTTTTATGTTCTGTATTACTGAGGTTAGAAATGCAAACTACTAATTAGATACACAAGTTGTTGGTCAAAGATATTGCAAAGATGTAGCCTAAACGATACATTGGAACAGACATTTGGAAATTGTCAAAACAAAATTACAATACTGGGAAAAAGGAAATTCGTAATGTTTTGAAAGTTAAATCATGAGGGATCATGATCAATTTCTGAATTTGGTCATCTTTAAAAAATTCTGCTATCTGCTATTGCTGCATTTTTTCACTTCCACACGGCTTCAGAATATTTCAATATCGAGATTGATTCAGAAGTTTCATTCAAATTCCCGATAAACTAGAAATTATTGTATTTTTATCGGTGTATTAGCAACCAAGTAGTAGTATATATTTTTACATTTTTAACTTATAATTTATTAAATATAAAAATATTTTAAATTATAAAAACAAGGTTTGTCACTTTTTAAAGAGGAATTCTAAAATGGAATATGCGATTATCCCATAGATAAATGTATATATTTTCAGTTATTTGTCGTTATTTTATTTACATCCATGCGAAGAACGGGTACTTTCGCTAGTATATGTATATATATCGAATAATCGAATCGAATATCTCAATTTCATGATTTCTAGTAATAATTTCTACATGCCTTCTAATTACGATGTTAATGTGTTTCTGTCTATTCTGAATGGATTTGAGTAATTTTTATTGTTTCTAATTTTTTAATTTTATTTCTGTATGATGAATAAGAGTAAATAAAAAACTCGATTTTATATATTTCCTTAAAGGAGAGGGAGAGGGGCGACAAAATTTACAAATCTGCCAATGATACATTACATACATGTAATATTGATGATGATAACATTATATGATACATACGTATTATGGACCTACGCATATTTTAAGTCTTATTTCCTGATCCATTCATAAATCTCTTGTCTTTTTCTCATAATGATCTCCTAAATTATTATTCAGTTTTAACTGCAATTTGATCCCACGCAAATCGAATTTTATTCCTCTGAGCTATGTTTTCAAACCTATTCCTTCCCTCATACGGTCATCGGTATGCGTGGGAACCTAACTTTGTTTTCACGTTAGCAACGACCATTCTTGGGCAATCCTGGTACTCAGTGCATTCCTAATCCAATCGTAGAATACGTAAAACGGGTGTTTGTCTGTTCCCTGGGTTTTAGCCGCGTCACCAATAAAAGCTGAATAAACCAGTTTTAAAACTCTAATTCTGATTCTGAACTTTATCACCTTCGGCCATAGCATAATTTGTTATATTTAAAACGAAATATTATATACATGCATACAAACTCATAACCAATAGCGCAAAATTCTTTCCCAAATATCGCATAAAATATTTAACTACATAATGACAGTCTCTCAGACATATTTGTTTAAACTTAGGGTACTACAATGTAAACAGTATATTGAGGGCATATAAACTGCTTGAAACATAAACAATATCTTCATTATTCTACAGAATATAGGGTATTAGAAAATATATTTTATTCGCAGAAATGACAAAATTCTTTCCTGGCATTAATTTTTCTTTCAAAAAATTACTATGCTATTATCTCTGAAAATTCAACAAGTTGTTGTTATAGCCCATCAGAGGTAATTTCACAGTAAGATGACTTCAACAAACTTCTCAAACCAATCAGCACTTTTTGTTTGTGACTTATTGAATTTGGATACCGGGAAACATGCGAAATATTTGCTGGTGTGGGTTGATAACCTAGGAACCTCATGACTTGCTGCTTCTCAAATACACTGATGCATAGAAACAATCGCCCCAAATTAAATTAATTTCTCTAACTACCGAACAATACCATGGGAAATGAATTTTACACTTGAACCTCGCCAACGAGTTCATTTCATTGATCCCAACAAGCACTGCTTCCTCATCGCTACATTCAAATGAAATCATCTTGATAACATGTTGGCATACTAGCTCTCCTGGCTTACAACTGTTCAAGCTCGGCTGGCGTGTCCATTGTTCGCAGATTGTAAACAGATTTCGTTTTGAATTCATTTACTTCCTCCTCTTTCAATTGGGAGGGGGTTTCGACTGCAGAAGTGGTCTTAAGTCATCTTGCGGGTAGAAAACATGGCGATGTTTGTTTCAACACTCCATTGGTTTCACTTAAAGTTGGTTCCTCTTGGAATTCGGACTTTAGAGCAGTACTGGACGTGTCTAAAGGGGGGGGGGAGAGCAAACCCCTAAATAACATTAGACAACTTACACTGTTAAAAATAGGTATTCAAAAGTAAGTAAAACATACTCATTTTTGATTAAAATGTACTCATTTTTGATTAAAATGTACTCATTTTTGATTAAAATGTACTCATTTTTGATTAAAATGTACTCATTTTTGATTAAAATGTACTCATTTTTGATTAAAATGTACTCATTTTTGATTAAAATGTACTCATTTTTGATAAAAATTTACTCATTTTTGATTAAAATGTACTCATTTTTGATAAAAATTTACTCATAACTGATTAAAATGAACTCCTTTCTGATCAAAATGAACTCATTTCTGATCAAAATGAACTCATTTTTGATTAAAATGTACTCATTTTGGATTATGCCTATCATGGCTCCGAACACATAAGTTTCAATTTTGAAAAAGACATGTACAATAAAATAAGCACAATGAATATAAAACAGATGATTGCCTACATAGGCTGCCTTCATAAATCACTTTCAATAAATATCGACAATTACAACTAAGACTTACCGGGAATCGAACCCATCACTCATTTACGATGCGATTGTAGTAGAAATTAGTAGGTTCCGGTACTCATTTTTAAGTACAATTTTTTTACAGTGTAGACTTTCATGTTTGCCTTCCTTCCCCCCTACAATTAAAAAAAAACTGATTTTAGATTTTAAACTAAATTTGGCAAATCGCTATTATTAACCATTTAACTCCCAATTTTTTTTTTGTCGTAATTAAAATATTTTTTTCTTTTGAATTGCGTTTTCTAGTTATCTAAGTACGATACTTAATTTTTATAGCATTTTCGGATGATTCATTTAGAAAATGAAAAGCATCAATGGAGCGTGATAAAGATCAATGGAGCAATCTTAAAAGCATTTAATTTTCATTGTCACATAATCAAAATCATAGTCACATATCATAGTCACATATTGTTCAAAATCATAGTCAAATATTTACAGATTTCAGAAAAAATCATACTAGCAAAAACCCTTTACACAAAAAAAATCTTGGCACAATTATCTGTGAAAGTGACTCTTGAATTGTTCACTGTTATTTACAAATTAACCTAAAATGTTCGAGGTGCGCCATACGATTGCGTTCTACGCTTCCCATTCACACATGCGGTTACCATGAAAACCAATGGGTCTCATTCTACAAATTTGTAAATAAGTGTTTTTAGTTTGAGACCACCGGGAGCGAATTGGTTAACCAAAAATCAAATTTTCTATACAAATAAAAATGTTCAAAATAACTAATTTAATATTATAATAACAATTTATTTAGTTATAACTAACTAGTTTAATAACTAATTTATTAACTATTATATTCAATAACCGAAGTTAATAAGAATATTTCAAAAAGACACTAGGCGAAGTATGAGTGCAAATATCAGTATTAAATATTTCGTCGCCTCAGAGCAATAGAAGGATAACAGCAAAAACAGAGTTGCCTATAAAATTGATTTTAAAATTTGCTGTTTTTTCAATGCTGAATATCTAAGGCTGTAGTTCAGGGATTTCAAAGAATACATAAAAATGTCCGAGTGTTCCACTATATAAAGGCACATTTGGTATTATTAGCAAGACCGAAAACTCATTTTCGTTTCTCAGGTTCGTTTTATTTTAGATGTCTTACTGTTGCTCAGAGGCGACGATATATATATATATATACAATTCAACTCTATACTATTATCAACTCCCTGTTTTTTTAAAGATTTATTTTCGCAACGAGATTAAAATAGACTTATGCCATTTTTTAAGAAAACACTCTGAATATTTGTTCCATGACTTACGTCCCTTTTGCAGTTACACTTAAATCTCATTTCCGTTTTATTTGCTGGTGGTTCCACAAGCTATGATTCATTCGCTGCGGAGGAAACGCAAGCAGGGAATTGTCCATTGGTAATGAGGTGTAACAGGTTCTTGAACAGACGCTTCTTCGCATCGAACTTTCCCCAAATTGTTCTCCAATTATCCTCTTCCAAAAGAGGGGGTTTTCTTAAGAAACCTTCCACTCTATTAGCATCACAGAAATTTTCCTGTTTTTCCAAAGCACTATTCCAAAGATCCGGAAAGGACTTGAGAGGGCGGAAGTCCATCATCAAGGGTTTATTTTTAGAGAAACTAATGCAACATGTAATGAAATTCTGTACATGGTTTTAACCACTTCAGTGATATTTTGATTATTTGGATATTTAGATCTTTCTTGAAGCAAATAATTCACTACTTTCTCAGGAGAACCATTTTAAAGTTTGAAGTCAGGGCCGTAGCTAGGAAAGTTGATGGGGGGGGGGGACCAGGGCTGCCCTTAGCAGACGCGGGGCCCAGTGAGGACTTAGTATCGGGTTCTTTTTACATACTCTTATTAACATCAACACAAATTTATGAATAAGTTTTCAGATTTTTGAAAAGTCAATAGGATTTTTTTATTAACTATGAATATTTGATGCGGTTACATACCATTGGTATGGAATATTTATTCGATAACTTCGTTACATAAAAAGTCTGTATTAACTTGACTTTTTTTTTAAAATTATTTTTATCTATATAAGTCTAATTCTGTATGAACGAGACCAAATTTATGTTAGTCGTGATATATATTTCATGGAATGGATCCCTCTGTGAGATTAATGATAGATGGTTACAGGCCAAAGTTCTTAGGGAAGCACTTTTGTACATAACAAATTTTACAGTTAGAATTTTTAATTTTTTTTTTCGACAACTCAGAGCTTTCTGAATTTTCTTGTCCTGCCGGCCGTCCTGCCACAAGGGAAAAAAATTGTATATGATCACAAAGATGAATCCTACCGCCAGTACTCTCCGAACTTCAAGAAAAACATTGTGTGTTCTATCCTTAACATGATATTTCATGTAGCTGATTTTTAAGTCGTTTCATGTCAAAAGCAAGTAAAAAATTTGTTATATGTAACACTCTTACTTTGATGAGCGCAGAGCCCTGTGCGGTGGTACGCGTCGCACAACACTAAGAGCGGCCCTGCCAGAAGGAAGAAAAAACTTGTATATGATCACAAAGATGAATCCTACCGGCAGAACTCTCCGAACTTCAAGAAGAACATTGTATGTTCTGTCCTTAACATGATATTTCATGTAGCTGATTTTTAAGTCGTTTCATGTCAAAAGCAAGTAAATTTTTTTTTATATGTAACACTCTTACTTTGATGAGCGCAGAGCCCTGTGCGGTGGTACGCGTCGCACAACACTAAGAGCGGCCCTGCCAGAAGGAAGAAAAAACTTGTATATGATCACAAAGATGAATCCTACCGGCAGAACTCTCCGAACTTCAAGAAGAACATTGTATGTTCTGTCCTTAACATGATATTTCATGTAGCTGATTTTTAAGACGTTTCATGTCAAAAGCAAGTAAACATTTTTTTCATCTGTAACATTCTTACTTTGATGAGCGCAGAGCCCTGTGCGGTGGCACGCGTCGCACAATCATAAAGGTGGCCCTGCCAGAAGAAAGAAAATACTTGTATATGATCACAAAGATGAATCCTCCCAGCAGTACTCTCCGAACTTCAAGAAGAACATTGTATGTTCTTTCCTTAACATGATATTTCATGTATCTGATTTTTAAGACGTTTCATGTCAAAAGCAAGTAAATATTTTTTTATCTGTAACATTCTTACTTTGATGAGCGCGGGGCCCTATGCGGTAGCACGCGTCGCACAACCCTAAGGGCGGCCAAGGGAGGAACTACGCGGACTGAAAACGAGAAAACAATTTCAGTGGGGGAAGGGGGGGGGGATTGAAACGGGAAAAGCAAGGACCCCCCCCCCCCCCCACCCCCCCTCATCAAAGGATAATAATTTTTGTTCATTTATATTTTTTTCTTATACAATAATTTTAGGATTCAATGATATAATATTAAAACAAGAATCAAGTGATATTTTATCATTACCATAGACCGGTTAACTTTTGGAGTGGGAGTGCAAGTTTGGGACAGCGGGAATTTTTTGGATTTCGAATTTCCAGCCAATGAGGTAGCAGCACATACCAGCGGGAGCACAATGTTAAAAATACATACTCAAAAATAAGTAAAATGTACTAATTTTTGTTACATTCAATGCTTTTCATAGTTCCGAATACATAAGTTTCATTTTTTAAAAAGATATGCACTCAAAAATGAGTACAATGGGTAAAATAGAATGAAAAGAGCAAATGCTAGCCTATATAGGCTGCCTTCATAAATCGCTTTCAATAAATATCGACAATTACAACCAAGACGTACCGGGAATCGAACCCATATCCTCAGGCACCGCAGTCCATTGCCTTATCCGTTGTATTACCAGAGCGACGGGAATAAGGTATAAATAGAATAAATGCTAAAAAGGTGTGCCAAAAGAATGGTAAGTTAAATAATTGAGTTTACATAACTCAGTTTCCATGTAAGCAATCGACATCAAATAATGTGGTAAACCATCTTCTGAACACCTACTTTAAGTTTGTTAACATGGCTTGAACAGAAGCTGAAATTAATAATATTAAATCACACTGTTCATTTTTTAGAAAGTACGGTTGCTTAAATTTGAGTACGCCATTGCTCGCAATTGTACTCAAAGAAAAACGAGTATGTTCAGGTACTCATTTCTAAGTACCTTTTTTTTTACAGTGCAGTAGAGGTGATTATGTGTGACATTTATGCTTAAGTGGAAAGAATAAAACTTCCCGATGTCCCAAAGTGGCACCCTTAATTCCAAAATCCCCCCTGTCTACGAATATTAAAATCTGTAGCATTTATAATTGGATTTCGGCATTACATTATAAAATAAAGGGTTTTCAACTGGACGTAATAACAGCTAAGTATGATTCGCTCATGAAGTAATTGGGTTAGGTTGGTTTAGAAGTATACATTTAGAATTTATATATTTAAGATTTGTAATATATCCACGGACCCGCTAAGTTAAGGCCTTTATTACACACAGTGGGAAACAACAATCGTTTTTGGTTCTTAGAATTAAAATAAGTGTTTTTCATCTGCAAAAAAAATTATGTACTACATAGATTACAATTTAAGGATTTAAATGAGCTTAAATTCACAAAAAAAATGAACTTAACATATGTACACTAAGGCATCAATATCTTATTTTAGGGATTAGGGACTTAGAACCATGAATATTTTTTTAATGTAGACTTTTCTTTATAAAATGACAACAAAAGTGAACTCTGTCATTACTGTAGAGCTTTCAAAATATGCATTTTAGTAAGGTGCCATCTGTGCTTTGATGGAGATATCTTTTAAATTCTAAAAATAAATTTCCTCATAATAACTTTTTCAAAAATGTTGACTTAAAAATAATTTTAATTGAAAACTACTTCTTAGAACAGACGGAGGATTAGCAGAATAGAACAGTCAAAAGAATAACAAAATAGTACAGAGACATGACAATGATCAGGGATAGAACAGACGGGTTAGCAGAATAGAACATATGAAATATTAACTGAATAGAACAGGCGAAAGATTAACTTAACAGAACAGTCGAAATATTGACAAAATGGAGCATAGACCTAAGGGCCAGACATTGAGCAGTATAGAACAGACGTAGGATTAGCAGAATAGAACAGTCAAAAGATTAACAAAATAGAACAGAGACCTATGGGCAAGACAATGAGCATGACAGAATAGAAGGATTAGAGAATAGAACATGCGAAATATTAACTGAATTGAACAGGGGGAAAATTAACTTAATAGAACAGCCGAAAGGTAAACAAAATAGAACATAGACCTACGGGCCAGACAATGACCAGTATGGAACAGACGGAGGATTAGCAGAATAGAACAGTCGAAAGATTAACAAAATAGAACAAAGACCTACGGGACAGACATTGAGCAGTATATAACAGACGTAGGATTAGCAGAATATATCAGTCTAAAGATTAACAAAATAGAACAGAGACCTATGGGCAAGACAATGAGCATGACAGAATAGACGGATTAGCCGAATAGAACATGCGAAATATTAACTGAATAGAACTAGGGGAAATTAACTTAATAGAACAGGCGAAAGATTAACAAAATAGAACAGAGACCTACAGGCCAAACAATGAGCAGCATAGAACAGACGGAGAATTAGCAGAATAGAACAGTCGAAAGATTAACTAAATAACAGAGACCTATGGGTCAGACAATGAGCAAATTAAAACAGACGAAGGAATTTCAGAATAGAACAGACGAAAGATTAACAAAATAGAACAGAGACCTACGTGCCAGACAATTAGAATTTAGGATAGAAAAATGAGAACCGATTTAGAATTTTAAAAAAATGCCTTTTTTGTAACGGAAATACGAAAAAAAAATCCGACTAAGAAGAGTTAATCCTAGAAATAATGACAAATAAACATTAGTTTATGGTAAAGAAGCAAATATTTACCTTAAGAATATGGATAGACGCCATTAACTGATTTCGAAAGTTTTCTCATGTCATTTTTCACTTCAGTGATGATAATGGTCCGAAAACAAGAATAACAGAATCTTCCCGTATTTCCCATACTCTCTGCTGGGCATTAATGGGCTAAGGACGGCTGCGTTTCCGCAGACCCTAAATTGACACAGTCAAGGTTCATCTTATATTTATTTTCCTAAGAGTCTGGATGTAGAAGTGAAACACAAACATCTTAACGTAAGCCCCTATTGGACGACACCGTAACACCGTGAAGTCGCTTCGGGTTCCACCTATGGCTTGCTGAGATTAGTCGTTCTATTCGAGGACCGGTGGAGAACTTGGGCGTGTCACCACCAAACAGCCTGCAGATTGAAAGAGGATTCTTCTGGTAATCAACAAGAACTTGTTCAAGTGTACAGTCGAGAATCTAGCGTTAAATTAAAGTCTAGGAACGCAGTGGAATAGACTGCAAGTCTCATTTATTTCCAGTCCTTTGGGGTTTTCTGAACTAATGGATTTCTCCAGCCATTAAAAAATATCACAAACACATTAACAAAAGACGAATCCTCTTTCGCAGAAAACAAATGTAAATCTGCGTATTTTGGGAGATTATAATGGCTTGCTAAAGAAAAATTATAGTAATTTGGAGAGTTACATTTGAATTGAAAACAGAGATAAAACACTATTCAATGCTTTAAGGCAGCGATTCTCAACTTGATGTACACGTACCCCTTGGTGTATGTGGCTGTCCGGTTGGATACACGCAAAAATAATGTTAGTACCTATAATAAACACCTAAAATAAAAATAATGAATGTGCGTATTTTGCGTAAATCAACATATTTTGGAAGCTTATAATGGCTTGCTAAAGAAAAATTATAGTAATTTGGAGAGTTACCTTTGAATTGAAAAAATGGAGGACATATGATTTTCAAACATGTGATCAGGCATAAGTTTATGTATCAAAGCAGCACTCAGAAATAAAACAGTATTTAATGCTTTAAGGCAGCGATTCTCAACCTGATGTACGCGTACCCCTCGGTGTATGTAGCTGTCCTGTTGAATACACGCAAAAATAATGTTAGTACCTATAATAAACACCTAAAATAAAAATAATGAATGTGCGTATTTTGCGTAAAACAGCATATTTTGGAAGCTTATAATGGCTTGCTAAAGAAAAATTATAATAATTTGCAGAGTTACTTTTGAATTGAAAAAATGGAGGATATGTGATTTTCAAACATGTGGTCAGGCACAAGTTTATGTATCAAAGCAGCACTCAGAGATAAAACAAAACAGTATTTAATGCTTAACGGGAATGATTCTTAACCTGAGGTATGCATACCTCTGAGGATACGTGACTGTCTGGTTGGGAGTGCGCAAAATAATATTAGTATCTACAATAAACACCTAAATTAAAAATACTGAACGTAATAAGAAAAATCGAAAATAAAACCTGTAACTGTTATCAATTTTAGTCGTTTGATTAATAATTGTTAAGGTAACTTAAGAACATTACTGCGTAACAAGAACTTTTTGTGTGTGTGTGTGCTGGCGGATGAGGAAGAATGGCTATGAGGGAAGGGGGTGCTCATAAATTAAAAGTTTTTCTCAAGGGGTACTTGAGAGAAAAAAAGGTTGAGAAACATCGCTTTAAAGTTATCTAATAATACAATTGATTGACTTTTAGCGATGTCTACCGGGTTTGAAGCCAAGACCTTTTGTTTACTATGCCTATATTCTACCTTTCGGACTAAAGTAATACTCAAGCCCAAACAGTTTTATCGTGTATATGAAGTGTTCACCGCAGTATCATCTCAGTGAGTCGGACGGAAGTTCGAACGATCAAGTGAAGTAGTGGTGGTTGGATGGAGATGGCGCTACGAGTCGTTCAGAAGGTTGCGTTATGTTCGCCGTCGAAGGTCACCAATATAGCGAAGTACGGTATATCGGATTTGAATCCACGACATTTCGCTTGCTACGCTGATGCTCTAAGGCTCGGGGCTAAAGTAATATACAAGCCCGAGCAATTGTATCGGGTATTTAAAGTTACCACCACAAACTCATTGAATGGCGCCCAACACTGTAAATACATACTGATTTTTGAAGAAACTTTCTAAACAAAACAGACGCCTGCTAAATGCTCTGATTAAATATTTCGTCAAATTGAAGAAATTAATTTTGTTGTTTTTTCACATTTTTTTTCGTCAAAAATGAGGACGATTTCGAATAAAAATTGACGGCTTGACTCTATCTAATCAAGGATTTCTTGGTCCGATGTCCCGCGCACTATTGATCGAGGCAGAAAAACATTTTTGGGTTGTGCAATATACAACCAAGAACTAAAATGTAAACTGAATGAACTGATGCCACCAGAAAAGAATTGGAGTAAAATACTTGCATTAAAAATTTGAAGATTCTTGTTTCGTCAAAAGTTAAGTGATTCAATGACGAAACAATTATAAAAATTGATGAAAGTAGCTTTGACAATCGGGCAATTCATTTTTTCAGCCATTCATTTTTTTTGCTGATATTGGCAACCTATATAACGATTTATAACATACTATTTTTTCAGAGACTCTTCATGTAACTATGAAGAAGTTACATCATGAGTCTCTATGAAGAAGTTAATGTATTTAACACATATGAAAATTTAATTATTTTTTCTAATTCAAAAATATTTCCAAGAGTTATTACTACAGTTATATCACAAACAACGCCAAAATTAAATGCGCTGATAAAAACTAATCAAACTTTTGTGGTCTTCTTTGATCACAAAAATTTACAAATTTAGCTCAACACAATTTACAATTATAACTAAAGGAGTGGTTCCCAAGCGGACCACTAGTGAATCAAAAGTGGTCTGTGGAGCTGTTGGCCAAATTTTCAGAAACGTTTTTTAAAGTAGGTGTTGCCGAAGATGCTGTATGCTTTAAGAATCTAAACAAGATACATATTAAACATTATCTTAGTCTTAAAAAAAACAATATAATGTATTCAAAATTTATTTGCTGTTACGGAAATGAAATTTCGTGCATTTTATTTTTGTATTTTGATAAATTACTGCATCGATTAACCAGAAATGATTTATTTAGATTTTGTAGAAGAAAGCAACAAGTATTGTCAGCCTGCGGATAAATTTTATACATTATTATATTGCAAAATGTCAATTCAAATCCTTTCTAATTTTTTTTGATGCTTTGAAAGGGTGTTACTTTCATTTCGATTCTTTCTTTCAAATAAGTATCAGTATAAGTAAAATACATTTGAAAATTTGCTTTAATAATTAAGTAGTTGCTTGAGAAAAAAAGTAAACCATATGTTATATTTTTTTCTTAAATAAGCGTATTTCTTTGGTAAATAAATCACCAAATTTTTTTTAATGGTACAAATGGGGTTTCCCAACTTGTCGAACTTAAAATATTAATTCACAAAAAAGTTTTCATTTTTATTTGATGTCGATTGGTTAAACAGAAACTGAATTATTAAAGCTAAATTATTTTACTTCCGATTTTTTTAGCATACCTTTTTTTAAAAATGTTTTTTTTTTATTATAAGCCCTGGTAGTGGAACGAATAAAGCACTGGACTGCGATGCTGAGGATCGGGATACGATTCTCGATAAAATTCATTTGCAATCGTGCATATATTTGATGTTTCTGAATGACCATTGATTGAAAATGATTTACGTTGTATTATATATTAATGGCAAGTTCGTAAATGAGGTAAAGCAGTCTGTGAACGCAAGCTTTTACTCATTGTACTCATTTTGAGTGTATGTCTTTTTTTAAATTGATACTTGTGTTTTCGGAGCCATGATAAGCATCTAATATAATCAAAAATTAGTACATTTTACTTATTTTCAAGTAAAGTAGAACTCCAATGATCCGAATCAATTAGGACCAGAATCTATCCGGAGAATCGAATATCCGGAGAATCGGCTAATTCACGAAAAAAAGGTTATTTCTTAGAAAAATAACGAATTTCGCTTTAGTATGTAATGTAATTTAATGACTATTAAAAACAATGTCATTCACCGATAAGAAACTTGAATACGTAGATTTTGCGGATTTTTTCCCCTCAAAACGATACGTTTCCGGATAATTAGCAATCCACTTTGTTTAATCCGGATAACTGGAGTTCGGATAATTGAAGTTCTATTATACCTATTTTTAACAGCAGTGTCCTTTATTCCACTGCCACTCAAACGATTTTGGTAATTGTAAAGTTGTGTTCATTGTTTCAATAATTGCTTGTTCAAAAATTGTTCATTGTTTCAATGATAATTTCAAATAATTGTTTTCAAGGTGTGCACTTCTATATTTTTACCAAAAGTTCAATTTATTGTAAAGAGATAGCTTTCAATGCATAAAAACATAAAACATACATACATTTTTTTTTATAAAAAATATTGTAAAATGAAGTATTTTCATAAATTAAAAAAATTGAGTACATTGATGGAAAAACTGGAGATTCCTAGACGTGATATCACGTCCATGAGCGCCAGATGGTTAACATATCCCAAAGACTATAGATTATCATACATCAATTACACTATTTTCTAGAATCCCAACATCGTCGCACTCAATCAAAACATAAGTGCGATTATCTTCGCTTTAATTTTTCATTCACGATACTACAAGAACATCGTTTTCATAGAAACCATGCCTCGGTTTCACACAGTACCTTCTTTCCCTATATAGCGACACCTGTTATTCACACTATTAAAAAAATAAGGAATCGCAATACGAATATGGAAGTATTCGAGCAACCTATTCTAGAAGGAATTTCCAACCGAGCGTGACTTGAATGTCTCGAAACACCTCTTGTATATAGCATTGTTATAGATTCCTTTTACACTTGACGTATCATTAGAAAAACTAAAAGCTCCTTTTAGCTATCCCCACTTTTTTTGTGTTGGAGAAGGCGATTTTCAGTGGAACAGTTTTTAGTATTTAAGAAAATCTTAATAATGTTGACGATTTTTTTTTATATAAAACGATGCGATTAATAAGATTTATAAGTGCGATTATCTTCGTTTCATTTCCATTCACGACACTACAAGAACCTCGTTTTCATAGAAGTCATGCCACGGTTTCACACAGTACCTTATTTTCCTATATCGCAACACCTGTTATTCACACTATAGAAAAAATAATCAATCGTAATACGAATATTCGAGAAACTTATTCTGGAGGGCATTTTCCAACCGAGCGTGACTGAATGTCTTGGACATCCTCTTGTATACAGCATTGTTTTAGATTCACTTTACATTATAATAAAAAAAAATTAAATACTCCAAAATTATAATAAAATTGCGCACAATATTTTATAAACAAACAGTAATATGAAAATAATGGCCAATAGAACACAAAAATTAAACAATATTCCAAAATTCAAAAATAGTACTGCATTAAATAATATTTAAAGCGCATAAAACAACTAGAACCAATAACCAAATGTTCTAAATAAAATTATTTTTGAATTGCGCTGTCTTTAACTAGTTATCGTAGCTACCAAATATTTTGCCAACGTTAAAGAAAATTTTCTAAGCAAAATTTAAAATCGTTGAAACCAATTACATCTTTGTTTACATATCTATAATTCACTTAATTTTCCCGAAAATATAAACTGAATATTTCTAAAAATCGTACAACCAATCACAGTTCGTTGAACTCTTACATATTTTAACCAATCGACAACCGTAAAGCAATTGCTCGGCGATATTGCACCTAGAAAGCAGACTAGGTACTTCCCTAGAGTTCACTAGATGCGCACGCATCCGTAGACGGATAAACAAAGCTTTAAAATGCCACATTTAGTAGTTAATCGCCTTAGCGAGAAATCCCCCCAAACCCGACATCTCGGCTCCCTAGTGCCCGTACACCCTCTGCATCACGTACAAGACGTTTTCATGCACCCCACTGCGGCTGTGTCCTCGATACAGCCTCTTTAATTTTAATACATACTGTGCATGACTAACAAGTGTTACACATCGCTTAAAAATTAAATGGAATGAGAAAAAACTTATTTGGGAGCATTAAACGGAAGAGTTACACAAATCAATTCGACAATATTTCCAAACGACATTTTGAATAGCCGGAGATGTAAGTAAACGCATCGCCGTTCCCGAAAATGTTTTATAACATGTAAGATCAAAGTTTATCCAATCACAGTCAGAAACTGGTTGGGGAAGGTCGCAGATGTTGTTGTTTTGCTTCAAAGGCATTACTTGAAAAGAAAAAAATATTTTTGTTAGTGCCTTTCATTCTCCGAAGTGTCAAGAATAACGACTTTTCGGTTCGAAATTATCTCGGAAAGATAATTTCGTATCAACAACGACCAGGACACTCGTGCTATTGATTAAATTGTATTTAGATTGATATCTCTCCACAAAGCGAAATTGCGTACAGGTATACTTCGATCTTTTATCAAAAATCAACTATCTTTTATCAACAAGAAGTATACCCTGAAGTGAAGTTTTAGATGAAAGGCTTTTTCTTATCGTTGGACATATCGCTAATAAAATGTTCGTAGAAATAATAGTAAAAACTGCCAAACATTACTGATGGCTGTATACTAAATTTTTTTTTATATTAATAGTGCAGAGGAGGTCATTGTAAAAGTCAATCTGGAAATAGCGTGAATTTTATGTCAATTTTCAAATCTATTATAAAAAGAAAATTAGTGAGTAGTGCAAAATTTTAGAATATTATTAATATAATATTCTTGGAATTTTTTATACAGGGTGTATGAAAAATATCTTTGCAACTGTGATACACAATAAAACATAAAAGAATAAGATAGCTAAGCCATGTTGCTTGTCATGCAACAGCAACACATGAAAAGGGATTTGTACGCAGTTTCCTTTTACTACTTCACTCTTAAAAGATTTTTTTTTTTAAATTTTATGCAAGAGGGGAAGACAATTATATTAATGAAACTTCATTTACAATTAACAGTTTACACAGTCACATACATTCAATAAGGGACACCATTAATTATTTGTAAGATATCCAAGTGATAGTTCAATTCTTCTTAATAACGCTCCAGCATATACAAGGGAATGTTTGCAATTGCAACTGTGATTCTTGTTTTCAAATCATCGATATCAGCCACTGGAGCACGATACACGTGGTCTTTAACCCTGTGACGCTCAAGGCCGTATAAATATGTCCATGGATCTCCAATTTTTCAGCAACGCACCAAAATTTTAAATTCATAAAAATAATCTTTTTTAATACGTTTTTTGTTTAATTTAAAAGTTTGAAGTACACATTACGAGGTATATATTTCTAAGTAATTAATATATATGTGTGCGCGTGCGTGTGCGCGTGCGTGTGCATGTGCGTGCGTGTGGGTGCGTGTGGGGTTTGTAAAGATAATTCTTATTCACTATATATTATTTTCCAAAAATATACTTTATATAACTTTTCACGAAAATGACTACGCAGCATTGCACTAGACTTTTCAAAATTTTACAATTATTTCTGAATAATGCTTTTACTTTTGCCCTTTTCAAAGTGCTTTTTGTATTCTATATATATCTACTCTATTTTCGTATGAAAAATTGCGTGATTTTTCAATATTGTATTTTTTAAACAGTTTATTTTATTTTGAATCTAACGACACCAAAATTGTATTTCTAAGTTAAATACATCTAATTGTTTTTTGAGAATCAATATTCAGCTTTGGTTAAAGATTGCCTGAATATGTAACTTTGAACTTATTTTTCCCAGTGATGACTTTTCATGTTTGATCAAGTTTAAATTGATGTAAGTTCAGTTCTATTTGAAGAAACTACTTACTGATTTGCTACAAAGTATTTTCAAACATATTATTTTAAGTTGTTTTTTGGGATTAGAAATGTTTCGATTATATGTTTAAAAATAAAATAGTTTGACCAGGGAAGTTAGTATTTTTTTTTTCGATATCAATTTTCAAAAACATTCTTTTGCAACTAAGAAAAATCGGTAAAGACAGTTTAAACACTTTTTTTTGTTTCTAAAAATCCAAAATTATTGTCTTTTAAAAAATATTTTCTTGACTTGTATCAAAAATAAGAAAGATCACTTTTTTGTAATTTTTTTTAAAGAAAAAAACTATATAACTTTTTTAAATGTTTGACCGTGTGATTATGCTAAGATTCTTCGCACACATATGTGAAGAAAAATTATAAATTTATTTCTAATATTTTACAATGCTCATTAATGCAAGTTATTATTATTTTACAATGCTCATTATTACAAATTATTATAATTATTTTACAATGCTCATCATTACAAATTATTATAATTATTTTACAATGCTCATTATTACATATTATTATAATTATATTTTACAATGCTCATTATTACAAATTATTATAATTATTTTACAATGCTCATTAATACAGGTTATTATTATTTTGCAATGCTCATTATTACAAATTATTATAATTATTTTACAATGCTCATTATTACAAATTATTATAATTATTTTACAATGCTCAGACATTGTCTGGCTAAAAGGTAACAATTGCTCGAGAATTAGTGATATCTGCACAATTAAAGAAAAAAGTTAAATGTGTCCCATACCCCCTTAGTTAATTATTAGTAGTTATTTAATTTTCCTAAGTTAGTTAACAACTAGTTAATCAAAATATTTCCATCCCAAAAATGTACCGTAAGAGCAGGATCACACTTGCATTGTTTTCCGTATTTCGGAGAGTGAAGTATAAAAATCCATGGCAAATGTCGACGATCGTAGATTATAATAACAAGATTTTCTCAAATGTAAAGAAACGGATTACTGATCATTTCCTAAGTTCGTCTAAGCTTTTTTCGCCTATTGTTTTGGTAACATCCAAATGGCAGGTGAAAAAAGTAATTATATATATCTTTACCAAACGCCCGTTTATTACACTTTATTCGTTAAATATATATTCTTAAAAGAAAGTGAAGTTCTAATTTTAGGGTTAGCTTTCCAAATGGCGACCGATGTAGAAAAACCTCTCTATTGTATTACAAGTTTAAAAGGAAATATTAAAATTAATATTCAGCTGGTTTCTAAATACTGGGAAATGGGAATTAAAATTTCATTATATTCAAATCTTCAGCTCATTATAAATACACTTCTGACACGCCGCGCCGCCGTGAATGTTATTTTGAAATGGTAAATAGTGTTGAAATTATGAAAGCGGCAAAATGAAAGTGTTTGGAATGGGCGGGAATGTGGTTCCATTGTCAATTATAGCAAACGTCACTGAAATTGTGTTTTTATTAAATAGAATTCACTCGTGCTCTGAATCTTTAAATTAATAAGTTACAAGTTTCCGCAAAGCTTCTTTTCCTGATAATATTTAAGAAAAGCCCTTCGTCTTTTAGATTCGATTTTTCGATATATTTTTTGATAGATTGATTGATTTTGAAGATTTTTTTAATATATTTTTTGACAGATTGATTGATATTGAAGATTTTTTTAAATTTATTATTTCACAGAATCGCTGAAATTGTTTTAAATTTCTATTTCATCGTTTTGTTATATGTAGCAGAAACTGGAAGAGTTAAAAAAAGCGATTTTTTCCCTCGTTCTAAATTAAAAAAAAATCAGTTGTAATTTTTAAGGACTTTCGGTTTTGTGTTGCATTTTTGCTATATATATATATATATATATATATATATATATATATATATATATATATATATATATATATATATATATATATATATATATATATATATATATATATATATATATATATATATATATATATATATATATATATATATATATATATATATATATATATATATATATATATATATATATATATATATATATATATATATATATATATATATATATATATATATATATATATATATATATATATATATATATATATATATATATATATATATATATATATATATATATATATATATATATATATATATATATATATATATATATATATATATATATATATATATATATATATATATATATATATATATATATATATATATATATATATATATATATATATATATATATATATATATATATATATATATATATATATATATATATATATATATATATATATATATATATATATATATATATATATATATATATATATATATATATATATATATATATATATATATATATATATATATATATATATATATGCAATCCTGTTATACGTACTCTTCAATTTTATTTATTTAGTTATTGCAGGACCTATTCTAAGCAAGATCTACTACTGCCCAATTGATCAAAAAATTGACAACTGCCCAATTGCTTACAAAATTGACGACTGCCCAATTTTTCAGAAAATTGACGACTGCCCAACTGGGATCAAATGATCAAAAATTTTAAAGTAAACAATTAAAAAAATTCATTTGAAAGTAAAATTTTAATATTTTTAATGTATGTACTTGTTTTAAAAATTCTTACAAAAAAAGTTTTACCAATTTCTTTACTTTCTACATATTTTATACTTGATTTCATTTTATGTCAACAATATTCCGCTTTAACTGTGAGCGATTTTTCAAATACTCTTGCAGCAATTTTATGTCATTTGATAATTCTTATGATCCCCTTTAAAAACTCAAAATTTAAGTAACGTTCAGAAGACGTTGTTGTTGGAATCGTTTCATACATAGAGAGCCCAATTGGTGACAAAAGATTAAATTTGTATAAATAGATTAACTTTTGTATAAATAGATTAATATTTGTATAAATAGATTAACTTTTGTATAAATAGATTAACTTTTGTATAAATAGATTCACTTTTGTATAAATTCTTTCTGTTTAGAGATTAGAAGATTTAATAAAATAACAAGTATGCAGATTTCCCTAACCGATTCAATTGTATATTTTCAATTTAACCATCAACTCCAATTTCTCAGATTGCACGACTGCCTTTTTCCGACTGCCCAATTAAACTACAACTGCCTGTGAAAATAGGTCTTGAGTTACTGGTGAATTTCTAACTCATTAACACCTTCTAAAATTTCAACAACAAAAGAGAGTTGTATATTTAAAACTAATTAGTCATGGATGGCAAAAAAAATATCTACGGTGAGCTCTCTGAATAAAGACTCTACAGAACGGTTTAATCTTTTAAAAAATAAATTAAAACGGTTCAATTTGTTTGTGTATCAATTTCAGTTGAGAATCTTTACTCACACTTGAATAGGATAGTTTCAGGCTTAGAATTTACCCTAAATACGTTAAAGCAGACGCCTTTAATACACCTTCTGATCTTTATATTCTTCTATATCCTTCTTTATATTTTGCTATGATAGACATCGAATGTATTCAAAAATGAGTACATTTTACTTAATTTTGAATACCTATTTTTAGCAGTGTAAATACCTATTTTTAACAGTGTAAATACATATTTTTACCAGTGCAAATACCTATTTTTAAAAGTGTAAATACTAACAGTGTAAATACCTATTTTTAACAATGTAAATACCTATTTTTAAAAGTGTAAATACCTATTTTAACAGTGTAAATACCTATTTTAAACAGTGTAAATACCTATTTTAAACAGTGTAAATACCTATTTTAAACTGTGTAAATACCTATTTTTAACAGTGTAAATACCTATTTTTAACAGTGTAAATGCCTATTTTTAACAGTGTAGTTAAGCATTTCCGAAATTTCTATTTTCGTAATGCAACATTCAAAATAATACTTCTTAATTTTGTTTTGCACTAAGAAATACTTCATTCCATCTCCCACACGCTTCAAAACTAAAAAACGTAAAAGACGCATTCTAAAGTTTTTTTATACACTTTTAATATGAATAATTGGTCGATATCCATTATTCATGATTCATGATATCCATCATTCCATACATATTCATGATGTCCTTTATTCATGACGATGGTTTCGATATTATCAAATACTATTAAAAGAGCTAAAATGGTGCATTTGTTTGTAAAAAAAATATTCCATAAAACGGTTTTAAAGATTTTCAGGAAAATTTGGGTATTACCATTTTTGGTGTGAAAATTAATAGGTTTCAACTTCGAAAAAAATCCTTTAGAGTTTGAAATAAACAGATTAAAAGTTTGATTTTCCATTAAAAATTATTCAAAATACATTATTGATAAGAGTGAGTGGTAGTGCAATAGCAGTTAAACGTTAGAGTTGTTTAAATTTACAGGTATTTCCATCTTTAAGGGGGAAAATTCGATTTGTGTATGGATTTCAATTTAATAAAAATTAATCCATGGGTATTTTTCTTTGCATGTTTTTGCAAGAAATATTATTGTTAATAATAATTTTTTACTCGAAAATAAATCTTTAATTTTATCATCAGAAATAAATGAAGAAAATATCGATGTAGAGTAGAACTCCAATTATACGAACTCTATGTATCCGGATCAAACAAAAATCCCCCCCCCCCCCCCTTAATTTGCCCAGTGGATAAAGGCGTTCGGCTAGCAATCAGAGCATTGCGAGTTCGAGGCCGACTGATGGACTTGACAAAGAAAAGTAAAAAGATAGTGATTTTGAGATCGGTGGGTTGCCATCTTCGGTATTAAAATACTAGGAAGTTGTCGAAAAATACCCAACAAATTATACTGGCGTGTATACGGGACTGGTGGACGATAAATCTGATCAGAGGATAATGTCCTGATGTCTATTTCAGATTGCTTCGGGTGCCATGTCAGGTGTTGTCCTCGTCTACAACCAAAAATACGAGGCATCGTTCCAGGGTCTTTCCTTCGAGATAGGCCTCGAACCGTAGCCAATAGTTCAGCTCTCGTGCAATGTTTATTAACCAAACCAAAACATTCAAGATAGGCCCCGAACCGTCGCTAATATCCCATTGTGCAGCTCTAGTGCGCCGTTTTTTAACCAAACCAAACCGGATCAAACAAAGCAAATGGCCAATTATCCGGATTGTTTTGAGGTTTGGTCTGGTTAATTTACGTCGCACTAGAGCTACACAGTGGGCTATTGGCGACGGTTCGGGGTATATCTCGAAGGAAAGACCCGGGAACACATACACATTCACACACACATTCATACATGCACCTCGTTATTTTGGAACCATGGTCAGATGACGAGGAAACACCTGAACTGGCACCCAACGCCTTCAATAGACGTCGGGACTATGGACCTCGATCAGATTTATCGTGCACCAGTCCCGTATACAGGCCATTAATTTTTGTGGATGTTCTGGACGACTTTTCTAGTATTTTGTAGCGAAGCTGGTAACCCTCCGATCACAAGATCACTACTTTTTTTACTTTTCTTAGTCAAGTCCGTCTCACAGGATCGAACCAGGAACCCTCTGATTCCCAGCTGACGCCTTTATCCACTCGGCCACGGAGGCCTGGATCGTTTTGAGAAGAAAAAAAAACAGGAAAATTCCCAGTTTAAGAATTTCGTATCGGTGATTAATATTTTTTTTAATCGTCATTAAATTACATTACATTCTAAAGCAAAATTCGTTTTTTTAACTAAGATATAACCTTTTTTCGGGAATTATCTAATTATCCGAATATTTGATTATTCGGATGGGATCTGGTCCCAATTGGCCCGGATAATTGAAGTTCTATTGTAATTTAATTAAAAAAGCGTTTACATTCTGAAATATAGAATGAAAAAATTCTAACCAGTTAAATATATATTTTTACTTATTCTTTTGCTTATTACAATAAATTTGTTAACAAATTAACAAAAAGAATATGGAATTTTCAAAGCCAAAAATTTTCACGACAAAATTATTCTCTCAAATTGATTAGTTAAGGTTAAGTATATATTTAGGAAGGAAATTTTCAGTGATCTAAATGTAAAGTGATAATACTTCGCTAATTTTAGATGTTTTTGATTAAATTTAAAATAGGTTTCTTTCCGACAAAGAATCAATTCCCATTTTAATTATATAATTGTTAAATGTTGAGTAAATTTACCTAATCAATTTCTATCTTTCGCTAACTGTTACTGATATTCAGTTAATTTACCTAATCAATATCTATTTTTCGCTAACTGTTACTGATGTACAGTTAATTTACATAATCAATATCTCTCTTTCGCTAACTGTTACTGATGTTCAGTTAATTTACCTAATCAATATCTATTTTTCCCTATCCTGTTACTAATAAAAAATATTTTCGACATCCTGTTGATTTTTATTAAAATCTGAATAAGAACATACATAGAATACTGAAATGAATTTAATTAGCGATATATAATAATAATTTCTACACCAATAACGTTACCTTCTTGGTAAATTCTACTCATTTTGTGCATCATGTGCAAATATTATTTCGAATTCATATCGAAACATGTGAATTACTTTTCTAGTATTTAGACCAGGACAATGGCGCCGGAACCGGTATGGCAGCTGCCATACCTACTTTAACCCATATAAAGTAATAATATGATACCTATATATTTAATAAATGATGCGTTGGGACTGTGAATGTGTTGCATTGTTTTCTGTCGCCGCGTGATGTCCCTGTTGGTCTAGCAAGGACTGCTCTATGGCTTTGGAAGTGCTTTGAGTATTTACCATCGTCGGCCGTGTACTGAGGAAAACATTGAGCTCTAAGCCTCTGTGCGAGCTGGGTTTTCCCATAGAGTAATAATACAAATAGAGGAATAAAAATGCTGATTTCCGTGTGTCCATCATTGAAACCACGTGATATGTGGAAATGTCAATTCATTCATGCGCCAATATTACTTGGCAGGCCTTGGCGACTTTAAAAACTAAACGAGGTCGAAGTAATTGAAATATGGTTTTGTGTTTAATTTTGTATTTAAATATATTTTTTTTGAACGAGTGGCACAATTTAAGGGGGTTTAACAGATATATTAAGGAGATTTTTCTTACTTTGTACTTTTGAAATAATTGCATTACGTTTTTATGTAAAAAATTTACCATAAGCGAAGTTCTTTCAATTGTTATTTTGTATACTTCAATAAGAAAATATAAACAATAAAACCTGAGAAATATAAAGAGTTTCGCTTCTTCGAGTATTGAACACAAATAAAATATTTTCGTTTCGTTAATGAAGAGGAAATATTTAGCGCATATTGTTTGAAAATATGTAAATACCTACATAAATGTTAAGAAGTTGAATACGGACAGAGCTCCTTATCACCAAAAAAGAAGAAAGTGCGCCAAATTAGAAACTCCTGCAGATGTCTGAACGCCAAATGTAGCAGCGCTATAACCACGTGATGTGGGTTTTTCTTTTCAATGTTGACACCGCGGCCTTACGAGAGTCTGGTATTGAAGGCGCTCTCTATTTCATATTACAACTCTCTGGGTTTTCCAGTAATCCAGTCAAGATTCTGAATGTGCAACCCATATAAAATATTTCAATAAAAGATTCCACAAAATATGTTTAAACATAAAAGAGTAAGAATGAATTTTTTTCTCTATCATACCTCTGTCCTTTTTTTCCCTGCCATACCTCTTAAGACTAAGTTTCGGCGCACTGCGCTAAAAAAATCTTTGATAAATCCTTATACTTGTTTCCAAGAAACATTTAAATGTATTTTTAAATTTGCTATCGAGCTCTTCCTGTACTTATAACTAAATAGTATGAGGAGAAAATCTTTCTAAAATTGATAAATTTACCATGTAATTCTTTATACTAATATTTTGAAAGGAAACGGATCATTTTCAAACATTTTACATTGCAAGTGTTCAATACCTAGGAGGCTTAATGCCAGGATCGTCTGGCCAAAATGATGAACACCTATATTTAGAAATTCGCGTTTTTACACAAAAGTATTGGGGCGGTTGCAAAGTTTGCTTTTTAATCTCTAATTAGAATTGAGAAACAAAAATGTATTATGTAAATTTGTACATGCATCACTGAGGTATAGTCCTCGACTTTTTCCTTTATTTCGACCGCCCATGTATTGTAGCTACACAATATGAGTTTAGAGTAATCAAGATTAAAACTTTGCTAAAATCAAAGATTGAATGAAAGTGGCTCCTTTCGGCTGAAAGAGCAGATCTTCCAGAAAGAAAAATACACTTATATGTATTAAAGAAAGTTATTTTCATCAGTTTTAATGAGTTAAAAGTTTCTCTTTTTTTAAAAAAGTCGCTATATTAATTTAAATTTGCCGGAATATACAAAGTTTATTAACTTTAGTAAATAATTTATGTTATATTCTGATAATAGTAAATCAAATAACTCAATGTCAGGAAAACACCTATCTGTTGTGATCGTTTTACAAATATAAAAAAGCTTTTAAAGCTTTTAAAAAAGAGGCTGCCGATTTTGCTGATAAAGCATTCAAATCAAAAAGGACTGTAGAAGCACTTCACAGTAAAGTAAAAGATATCTTTTGTAAAACAAAACCTACAGATCAGGTTTGTACTGTACGTAGAAAGAAGAGGGAAATTAAAGATTTAGACAATCTTCCAGTGACCAGTGGAGCAAGTAGGGAAACTTCATTTATATTATTACCTTAAATGCTTAAAGTTATTAATTTTTTCCAAATAAAATGCAACATGCGAAATTAAATTGGATTTTTTAATAATTTTCAAATAAAGAAGTGGTAAGCTAATAACCCATATAAGTAATATAGTTAATTAAAATCCAGGTGAAAAATTTTCTTTTGAGACTTCCTTCCCATTTGCCAATGACTGTTATAAAATATTCGGTTATAAAATCAATTTGAACAACATATATTTCAATCTTTCAATTGTAGATGGCAGCAGTAGACACATTTCAGTTAAATGAAGTGATGATTATTTTCTTTCTGAATTTGTCAAAGAAATGCACTCTTATTTCGAATGACATTTCTTTCAAATCATCTTCAGAAAACAATAAAAAAATTATTTTTTAAAATAGTTTCTTTATCGGTGTCACAAATTATGAAAAAAAATTATAAAAGTGACACTTAAGTAAAGTTTAAAAATATTGAGTTGCGCTTACAACATTGTAGATCGTGGTGACATCTATGAAAGATGTTGGAAACTGAAGAGTATAAAATAATTAAAAGTTTATTAACGGATCATTAGTTCTTGAGGATCTCAATCTCACAATTGGCTATTGGTGACGGTAAATATGGTTTAATTTAAAGTCAAAAATAGTTATTTTTACCAGGCGCTATATACTTTACATGCATAAAAGAATAAAAATATGAAGTTTTCGATAGTTTAGATATATACGTCTCCAAACCAAGGACGTATTTCGTACAAACTTGTTAAATTAAAAACATCATAATGCGTCCAGTTTCAATCTTTTTCTTTAATAAATTCTTTTTAAACAACAGTTAGCGGTAGAACCCATACCGAAAAGCCGCTATAAATCGTTTAAATCGTCTCAACACCATTAAAAATGTATACCCAGTTCTCCAAGTTTTTTGAAAAAACTTTGGAATGAACAAAAATTATATAAACCCAGGCAAACTTAATATACCACACTTAATACCATCCATCTAAATAAATATCTTGCCATTGATATATTCTCAAACGCAATTTATTTAGTATCTGACTCACAACTCGGTAAACTCGCTAACTTTACTCTTTTTTTTTTTTTTAATTATTAATCATATACCCAAGTAGCAGCAACATTGTCCCATATTGGCGAATCGATCGACCAATGTCAAATGGTTAACTTTTTATCAATATTGGCTAATATTGCCTAACCGATGTTGGCCAAAATATTGTAGAACGGGGTATTGGCTAACTTCGGATCGGCCAATATTGCACATCAATAATGGCCGATATCGGCTAATATCGTGTTGGCCAATATCAAATGGTTAACCTTTCATCAATTATGAAAAATATTGCCAAATCGATATTGGCCAATATTGGAAAGTGTCATTGACAGATGTCGGTTAATGTTGAGTCGTCCAATAAAATGTTCAACTCTTTCAATATTGGCAGATTTTGGCATCCCTATATATCAATATTGAAAAAAAAAAGGAGACCGCTTTACATTGTCCGACTCGACATTAGCCAATATCGGATATACTGGAAAGCAGCGTTTTACAATATTTATATGTATTGATACAGCTAGTGCAATAAAAAAGTAAAAAAATAGATATTTTCACAACACTTAATTTGTTTACCTAAACTGTTGCATGGTAAATATTGGTTTATAATACAAGCATTACTTCTTTTCATTTTATAACATAAAATTTATTTTTATAACATAAAAATTTATTTTTATAACATAAAAATTTATTTTTATAACATAAAAATTTATTTTTATAACATAACAATTTATTTTTATAACATAAAAATTTATTTTTATAACATAAAAATTTATTTTTATAACATAAAAATTTATTTTTATAACGTAAAAAATTATTTTTATAACATAAACATTTATTTTTATAACATAAAAATTTATTTTTATAACATAAAAATTTATTTTTATAACATAAAAATTTATTTTTATAACATAAAATTTATTTTTATAACATAAAATTTATTTTTATTTTTATAACCTAAAATTTATTTTTATTTTTATAACATAAAATTTATTTTTATTTTTATAACATAAAATTTATTTTTATTTTTATAACATAAAATTTATTTTTATTTTTATAACATAAAATTTATTTTTATTTTTATAACATAAAATTTATTTTTATAACATAAAATTTATTTTTATAACATAAAATTTATTTTTATAACATAAAATTTATTTTTATAACATAAAATTTATTTTTATAACATAAAATTTATTTTTATAACATAAAATTTATTTTTATAACATAAAATTTATTTTTATAACATAAAATTTATTTTTATAACATAAAATTTATTTTTATAACATAAAATTTATTTTTATAACATAAAATTTATTTTTATAACATAAAATCTTTTCATTAGGGATAGATCCCAAACTGTCACTAATAGATAAAATTGTACTTATCTAGTGCGACATTAATTCAACCAACCATATATCGGTAATCGATTGCTTGAAGAAAATAATTTTGTATCTAGGCACATTGTTTACTGATCCATGACAAATGGTCTTGAATGCAAACAGTTACTTTCAAAATATACAAAACACTTGATTAATTTCATTACGTGCTTAAATAGCAATATTTTAATATTCAAAATCAATATTTAATTTTGTTTATCTAATTTAGGAAGTAAAGTTGACGAATGGAGACCAATTAATCATTATTATAAAACATAAGGATAGGCATTTTATGTGAGCATACAGGTTGGTTGAACTAACGTTGTTCTAGAGTAGTGATCCCCAACCCGTGGTCCGCGGACCTCTGGTGGTCCGTGATAGGTTCCAAAGTAGTGTGTGGAAATATTGTCCAATCAGCAATGTTTGTATTTTCGTTTTTTTTTCAAGAAAAATCAGGAATTTTTTCCGATTTATTTCTTTTATATAATAAAAATGTTTGTAAATAAAACAAAATTATTTGCGTCGAAATTCCATTATTACACTTACATATATTTGTTTTTGAAGTTTTTAAATAATTTAACTCCCAAAATAAATACGTCATTTAACATCTGGATGATATTTTTGGTAAGTTTCATTCAAGTGCTTCCGCTCTCAATAAAAAAAATGTCAATAAAAACTTTAAAAAACTAAATGAAAAGGTTTGGAAAACATGTTCTTACCATGTGCAAATCATATTTAAGCACATTAATGTTGTAAACTAAAACACATTTTTTTAAAACAAAGAAAAACTACATGCTACATTTTACTCATTTTTCCAATCGTGAAAAAGTTTGTATCTCCCGAACGGTTTGAGTTAAATATACAAAATAAAAACTGACTGAATCAGTACCATTTAAGGTATAAAATATGTGTGCAGTCTATGGAGTTTTGAGGGCGTGGCCTGAGTTTCCGGGGCAAGCGCAACCAGCGGACCTTGAAAAAGAAAATAAATTGTAGAAAATCAATGGTAAATGATATAAAAAAGTCTAATTGCAAGTTCTGATATATTAATAACCCAAAATGGTATTTGCCGAGTTCTGTTTCTATATTCCTTATAGTTATCTCACAGTAACAGTTTGAAAATGAAAAAAAAAATTATGTGGGCCACACCACCCCATATCTCTTTTAAAACATTCAAAATTTATAATAAGCTACTTAATATAACTCTAAATATATAGTATTTAAATTGGCATTACTACTTAATTATCATTACTTAAAAAATTTAATTATTATTATTATTATTACTAACTTGTAATTATTACCCAATTGTCATTTTGATTTATCGGCAGTATTACTTAATTGTCAATAAATTTATTTATTATATTTAATATCAAACTCATTTTTCAATAACTCTAAATATTTTTTTTTGTTTTTATAATTTACAATTATAGTTTGCAGTCCTTGTCTTTCACTTGTTAACTTCGGCGTCCAGGGGTCCAAGACTGCAGTAACATGTAATCTATAAATCTGTCTATATAGTAGCAATATATTTATATATTTAAAACACCTCCCTAAATTAATTATTTCCAATCCAAATAGATTTACAACCTCTACTTTAAACTTCAAATAAAAATCTATTTTCTTATGTTAGGTTATCTGTCTTGCCATGTTATTTTTACTTGAAAAGCCATTAAGAAATGGATTTCGTATCATTTATTGACTAATTGTACGTAGCTGTCAAAGTCGTTTCACAATTCATCGTAAATCAAACGACTATCTTACTAGGAGCCAAACCAATAAACTCAAGTTCTCAATTTTGCATTCGTAAGGCACTCAAATTGATACATAACTGTTTAAGTAATACATAAATATTCCGTGTCAGGCTAATAAGCAACTAAGTAAATATTTACATAGATTACAGGGACATCGTATTCGTGTTCATTGTCTAATAAATATAAACGGTTGATAATTTATCAAAGTTGCATTAACTAGGAAGATAAAGTTAGGAAGATAACAAATAGGATGCATTTGTTCATGTGAGTAGATTAAAGGGGTTTAGTAGAATGATCCTTATAATCGCTACCAGGCTTACGAAATCAGTATAGAGAAGACTCAAGCTTTCATAAATTTACACATTTGAAGGCAAAAATAATCTCAGAGATCGTCGCACTATGAATAAGCAATTCAGAGCTATCATGAGACTAATGCTCTTTTCTGGTGCCCCTTTTCTTCTGGGGGAAAGACGAACACCGTTCATCCTGAAGTCCTATTGCTGGTTTCTGAATGTTTTCCGAGTCATCAACTTCATTTTTATCGCCAACTTTGCTCATTATTTCCTCCGTTTGAATTCTCTTCTCGTCACCTTTTACGGGTTTAACGTTTGCAGTCTTGCTTCCTTTACTGCGGTTATAGTAAAGCGCAGTGAGATCTTGTCGTGTTTGAAAACCGTCTCCGAGCAAGCCTTGGCTTCTACACCTATGAAATGGAAACTGTATCTTCTTTTATCATGGCATGTCTTTGGTATAACATTCGTCACTACATTCTTTGCAATGGCAGTCATCAACCAAGATAGTTTAGAAGAATTACCATCCGTCATAGTTATCTGTGGGTGGGCTTTCCAGGACAGAGAACGAGAGGTACTACTGATGTTCATCAAGTTTTCCATGACTTTTGCTATCTGCTCCAACTGCGCAATGTGTAGTTCAACAATGGTTCTAAGCTCTACATCTTACTACTATCTCTCTGAGGCTGTGTCGAGATTCGGGCTTGTTTTGAAGAGACGGTTTGAGAAAGGGTGTTTCGACCGAATTTCAATGGTCGAAAACATTTTAAGTTTCCACAGAACAACTATTATGGTAAGGAAAATGGAAGATGCTTTTTCCTGTAGCATGTTGTTTCTATATGGAGCAGCTGTCACCTGTTTCTTTAACGCCCTCAGCGTGGCTCTGTCTTCAACTTCAATCCCGACATCTGCTCATAAGCTCTATTTATCACAGTATATTTTCGCAGCTCTTATGTTTTTTGCTACAACGTTCGCTTTCTTTCTGATGACTTTTTCCGGGAGCCGAGTGACCTCTAAGTTCAACAACTTACAGGATTTTCTCATTGACTGCTCAGGAAGGGTGGCTCAAAATTGCTTGAGTGGGAATGAGATGATCAGTTTCACAATTTTAGCCCAATGTATAAGAACTTCTGAAATGCATTTGACAGGCGGGAACATGTTCGTCATCCGCAAAGACCTTATTTTAAACGTGGCTGGTGTTATGATTACTTACGGTCTATTGATATTTCAGCTGGATAAAACGTCCTAAAAAGAACGATGAGTTGCAATCTGAGTGTGGTAACGTAAACAAAGAAATGCTGCCACCAGTGGCGGCTAATGTATAGAGTCGCAGGGGGCCCGGACCCGTCATTGTGTGTGTGTGTGCGTGGGTGCGTGCTTGCACACACACAGCACTTGAACTCTAACAGAGTAGAATGAAGCTGAAAAAACTTTCCCAAATATTGAAATAACAAAGTAAGGTTCAGTTGAGAGATGTTGATATTTCAGTTATACATGCCTGCTGAATACATTACTCTAAAGTACGGAAGTTTGTATTTCGAATATCCTATCATAAAACGGTTTAGACATTACTTTGACTTTTCTAAAAGAGGCACACTTACTAGCACTGAAAGCAGCAATTGAACCACTAACAGAGTAGAATGAAGCTGCAGATTGAACACTAATTACATTCCCAATTATTAAATATGGGCATAAGTAATAACAGAGTAAGTATCAATTGAGAGATGTTGATATTTCCGTTGTACATATACCTGCTGAATACATTACTCTGAAGCATTTTAATTTGTATTTCGAATAACTTATCATAAAACTGTTTAGACAATACTTCAACTTTTCTAAAAGAGACACTTACTAGCACTAGCAGCAATTGAGCACTAACAGTAGTAGTAGAATGAAGCTGCAGATTGAACACTAGTTACATTCCCAATTATTACATATGGACATGAATACTAACTGAGATAATATTGAAAAGATGATTATTTTACTTCATAACGGACCTGCGTTATCTGTAATCCGAGAATAACAATCTAGTAGCGCATTTTATTGCGACTCTCTGCAAAGTGTACCTATTTGATCACTAGACAGAAACTAAGTTATCTATGGCGGAAGTATTATTCGAATTGACTGAATTGTTTTCAGATTAACTTAAATATGTAAATTTTAACCGTTTATATATTTCTCACTTCTATGTATAGGTGCATACTTTTCTATTAATGGAACGCAGTAACGCCATTATAATATAAAATTCTTATTATATGTGCTTGCTTCATGAACAGTTTTTAAAAGGATACCCCTTTACTTATGTCTATCTTGTTCTTGTCAGAATCGATTTATCATTGTTTACTTTAGTTTCTAAATCTCTGAACTGTTTTACATAGTCTACTGCATGTTTAAAAATCTTTATTGTATAGGACTTCGGAATTATTATGGATAAGAATGTAAAATGATTTTGCACTGATGTAATTTCTTTATGAACTATGCTAATAATTTGGAAATCTATTTAGCTGTTTGTTTATTTATAAGCATATGAAAACTTACTCCAATGATAAGTACACATTATACTAAACTATGTGTTTGTTTGTTATAACATTTACTGAACTTATATAGATAAGGTGTATTATAACTTTCTTTATTTTAAACTAATGCATATAAATTCAGTGTAAAGTTTTATAAGGAAGTTGGAAGTACCTTTGTACGTGAATAGACATTGTAGCTTAGGCATATTTCATAAAGCATTGTAACGAAGTACAAATCAGGTATACATTGGCAACAAGGTAAATACCTTTTCTTTTTTTAAATCTAAGCATCAAATTTTAATTTGTGAGGTTAAAATTTAAAATCTCCATATATCAGATTTCGATTAAGAAGTTAATTCTTCTGTTACGTACGCTCTGAAATGCGGTACATTTATACAGGGTTTTATTAAAACACCTTGTAGGAAGAACCTTATTAACTGATGGACAAAAAAATTAAATAAACCACATTTCTTATATGCCCGGTTATAAATTTATCACTAAAATATTATTATATTTTCAAAGATGCTTAATTTAACACAATTATTTTAATTTTATTAAATCCTAATCACTCAGAAATATAACCTATGTAGATTCAACTAAACTAATCTTAAAGATTTACATTGCAAAAAATATCGTTTTTACGGAATAATTACAGCTATAAAATACAATTTTTACTGACTTATTACAGGCTATTAAAAATGATTGTCATATTTTATTTTTTCTTCATAGATCTATCTATATATACCTCATATATCCATTATAAAATGGTCGATTAGACCATTTTAGAAAAACTAAGATGAGTTATTGTGTTTCATATCGTTTAATTTAATTCTTAGATTGTTGTAATTCGTTTTTATGAAATATATACATCATTCTCATGACACTTAGTCTATGAAGATAAATCCATTTTTAAAATGTAATTTAAACAAGTTCTCTCAATAAACTCGTCATTTCATAAAAAGACATATTAAATTTTAGGAGTTAAACTAATTTAATAAGTAAATTAAGGGGGTACATGACACACACATTTTACTTTTTCTTTAATTTTGCAAATACCGTTATATTTTTTCTACATATGTGTATGTAAAGCATATTAACATAATCACATGGTCAAACATTAAAATAATATATAAATTTTCTTTTTAAAAATAAAAAATTACAAAAAGTGGCCTTTCTTATTTTTGATATGAATCAAGAAAATATTTTCAAAAACAAACTATATTTTTACCTTTTTATGAACAAAATAATGTCTTTAACAAACTGTCTTTACAGAAAATTTTAATATTTGCAAAGGAATTTTTGTGAAAAATATTTGAAAAAAAAAATCAATAATTTCACAGGTCAAACTATTTTTTTAAAAATACTAAAAAACAAATAATCTATAATATGAGAGTAAATATGCATATTTTTGTCTTAACCTCTATGACTGCTGAGATTCTATGCAAATGATTTTATAAATCTGCGCTCAATATTAAGTTGCGTCATATAAGTCAATTAAAAAATACGATGAAGGGAATTTGCGCAGAAACGACTACATTGTATTGTAAATTTTGAAAGTAGTCTTTATTTATAGTAAATGCATAATTTGCCTAAATTGAATTTTGATGTCTTCTCAGGTGTAAATAACTCTAAGTTTAGAATAAATATGTTCTAGACCTAATTGCTTTGTTTTATAAAAGTTTAACAAGTTGAGATATTGATAATAATTCTTACGTCAATTCTCTGTGATTCTTCCATCAATTATCTATTATTAAGTATACCTTTATACAAAAATAATAATAATCCCCGCTGACGTTAAAATATCAATGATAATCTTAACTGAGTCCTCAAGTTTCAAACCCAGATAGATCACTTTTAAAAGAAAAGTAAAAAAACTAATTGCATTATTTTTGGAAGAATTTTATCCTCTTTTTGTTTACAAATTTGTGTAAGATTTACAAGTCTTCACCAAATTTTAGTTTTGTATAAGTATTACATTGAAATATATTTTTTTTCCTTTTGGATCAATCTGGTTTTGCAACCAAACGATGGGATCTATCTGGTTTTGCAACTGATTACTGCGCTGAGATTGGTGCGCGTTAGCCTACCCGCATCTTCATATATCTAGTTTTAAAACTGATTTATTTACTTATCTGGTTTTGAAAACAACTGTTACTTTCACAGTGTAAAATTAATATTGTGCAGCTGCTTTAAAATGTTATGACTTCGCCTACTGCTTTTCTATACACGCCTTTCTATACAAAAACTAAAAATAAATGCCATAATCTGAAAAAAATAATAAGTTATCTATCTGGTTTTGAAACTAGAGGGTTCAACTAATCTTAAATAAATATATTCAAAAGGTGTAACCTGAACTATGACAATTTTTATTAAAAACACAATAACACAGTACTAGTAACATGTTGACAGTTTACGCATAGCATTTTCAACTTCCGAAATGCAGATTTATACAAGTCGAACAGATTTCCATTTAGAAACTTCTAAAAGCACTCCAAAGTCAGAAACATGACAGTTCAACAGATTTTTTTTAGTTCTGTTTGGTTGATTCTGTTTGGATTCAACATAGCCTAATTCATAGAATTTATCTAAAGTTTATACTTCATCGTAATAATAGACAAGAAAAGCAGGTCTTATCGACTTTGCATTTCTTGTTCTTCCTTCGCCGCATGGTGCATCCGCAGAATCCCATTCCACTGGAAGTGATGGCCAGCTTCGCGTGATAACTGCTGTAACAGTCATTCTGGTGCACAAGCTCAGTAGCGATATGTCGGAATACATCTGGCACACCTAAGTGTAAGAAGAATAAATTATTACGCCAAAACTGATTTCAGTATTGAAATCGTTAATGAGTCATACATAAAGAGTCTTGGGCACATCCCGTAAAGAGTCGGATACATCGCATAAAAAGTCTCGAACACATCCCATAAAAAGTCTCGGATACATCCCATAAAAAGTCTCGGACACATTCCATAAAGAGTCTCGGACACATTCCATAAAGAGTCTCGGACTCATTCCATTAAGAGTATAGGACATATTCCATTAAGAGTATAGGACACATCCCATAAAAGAGTATCGGACACATTTCATTAAGAGCCTCGGACGCATCCCATTAAGAGTATCGGACACATCCCATTAAGAGTATCGGACACATCCCATTAAGAGTATCGGGCACATCCCATTAAGAGTATAGGACACATCACATATAGAGTATAGGACACGTCCTATAAAGAGTATAGGACACATCCTATAAAGAGTATAGGACACATCTTATAAAGAGTATAGGACACATCCCATTAAGACTCTCGAACAAATCCCATTAAGAGTCTCGGATACACCCCATAAAAAGTATATCACACATCCCATTAAGAGTCTCGGATACACCCCATAAAAAGTATATCACACATCCCATTAAGAGTCTCGGATACACCCCATAAAAAGTATATCACACATCCCATTAAGAGTCTCGGACCAATAATTAATCCAACATAATGAGTCTCGGACACATACTATAATTAATCTCGGACACATTCCATATGTTCACCCTTTCGATGATTCAAAACTGGTAGTTGAACAAGCGCATGATGCAGTATGGCAGTTTCATTGGGGTAATCAAACAAGTGATAAATTGCATTCTACAAGGCCAACACTTAAAGGTTTTAAAAATATAACTTGCAAGAGGAAAATAATGTTATTTTAACGAGACTTCGATTAGGTCACACCCGATTGATCCACAAGCTTTTAGTTTCGGAACCAACACCGACATGTCTCCGGTGTAACTGTATTTTATCAGTTAAACATTTTATGTGTATTTATTTCAACTTTAGGAATGCGAGGTTAAAACATTTTGGCACTGCAAACCCCATTCTAAAAGATTTATTAAATGATGAACCTCACCCCAACTTGTTTGAGTTTCCCTATGACACGAGGGGGGGAGGCGGGGGTTATTAAATTGTATTTAAAATCTCATGAATCCTAACTACACAAATGTTTGGTGCAGCTTATTCAGTTTGGCTATGTGCCATTAAACACCAACTAACCGACCAATCAACCATAAAGAATCTCGGACACATACCATGATTAGTCTAAAAAACATCCCATAATGTGTATCAGATACATTAAATTATAAAGACTAAGAATAGTTTTGAAATATATTTTTCCAAATTATGGAAACTAGTGTTGGGTTGATAATTAAGAACCTCAATTTATAACGTCCACGTCTATAGATATAATTTAATAAATAAAAAATTTCATTAGTCAATTGACGCGTGAGATTCAACTAGTTTTTTATTGGAGTTTTCTTAAAAAAAGTCATATATTTTAGTACTCGCCTACAAACAATTCAAACATGGAATTCATTTTAATAAAATATGCAACTCGTACAGTTAACACATCAACGTATAGATAGCTTATCTCTACAATAAAAAGAGTAAGGCAATTTTCATAAACCCAATAAAAACAGATTTACCACACGTAATATTTATCTTGAGCCACATTTTTTGTTTATCTCAAATTTATACGAGTTTAAAAGGCCAATTTGATTTTTTTTCATTCTCTTCATGAAACTGAAACTTACTTGGCATTGCCACACTTAAACAGATAACGTGAATTTAAGGGTAAAATAATTTACTGTATTTAAATAATTTAAAAACCAATAAAGTTTTATATACATACTCAAATATAAAATACGAATAGTATTCTAAATATTAACTTTTAAAATTGCTATCATTTATATTATTTCTCTAGTAAAGATCCCTTTTACGTCCCTTAGACGCAACGAATATTAACACATGTAGTTTCAAACGAAAGAAAATTTCATGGTTTTTTTTAACAAGCCGTTGATAATGCTGCCATCTAGGGGCCGACAGTTAAACTTTTTTTTCGCACGGACATGCTAGTATAACTTTTTAGTTTTTAAGTTCTTTATTTACAATCAAGGACATGATTTTTCCACAGGTTTACAAAAGAATTCCTTTCTAAAGTCTCAAAACTGTTCTAGTCAAAATAAAAATTTAACTTTTAATATTTTAAAATGAGTTTTGATATGTTTATATAAATCCAAAACTTCTGATTTCTAATAGACAACGTTCTTTCAAGATCAAGTGTCATAAGATGCCAAGCTATGGCTAATTACCTAAGGCTTCTAGTCACACCCTATTTACAATAAATTAAATATTAAGTTATATTAGATACGTGAAAATAAATGTTTTATTTTGAAAACGAGTCATATTCGTAAGCTTATTAACTAGTATTTAAAATGCAAAATGTACACGGCTTTTTATACATATAATAGACATTTTGTTTAATGAAAGTTGGTAAGAATATCTTAGTGTCTACTATATGCAAATGATAATCAAGAAAAAACTTTACAGTGTGTTGTATGTGTGTTGTTTTGTGTGTGTGTTGTTTTGTGTGTTGTTTTGTGTGTGTGGTTGTTGTGTGTGTGGTTGTTGTTGTATGGTTGTTGTGTGTGTGTTAGTTTCTTTTAGTATAAATATCTTATTCCTTCTTTTTTGGGGGAGAAATATGAAAGGGTGATCTAGATGTAAAATGTCAATGCTTGAAGAAAGGCCAAAAAATTAAATATATCGCAAATTGCTTTATCTGGTTAATCATATAACGTAAAATATACATTTACTGAGTAAAAGTTTTTATATTCCAGATACGTTTAATTTAAAAATTACTAGTTTGAATAGATGAAAATATAAATAGGCTGTGACAAAATGATTTAGTATATTACATATCTTAAATCTTTTAAAATTTATTTAATCCATTATTGAACGTTAGTTATACAAATTACGTAAATTAGTATTTTTCATATTTTATCGAACCAATACCGGATTTACCACTAAGCCAACTTGGCCGCGGCGTCGAGTCAAGAGCTCAGGAAATGGGGGGAGGGGGGCGAAATCTAAAGATTTTTTTTTACAGTAGTATTTGTGGAACAGCTTGTTTATTCTTAGCCTTTGATGACTTAGTTAAACAGTTCTAATCTCGGAATACACGAAAAGTTGATATATAAGAAAAGAGCAAACTGTTATTTTAGATTTAGACAGGAAGAGAGGAGGGCGCTCAGAAATTTGAACTAGGACATCAAAAATCTTAAAACGGGAAATGGATCGGACAAGCAATTATTATAAAATACATAAAGTTCTTTTGCATACACTAGACATGTTTTACAGTAATTTTCTGAACCTGATAACTTGTAAGCTGTCATAAATATACAAAAAATTTCATTTCATATCAAAAATAACATATTCATTACCTGAAAGGAATCGTAATCTTGATATAGTGACTTCTGATAAACAATGTATTTTATAACAGCATCTAAGAAAATTACCTTCTCCAGTCGTGGCACATATTTCAAAATATGTTCCCCCTATGGATTCCGCATATTTGATGGCTTCTTTTTCCGTCACTTCTCGCACATCAGACAGATCTTTTTTATTCCCCAGCAGCACGAAAATGCATTCATCATTTGCATTTTGTTGCACACCTGCAAAATTAATTAACCATTTGAAAACTCAATTTGTGCTTCCTATTGTCATTATTCGCAACGCTTCACTCTTAATTCGCATTTTTTATAGAATATAACTCATATTTTTTAAAGAATATAACTCGCATTTTTCAATCTTAACTAGCATTTTTTACGAAATATAACTCGCATTTTTCAATCTTAACTCGCATATGTTATAGAATATAACTCATACTTTTTTAAAGAATATAACTCGCCTTTTTTAATGAAAATAACTCGCATTTTTCAATCTTAACTCGCCTTTTTATAGATTATAACTAACATTTTTTAAAGAATATAACTCGCATTTTTCACTCTTAACTCGCATTTTTAAAGAATATAACTCATATTTTTTTAAGAATATAACTCGCATTTTTTAAAGACTATACTTACATTTTTAAATCTTAACTCGCATTTTTATAGAATATAACTCACCTTTTTTATGGAATATAACTCAAATTTTTTTTAAAGAATATAACTCGCATTTTCACTCTTAACTCGCATTTTTTATAGAATATAACTCGTATTTTTTAAAGAATAACTCGCATTTTTCAATCTTAACTCGCATTTCGTAAAGCGTATATTGAAAGCTCATCTCAACATAATGGCATTTTGTGAGTAATTAAGAAGTGGTTAGAAGTATGTTGTACAATTTGAATGAGAATTGAAAATGGGTTCAAATATACAGAGTGTATAAGAATTATCTTTGCAACTTTAACAGGCAATAAAACCTAAAAGAACTAAAATAGCTATTTTAAGTTGCTTGTACATATAACAGCAATACACAAAGTTTTATTTGTACGCAGTTTTAAAAAAAAAAAGCTTTAATTTTTTTTTTAATTACAAAAACTATTTTTTTAAAAACTGCTTACAAATAAAACTTTATGGATTGCTTTTACATGTAAAAACAACATAACTTAGCTATATTATTTCTTTTAGGTTTTATTGCGTGTCAAACTTGTAAAGATAATTCCCATACACTCATCCTCAGGAGAAAGCTCAGTGCGCTAATGGTTTTGGAAAAAGAACTGCGTACAAATAAAACTTCATATGTTGATGTTACAAGCACAAGCAACATAACTTAGCTATCTTATTTCTTTTAGATTTTATGACGCGTCAAAGTTATAAAGAAACTTCTCATACGCTGTCCATTAACATCATTCATAATGAATCCTAATAAACCCTTCCAGAAATGCCTAAGAAATTCAATAATAGGTCATAATAATAGCAATAGGAAATTCAATAGAGGTATACATACTCTACAGCACATTCGTAAAATAGCAAGAAAATAGGTAACTAAATCACTCATATAAAAAAGTAATAAATGCTTAGAAAGTTTGACAACTATTGTTTGCTTTGCATATTGACCAAACTAAAACGTTTTGTGGAAAACACAGCAGTTAAGTGATTGTTATTTCATTAATTCTTTTTTGATTAGCTATTTTTTTTTTAAATCTCTGTTAGTTTTCCGCGCAACAAATCACTTAAGTCGTTCAGCTCCGTCAGAGGGCTAAGTCGTCGAAGGATTTCCAATTTTTATAGCAATACATAGAAACTTCAAATTCATAAATATATTCGATGTTGAATTATTATTTTTTAAATCTAATGCGTTGGGAAGTTTCATGTTAGCCATATCTAGTAAAATAATAAAAATCAAAATATACAATATACATGCATTGGAAATATGAAGCAAACTCTTTTGCAACGAAAACAACGTTACAACTATGCCTTAGCTATATACTATATACTATGCCTTGGATTGCCTTAACTATATACTGTATAGGATTCGACTCGTATAGCTGAACATTTTATTTGCAATCTACTTATTCCTAAATTAAGACAGGGTACTGTTCGTTAGAATATATATGTTGCTTAGTATGCCAGTGATGGAATAATATGGATTAAGCATTTGCCGAATCCATCAGAGGGTTAAAATATCTTAGCCATGTCCGTTTGAAAATCATAAAGTTGTGTAACTTGTACACCAAGTAAAACAACAACAAAATTATTAGTCTATTACAAGAATTTAACAAACAATTTGCCCATTTAAGAGAACCTTAACAAACCAAAAATAAACTTTCCTTTTCCCTTACATCCAAAACTAATTTGTGTAAAAAGAAATAAACATATGTAGAATTATTCTCAGAAAATAGTTTTCTCTACTGATTGTTCCATAGTTTTTGTTTTCAATTTTAAACTCGCATCTTTGTAAACATGCTTTAGATGGAGTCCCAGCATAAATATTCAAAGAAAAGTTTATTGTGCTTAAAATTTAATATACAACATGTGAATTCTAACTCGCACTTCACCGTTTCCTCACACTTGCATTTTTATGACCTTTTCCTAGTTGCGATTTAACTGTGCAAATAGCTTGACGTGACGCTAATCGCGCATGACGGTCATTTTCTTTCTCCCATCAGATAATCTGGATTAAGTATTTTCCGAGTCCATCCCCATCAAGGACATAGCATGAGTTTTGCTAGCAAGGTTTCAAATCCTTTACAGGGCGGGTGGCCGATATTTAGACCAAAATCCCATGTTAAAATCAAACACTTGCCTTCTAAAAGGTTTAAGAACTACATACTTGTATAAGAATATTAAAATTTTGAACAATCAGCATATTAGAAGGCTGATTGAAATAGCAGACACAAATCTTCGTCTTTTTTAATGTCATTACCTAAAATATCCATAAGGTTTTTTTTTAAAGATACATACTCTTTTACGTTACACAATACTTATGCCCGCAGAAAATATCTGGTTAAAAAATTTTATTATCCGCAAAACAGTTTTACAGTTTCTTTAATAAAGTGCTACGCTGTAAAAAAGGTACTTAAAAATGAGTAGTTTTTCCTACTCTTTTTTTTAATACAATCGCATTGTAAATGAGCAATGACATACTCAAATTTAAATAATCGTACTTTCTCGAAAATGAGCAGTGTGATTTAATATTGCTAATCTGAGCTTCTGTTCAAGCTATCTTAACAAACCGACCTAACAAACTTAAAAATAGTTGTTCAGAGGTATTTGATGCCGATTGCTTAAATGAAAACTGAGTTATTACAACTCAATTATCTTACTTCTCATTATTTTTCCACACTTGTTAACATTCCTTCTGTTTACAGGGCACTGAACTGTGGTGCCCGAGAATCTGGGTTCGATTTTTGGTGTCTTGGTTGTAATTGTCGATATTTATTGGAAGTGATTTGTGAAGGCAGCCTATATCTTCTCTTTTTATTCATTTTAACTCATTGTAGTACCTATTTTTGAGTAATGTCTTCTTCAAAATTGAAACTTATGTATCATTCGGAGCCATGATAAGCATCGAATGTATTCAAAAGTCAGTGCATTTTACTTATTTTTGCGTACCTATATTAACAGTGTGCGGTTAATCATGCTTGATTAACCGTAGCGTGCTTGGGTTAATCAAGTACGCAATCGCCATTGTACGTTGGTAATACTGACTATTATATCCAGTCGATTCAGTATATTTTCCTCAAAGAACACTTTGGATATTTCTTTTTAAAATCCTGTTCACGTTGAGACGCGACGTTATCTATATGTTGTTTTTTATGGATTAACTCTGGATTTTTATGGTTTGAAGTGAATGCACCGTTATTTACGAACTTCCTTCCTAAACAACTAAATCTTTGTTGACTTTACATGCCGACTCTGAAATTGGTTCTAGTTTATTGAGAACTTGACATTGAGAAAAATTTGAACATGCAATAATATAAAAAGCGTCAATGTACTTCACAGGAATGGGATATTTAGCTTTGCGAAAGCCTAACAATTGTCCATTAATTGTATCCACATAAAAAAGTCTTGTAAATGTTATGAGTTTATAATGGATCGATTTTGTTTATACTTTTTAATTTGAAGTATTACAATGTAAATGAAGTATTACGATGCAATTTAAGAAGAGGCTAGATATTCATTGGGGGATATTTAGAAGATTAGGGGATAGTTAGGAGATGGACCAACCTTGTTGGGTCTTGAGCCTGTTGTTGATCGTCAATATTTGTATTTGTATAAGGATGTCATTTTAAATACTTTTTAATTTTGTTTTTTAGCATCTGTAAACTAAGCCCTGCAACCTGTTTTCCGTAGCCAAAACCTATTTTCCGTAGCCCAAATCTATTTTCCGTAGCCAAAACCTGTTTTCCGTAGCCAAAACCTTTTTCCGTAGAAAAATAGGTTATTTCCAGAGGTCAGAGAGAACACTACAGGTTCGTGTATATTTTTTTATCAATTAATAATGCAATTTTGTAGAGAAAATTCATGTATTAAAGCTTTATTTCTCGAAAAAAATATATCAAAAATAGTACAGTAATTTTTAAAATTCGTAATTGAAACTATATTTTGGTTACCTGACAGTTATTTTTTCTCGTAGAAACACAAAATTCAAATTTAGAATACTGGCTGTTCGACCCCGCGTTTCTGGAGAGAAATGTGAGTCTCCCATGACTCGAGCACGCGACCTATCGTTCCGAAGTCGTGTGCGCTATCGACTACCCTACAGACACGTTTTAGCTAGATCTTAGAAATATTTTATTAATATGCTTCTTTATGCATTTTTTTAAAACAAATTGTTAATATTTATGAGATGAACGTACGATTCGTCAATGCTCCTAAGTAATTGTTTACAATTAAAAGACATTAAAACTTTTGTATTTTTGTATTTTTCTCGAATAAGTAAATCCTGTTCTTTCAGACGCATGCGCGTAAAGAACAGTAAAAAGTAGTGATATTGCGATTGGAGGGTTGCCAACTTCACTACCAAAATATTAGAATGTCGTCCAGAACATCCACAAAAAATTAACGGCGTGTATACGGGACTGGTGCACGATAAATCTGATCGGGGTCCAAAGTCCCGACGTCTATTGAAGGCGTTGGGTACCAGCTCAGGTGTTGTCCTCGTCATCTGACCATGGTTAAAAAAATACGAGGCATCGTTCCCGGGTCTTTCCTTCGAGATAGGCCCCGAACCGTCGCCAATAGCCCACTGTGCAGCTCTAGTGCGACGTTATTTAACCAAACTGGTTTGGTTTGGTTAATTAACGTCGCACTAGAGCTGCACAGTGGGCTATTGGCGCCGGTTCGGGGTCTATCTCGAAGGACAGACCCGGGAACACATCCACACACACATTCATTCATACCTGCACCTCGTTATTTTAGAACCATGGTCAGATGACGAGGAAACACCTGAACTGGCACCCAACGCCTTCAATAGACGTCGGGACTTTGGACCCCGATCAGATTTATCGTGCACCAGTCCCGTATATACGCCGTTAATTTTTGCGGATATTCTGGACGACTTTTCTAGTATTTTGTAGCGAAGCTGGCAACCCTCCGATCACAAGATCACTACTTTTTACTTTTCTTTGTCAAGTCCATGACCTGGCATCGAACCGGGAACCTTCGTATTCCTAGCAAACCAATCAGACGCATGCGCTATCAAGAAAAGATATCGTACTGATATCAAGTGACAACATTTTCTGCATAATTTTTTTTTTATAAATCTTGCATTGATGTCAAACAAAGAAAGAATGTAGTAATGCAGCAGTGTTAAACAACATACAGGGAATTCTAAAAATATAGTTTATTGATATGTTTCTTCTAGTTGAAAATAGCTAAGAAAGAAAGTTTCTTCTAGTTGAAAATAGCTAAACAACGTAAATTTAAAAATGCCAAAAATAAGATTTAGAAATGATGGTTTGATTTGGTTAATTAACGTCGCACTAGAACTCTACAATGGGCTATTGGCGACGGTTCGGGGCCTATCTCGAAGGAAAGATCCGGGAACGATGCCCCGTATTTTTAAACAATGGACAAATGGCGACAACAACACCTGAGCTGGTACCGACACAACCTCAATAGGCGGCATGACATTGGACCCGGATCAGATTTATCGTGCACCTGTCCCGTATACGCGCCAGTATAATTTGTTAAATGTTATGGACGACTTTCTAGTAATTTTGTAGCGAAGCTGGTAACCCTCCGATCGCAAGATGTACTTTTTTTACTTTTCTTTGTCAAGTACACCGCACGGGCTCACAATAGCAATCCTCTGATTACCAGCTGAACGCCTTTATCCACTGGGCAACTGAGGGGCCCTGATTAAGAAATGAAAAAATATTGCTAAACATTCGTTGCATTAAAAAAATGAAAACGACTTTCTTCTAGCTAGAAAGATAAAAGTAATTGAGAATCATTCTTGCAAACAATTTTAACTATAAGTGTACATATTCAAATAATAATTCGAAATATCATTGATTTTAAGTATATCTACCCAGCAAAAAAAGTCAGCATAAAACCTTCATCAAAATTTTGAAATTTAAGGTTTTATGCAGGAAAACTGCAGTTTTTTTGAAGATCTATAAAATTAAAGGTTTTTGTTTCAATGTCCTTCATAAAAACTGCAAAAAAACTTCATAAAAACCTTCAAAAAACCTTCAATTTTTAATCATGAAAGGAAAATGCAGATATTTTAAAGGTTTTATGCAGGAAAATTAAAAACTTAAAAAAAACTGCAGGTTTTTGTTTCAATATCCTTTATAAAACCTTCAAAAAACCTTCAATTTGACAATTTTGATGAAGGTTTCATGCTGACTTTTTTTGCTGGGTAATGATAAAACCTAAATATTTTTATTTGATATAACAGTGAATTACTTACTTACAACCCACGCTTCCAAATGATGAAAAGATTCCTTCGATGTTACGTCGAACATGCACATGGCGGCTTTGGTAGCTTTGTAAAAGATGGGCCCCTAACAATAAACACACACTGTTAAAAATAGGTACCAAAAATAAATAAAAATGTACTCGTATTTGATTACATTCGATGCTTATTATAGCTCCAAATACATGTTTCATTTTTGGACATGTACTCAAAAATGAGTACAATGAGTAAAAATGCAGTAGCTTGCCTGGCTGCCTTCATAAATCACTTTTAATATATATCGACAGTTACAACCAAGACTTACCGGGAATCGAACCCATATCCTCAAGCACCGCAGTCCAGGGCCTTATCTGTTAAACTACCAGGGCGACGTGAAGAAGTTATAAACAGACGAAGTGTTAAAAAGGTGTGCCAAAAGAATGGGAAGCCAAATAATTGAATTGTAATTACTCAGTTTCCGTTTAAGCAATCGACGTCAAAATTTAAAAAAAACATCTTCTGAACAACTATTTTAGGTTTGTCAGATCCTTTGTTAATATGGCTTGAGGCTTGAACAGAAACTGATATTAGCAATATTAAATCACACCGCTCATTTTTTAGAAAGTACGGTTGCTTAAATTTGAGTACATCATCACTTATTTACGATGCAATTGTACTAAAAATACGAGTATGTTCAGGTACTCATTTTTAAGTACCTAATTTTTACAATGCAAATGACAGCATTTTCTAAACAATAATCTTTAGACAATCTAAACAATCTCCATTTGCATTTGATGGAATTATATACGTTTTGTATTATACGTTATTATACGTTTTCGTATTATCGTATTATTCGGTTTGATATATATTTTTGTATATTTTAATCATAATATAGTTTAAAAATGTCCGGTGTTTATGTGAAAAGCTTTTAAGTGGAACTCATGTAAGAGTTAAGGAAAAAACATTCATTTTTAACGCGAGTTATTGTTTTACACACAAGTAATAATTTTATGAATCAAGTCACTTGATTGTGTTTGGTAATTGCCTGTTATGAATTTTATTCATGGGCCGTTGCTTGATTGAATGAATCTGAAATATACGATTGTGTAAAAAACGCGCAATAAAAAAGAACAAAACAATGTAGCGTAAAAAAATTTAATTGTAAGAATATGCAAGGAATAAAATTGAAATTTAAAAGTTTTATAACAAAATAAAGAAGTTATGATAAAATAGTACTGGAAGTAAATTGAGACTATAAAATACCAATGCTTTAATGCAAACTATTTTATGGGAGCCGCATTAAAAATAAGATAAAAACAAGGGTTTTAAATTTGTTTCTGAAAATAACTATGATTAATTATACATAATGATGTTTAAATATGAATTGCAGTCAAAACTAAGTGTAATACTCATTGAATTTAACAACATAAACAACGCGTTTATATACATCTTGCGGAAGTATTCAGTTGTGAAGAAATTTATTCATATTTAAAAAGAATATATGCCATAGATATGTTGTTTAAATAGTTTGCATGTAATTATGTAGTTTGAGTTTTAAATATGTTGTAATTCTTTGCCAAAGAAATGATCAAATATGACTACAATGTTGGAATAAGTACACACTAACTCTTTGCACTCGAAAAACAGCTATGAGATTGTCGTTCTGTTTACGGAACAGTTATTCCTCTTTCTGATCTTTTTCCCAGAATTTTTTTATGCACATAGAAGGAAAAATAATCATAATCTGTTTTGGTTGTGCAAGAGAACAAGTTTTAAAAAAAAGATCGATGTATTGTAAACACAAGATCATGCTGTTCTCGTTTATTTTAAAGAACAGGTAACACAAATGAGTTTCAAATATGTTGTAATTTTTTGCTGAAGAAATGATCAAATATATGACTACAATGTTGGAGTGGTTACACACTAACCCTTTGCACTCCAAGAACATCTTTAACATTTCCGTTCTGTCTACGGAACAGTTATTTCTCTTTCTGATCTTTTCCCCCGAATTTTTTTATGTTCATAGAGGGAAAAAAATCAATCTGGTTTGGTTCTGCAAGAGAACATGTTAAAAAAAATCGATGTTTTTTAAATACAAGATCATGCTGTTCTCGTTTATTTTAAAGAACAGGGAACAGAAATAACTGGTCGTTATGTTGTCGCCAGAGAGTAGACAGCGGAGTGCAAAGGGCTATAGGTATATTTATTCCGAAATTTCAATAGCAATATTTATTCAAAGAGCACATTTGGGATGTTCAAATTCGACCTTCTTCTTTTATTGACAAATTTTACATTTTTCCTCTAACATTTTTATTATATATTCGATCTTGCAAATTTTAATGTGAATTTATTTTAACTACTATACTTTTTGAAAATCCCAAAACTTAAGTTGCTATTAAACTTAAAAATATCCCCATTAACCTTGTAATTGTTTGAAGAAACCTAATTATTTAAACACATATAAAAATACTTGCACAACTATATATTAATACTTGCACAACTATATATTAATACTTGCACAACTATATATTAATACTTGCACAACTATATATAAATATTTGCACAACTATATATTAATACTTGCACAACTATGTATAAATATTTGCACAACTATATATTAATACTTGCAGAACTATATATTAATACTTGCACAACTATATATTAGTACTTGCACAATATATACAACTATATATTAATACTAGCTTACCATACACCTAAAGCGGTCCTCCCCACAAGTGTCCCAAATCTGTAGATCTACTTTATAAGTTCCTAGAATGCTGTAAAATAGAAAATAAAACACTAAGAATAAAAAAGAAATATTTCATTGATAATATTTCATTGATAAATTCCCGTAGCAATTGCCTTTAAAATAAGTAGTTTATTACTTTAAAATTCAATTGCGACTATCATACTTGAAAATTATGACAATTTCCCGTAGCAGTTGCCTTTAAAATATATAGCTTATTTCGTAAATATACAATTACAATTATCACACTTAAAAATTATGACGAATTCCCGTAGCAGTTGCCTTTAAAATATATAGCTTATTTCGTAAATATACAATTACAATTATCACACTTAAAAATTATGACGAATTCCCGTAGCAGTTGCCTTTAAAATATATAGCTTATTTCGTAAATATACAATTACAATTATCACACTTAAAAATTATGACGAATTCCCGTAGCAGTTGCCTTTAAAATATATAGCTTATTTCGTAAATATACAATTACAATTATCACACTTAAAAATTATGACGAATTCCCGTAGCAGTTGCCTTTAAAATATACAGTTTATTTTGTTAAAATTCAATTCCAACTATCACACTTGAAAACTATGGCGAATGGCGAATGACGAATTCCAGTAGCAATATATAACAATATATTATATTATAAAATGGCGAATTATTAATTTAAATTTACATTTTTGAAAGTAACTGCTAGTTTCTCAATATAAAATTTTAAATATTGGTGAGCCATTTTTGCGTTGATTAAATCACCAGTTTAGCAAGTAATGCAAATAATTTTCAAATACATATAAACACTCAATGTTGCAATATCTTTCAAATATAATGCATTGAGGTACAATTTAACATCACCGTATATGCTGCATATAAACTAAAATATTTTCAAATATATTTATGTAGTTAAATCACGTAATATACATAGGAAAATTCTCTTCCGAAGTATATTAATTAAAAATCTAAGACAAAACTTAAATGGCTTAAGACGATTTTACGCTGCAGAAAAGTAGACTACTTGCATTGGAGTTCAAGTAATCAATTTTCTTGTAAAAAACATAATTACAGAAATGTGTAACAAAAATATTGACCTTAAAATTTTGTCAATTGCTCAGCGGGAAGGTAAATCATATCTATTAAGCATTATTTGAAAGTAAAAATGATGTGGGATTTCCTAAGGTAGACCTTCAGTCTTGTAGAAATTTATGCAGATAAAACAAATAAAAAGTGGACTGGTTGCACTGAAGTTCATGTAAATAAAACTTTTCCTCAAGATAACTAGCTTTTGATGAGTACCCATAAATCTTTGAATCGTTCTTTAAAAAAATTATGACCCTACTAGAGGGAGACAAAGAGCTAAGAGATTATATAACAGTATAAAATATCTTTCACAATATGTCTCTCACGAGTATATCTTTAACCATGAGCATAATCAAGAGACATTGGACTATAATGAATTTAAACCTTTGCAATGCAATGTCACCTCTCGGAGGATAAATAACGGCATGTTCTTATGTTCTGTTCTTCAAAATAAATTTTAACCCTTTGCACTCCAAGAACACTTTGCAATTTGTGTTCTTTCTATGGAACAGTTATTCCTCTTTACGTTCTTTTGCACATATTTTTTTTATACTCATAAAGGGGAAAAAATATTAATCTGTTTTGTATTTGCAAGAGAACAAGTTGAAAAAAAGATTGATGTTCTAAACACAAGATCATGCTATTCTCGTTTATTTTAAAGAACAGGGAAACAAAAGAACTAGTCGTTATGTTGGCGCCTGAGAGGCGACATCGGAGTGCAAAGGGTTAACGACTTGAATTCTAAAACTACGGTATTTCGTTATATTATTCTGTCACCAACCAAAACAGATTTCTATGTTTAGCATACAGGAGCACGAAATATTTTGGGGGAAATAACAGGAACAAAGAGAACATTTCAGTAAAAATAACGTAAATGTCAAAAGCGTTCTTGGAGTGTAAAGAATTGAATTCCGGGAATTTTAAAATATTTTAACCCGTTATTGCCTAGTGTTCTATTTTTGAGATGTTTTAGAAAGCAGATTATTACATTTGGTTGGAGAGCTTGGTTACATTTTGGCTTGTGTTAATTGTTTTAAAAAAGTTTATCGAAAATAACACATAGAAATGTGCAACATTATATTGGAATTGATGGACGCTTTTAGAAACTTAAGTATAATAAGAAAATAAGTATTTGCATTTCTAATATTTACCCAGAGCTTGCAAGAAAAGGTATGCTTCGTTAGCGTTTGCGTTATTTTAAAATGTTAAATATATACGACTTGTATATTATATAAACGCTCTTTATTTCAGACAATATAAACCACTCATATACGTTGAAATATATTTTTCATTACTTATATATATATATATATATATATAATTGATTTCAACACTTGAATTTTGGCGATCAAAAAATGCTTTGGCGAAATATCTCTTTCTGACAATGTTTCAACGTTAAAACTAACGAAAAAGCTAACAATCGGAGATGTACCCGGAGATGCCTGAACAATAGACTAGTTATTTTGCCGTCAAGAAAATAAAAGAGAAGGAATAAACGAGGAGAACAAACCAATGGGGTAACATTTTATTTAACACGTGTGAAACCGCGGTTAACAGCTAGAACATTTAAAAACAGTTAGTATATATTTTTTTAAAAATCAGAAATTGTGTGTAAAATTTTAAAACTGTATTTCATTATCAAACTTAAAATCCCATTTTGGCTTATTATAATGTAATACCCCTATTTAAAAAATCTCTTTTTGGTCTTTGATAATTTAATGACCCGATTTTAAAATCCCACTGCGCCTATTATAAAGTAATAACCCTATATAAAAATCCATGTTCTGTTTTTTACAATATAATAAGTCAATTTAAAAATCCCACTTTGGCCTTATTTAAAACAAATCCTATTTGAAAAATGGAGTAAGCTTTATAGAGTTTCGATCACTCTGAAAATGCGTGGTAGTAAAAAGTAGCTGGTGAAACGCATGTGCTCTTATCACTATCATAAATTAGGCAACCATAAAAACGCGCCAGTTTCGCTTGGTTCTTTCCCCGTTACAAATATCTCACATTTGTTTTCACACCTAGAAACGTCTTGATAAATTTATTCCTCTATATATTATCAGACTTGTTGACATGAAAGGACATTAGTCTGGGTTAATTTTGGATTCTTTGAGCTTATCAATCTGTGGCATCTTCTATAAAATGCGATGAACTATTACTAAATTCTGTGGTCAATAAAGGGTCGATAAATGGGATTAAAAATAACTTCTTAATCTTTTACGTTAAAATATCTGTTGCTGTGCGATGTTAAAAGTCAATATAAAAGGATATCATTCGAAATAAAGGAATTGTTTGACTAATACAACCCGGAAAACATTCAAGTTTAAACGTTTCGCCTGCGGTTTTGCAAGTTTAAAGGTATACTGTTAAAAATAGGTACTCAAAATAAATAAAATATATTCATTTTTTAGTACAGTCGATGCTTTTCATAACTCCGAATACATGTTTCATTTTTGAGAAAGGCTTGTACTCAAAAATGAGTAAAATTGAATAAAAAGAGCAGTTGGTTGCCTACATAGGCTGTCTTCATAAATCACTTTCAATAAATATCGACAATTACAACCAAGACTTACCGGGAATCAATCCCAGATCCTCAGGCATCGCAGCCCAGTGCCATATATGCTGTACTACTTCTTCACGTTACCCTGGTAACGTGAAGAAGTTATAAACAGAAGAAATATTAAAAAGGTGTGTCAAAAGAATGGGAAGTAAGATAATTGAGTTGTAATAACTCAGTTTCCGTTTAAGCAATCGACCTCAAATAATGTGGAAAACCATCTTCTGAACCCCTATTTTAAGTTTGTCAGGTCGCTTTGTAAAGATGGCGCTTGAACAGAAGCTGAGATTACCATTATTAACTCACGCTGATAATTTTTGAGAAAGTATGATTACTTAAATTTGAGTACGTCATCGTTCTTATACGATGCAATTGTACTCAAAGGTAAACGAGTATGTTCAGGTGCTCATTTTAAGTACTTTTTTTACAGTGTATCTGTACTTCCCCAATTGAAAGTAAAGATGCAGCCTGAACATCTAAAAAATATTCTATTTCCTTATTCTTTGAAATCGTCTCACATTTAAAGAAAAAATGCCTGACTAACTGAGCCAACTGGACCATTGTGCGTCGGCGGCACTTTAAGACGTTATAAAAAAACACGAGTATATTACATCACGAATTAAATATTAATATACTCTATCTTACGACTTTCCAGTACTATGAAGATCGTGATTTCATCTGCCTTAAAATTGCGGTTCTAAAAAAAGTCTCCTTTGATGCAACAATGAAGAATTGCAAATAACGGATCTCACTCTGAAGAAATGATGTCATGAAATGACGCATTTGCTATGTTTCTTGTTTGAGATCGTGTTGTTTGTCGCTGGACGTTCTCCTACAGTATGCGCATTTTGTAACAACACTCTAAATGTGCATTTGTCATGGATCATTTTCTTGAATTCCGACAGAAAATTCCGATTCTCAAACGAAATCCAACCCAAGGATCGCAGTAGTTTTAGAAATAAATAACGCATTGATAGTTTTGTTTAACATGGTCTGCTCCAAAACCTAAATGAACTCTAATTTAATCGAAACAGATTGACAGCTATTTACTTCTATAAAATCTGAACAACAACGTTCATTTAGGCGTAATGAAGTATTGCAAATAACGGATCTCACTCTGAAGAAATGATGTCATGAAATGACGCATTTGCTATGTTTCTAGCTCGAGATCGTTTTGTTTGTCGCTGGACGTTCTCCTCAGTATGCGCATTTTGTAACAACACTCTAAATGTGCATTTGTCATGGATCATTTTCTTGAATTCCGACAGAAAATTCCGATTCTCAAACGAAATCCAACCCAAGGATCGCAGTAGTTTTAGAAATAAATAACGCATTGATAGTTTTGTTTAACATGGTCTGCTCCAAAACCTAAATGAACTCTAATTTAATCGAAACAGATTGACAGCTATTTACTTCTGTAAAATCTGAACAACAACGTTCATTGAGGCGAAAGCTAATTGGAAAGAAGCCAACTATTGTTTCAAAAGGTTAAAATTTCTTCATTCTAACAACATTCATTTAAGCTTCAACAAACGAAGTTGGTGGAAAGGGGTTAGAGAAAATTGTATGCATATATTTGCATATTTCGTACAAGACTCAGTGGCGGCTCGTCCACTACAGCAAGTACAGCCGGGCTGCAACTAAATTCATTAGTGTATTTTAAAACTAAAATCAGATATTTTACTAATTTTCTTAAATGAAGATTATAATTGAAAATGAAATTTCTACGGTAGTAAACAAAATCTCCGATAAATAGCAAGCCTGTTACCGCAATGCACAATTCAGGAGGGGGGAAAAACTCCATTCAATCAAAACTGCAGCCAAAAAGCGAAATTCGAAATCGGCTGCATCGTTGCCATGGCAACCTCTACGTAGTATGGAGATCCCCCCCCCCTGCTAATGCACTGCATTTGTGAGAAGGTACAGCCGAAATGAATTTTCTTGTTTTAGCTGCACTTGAGATTCGATAAGCTGACTGGCTCTTGCGTGAAACGCGGGGATGGGTGGGTGAAACGTGAACTCACGAGAATATCTCCAAACGGAAATGGTTTTCGTGATAAATTTACTGTGTTCTGTTGTTTCAGGACATGCACCTGCTGTTGTTTCATTATTTAAGTTAATATTAAAATTGACCGGTCGCATGTTTAAAGAAAAGGAGGAGTGCTTTAATTTTCAAAAAAATAAATAAGTGTTTTCTATTTTTTTTTTCGCATGTTATCATTTCGTAAAAATTGAAAGGAAATTTGATATGAGTAGTAAATAATAAAGAATTTCCGTTCATGTATGGTTTGGGGAAAATAGGGGGGGGGGGGATTCATATGATTTCGGCTGCACTAACATTTTCGACCACGAGCCGCCACTGACACGACTACTTAAAAAAAAAATAACCTTTACATGTGGGCTGGGACAGATTCTGTCCCATAGATTTTACGGGTCTAGCGATGGGCTGGGAACAATCTTGACCACGAAGGGGTAAGAATGTTTAATGAGGTCTGAAGTATGCTGTTTGCAGCAGAACAGGTAATTACATGGTTTCGGACATGAGACGCTTGACAATTGGTTTCTACAGATCGTCTTGGCTTTTCAGTTTTTCAACCCTCAAGTGACCCTACCCCCCATCTACGAATTTACTTGCTTTGAAGAAGAATTGTTAATAATCCATCCGTCAGACAGTTACACGCCTCTTATTGTAAGACAAGTCGTCTTTCTACAAGGCTTTGAGAACTCTTTGTCCTGCCTCCCAAAGCGACATTTTATCCTCCCGTTTAGGAATTAGCCCACAGGTAAGGCAACTTTTCTTTAACTAAGCCCACGTAAAAAGGTTAAGTCGTTAAGTATAAGGAACTGAAGGACAGACAGACACAGTGTCACTTATAGGGTTATGTAGTCCTTTAAATACGGATCACAAAAACATACATAATTTGTACGAAAAATTCAACTTTAAATAGAATTGTTTAATTTTTTTTTTTAATATCTTAATATGTTTTTGAAATTTTATTATGTATCGTTTCAAAGGAAACATTTTGATAAGTTAACATAAAGTAAATGATAAGCAAATATAAAAACTATACTACAAAAGATGCTCTGGAGTTGTTTACAAAATAAATAAGAGTCACTTGGCTTGATAAATTGTTCTTGCACTTGACGGAATCTAATCTTGCTAAATGAAATTCTGACCAAAACCCATGCAATACTTATAAAAAGTTCATTCAATATGGAAAAGGAAATTGGTATATATATAATATTACCCTTTGTGTTAAACAAGAAAAACATGTTTACAGGATGTGGTGTCGGTCAATCGAATTTCTTTTTTAAATTATCTGTACTCAAAAATACGGCTAGGAAGTCTTTTTACATTCCTTTAGTACAAAAAACGAAATAAACGACAGGCCTCATAATTAAGCATATTTGTTATCAATTTTCAGAATAGAAAATTACATTTAGTTTTATAAATCGAAAACTTAACTGAAAAGTTATTCTTGGTAAGTGTGTAGTTTGCTAGTGGGAGTCGTAATTTACCTTGCCGAATAGGTTATTCATGTTTTAGTACTTGTCCCTTAACACTGCATTAGTAACACCTGTCAAAATGACGACTACTTGTACTGTAATAACATTAGTGGCGGAAGATGTTACTAATGCAATGTTAAAATACACTCAAACCTGTTTTTGTACGGTGGATAGGGACCGCATAAAAAAAATTCGCACAAAACTTCACAAGTAGCTATAAAAAATAATTTCGCAACACATTTTAAAAATATTTTTTTTATGCGGTGGATAGGGACCACATAAAAAAAGTCTCACATAGAAAATAACTCAAAACCTTACGAAATAACTAGGAATTGCTTTTTTAAATGAAATCAAGACACGAGGCTTGACAGCTACTTGGAATCTCGCCAAAACTTTTGGAATCTGATTTAGAAAATACACATGCGAATATTTTTAAATATTTTATTTACATATGTACTTATTTTACACATACAAAACGTATAACCATTATTCTTCGTAGTCTGACAATACACGAACTTGGTTCAAAATCGCTTTCGTCACTTGAAGATACTACCTCGCACTCGTTTAGAGTTGACTTTTTTTCAGTTTCCATGACGCCAGTGATCAGTTTTTGCGACGACTGTTGTTTCACTAGACGCTTGTATATGTCTCGGTAGCCAGATAATCAATTATGTTCCAATTTGATTGAAATTTCCATATACCGCACAAAAAAAATCGCACAAAAACAGGTTTGAGTGTAATAATATACTTTAAAAATTTTAATTTACAATTTACTTTAAAAACAGTAAATGCACATTAGATATCAAAAATAAATTAATGTCGCAATATCTCTCTCTATATTTTCTTTATTAATATTAAATAGCTTTCTTTAGATTGTTTCTTGAATTCAATTTCAATTTGACAGTCTTCTTCTATTTGTCTTAAATAATTTCTCTACCGCTGTTCGAATTTTAAAAGGGACATTTGTATTTTATATTATGTCGAAGTAGATAATTTTGTGTATATTGTTATTTTATTTATATATAATTTACTTATAAATTTTGAGAGAAAATAGCTGTCGTCCATGTGAAATATTAGCTGCAATTTTATTCAGGTGGCAATAAGCATTTACATTTAAAAAACATGACTCGCCTTTAAGTTATTTAAATTATATTTTAAGGGGGTATTTTTAAAAATTACCCTTCACATCATTGTTTATCGAAAATTGTTTACTTAGTAACATTCAAAAAGAACAATCACTATCGCATTCTTCGTAAACAAATAAATTCTTATCAAATGACGTGTAAAAAAACACGATATTTACAAATAATTAATAAATTTTCTTCTGCCATTGAAAGTCACAGAGCACTCTTGTGTCAAAAAAATGGAAACGCATCGCGTTACTCAGCGCTATAGCAGCTATGCTACCTTGAAAATTACAGATGTTCAAGATAGAGCTTCGATCGTCTAACGAAGCTATTTCAAGGTAAGATTACTACATCCTCTCTACTCTTACAGCATATTTTCCCATCAATACAAACAAACAACACATCATATCTGAGAATACTCTACTAATTGTATCCGTCTTCTTATTCTTAATAATATTCAATTTCTCCCTCGAAGTATTTTCGTTATAGCGCATTTTTTCTATGTTTGCACAGACTTTCAGTTGATCACACTGTTCAATTGACATTCCCACATTACACCTGTTCAATAAATATACGAACTATGCTTGTACATACTAGCTACTCGCTATTTATATATCGCTTACACTATCTAATAATTGTTCCTGGTACTTACGTTACCTAATCGCTATTATTTTGCACTAACACTATATAATCGGTATACGTATTAAGTGCAACATACCGTCAAAAGGGGTTATTAAATTATTCCTTGCAGGGTAAATTTACTCAATCTGTTGAAAAAATATTCACATTTGAAAAAAAGCGGAACATTCAGTGAAAGAAGTCAAAAATATTTTTTTTCTGTGAGGTATGGCATCCCTGCTGTCTAAAGGTAAGCCTGTTTTTCTCCTAGTTTTCTTATTTAAAGGGGTCCGATACCTTCGACATTTTTTTCTTTATTTTTATACTTGTACAATCCAATTTTTTTTCTCTTTCTAAATATGCATAAAAAACCATTTTAAGACGCTCAATTTTTTTTTAAATTGCACATTTATTTTTAAATTAAAATTTTAGTAATTTTTTTAACAATTTTAAAATTCCTACTCCTTTTTTGTTTTTCAATATTTTGAAGCAATTTTTTTTATTTAAGATCTTGAATAATATGTAAATAGATGTATGCATTCTAATTTTGATTCAGATACATCACTTTAAAAAAATAAAATATATTAGAAATTTTGGAAAAAAAATTGACGAAAAAAAATCAAATTCCATTTTAAGTGGTTTTAAAAAACAAATTATGGTAAAAATAGGAAATCTGAATGCATACATCTATTTAAAATATATTTATCTTGCTATACACACAAAAATTATGATTTTAAGTATAATAGTAAAAAAGCCTTAGCATTTTTAGTGTTCATTAAATTTCAAAACCACGAACAGAGATATTTGCTTTTAAAGTTTACATATGATACAACTATGTTATAGGAACACTTATCATTATCACTATATCATTAAAACATTCATAACTAAAAAAGTAATAGGAATTTTTTGAAGCAGTTTTTTGTGAGTTATTAAGATAAGTTTGAATATTATTTTTTAAATATAAAAAAAATGACTTTTTTTGCGAATTTTGGGTATCGGACCCCCTTAGGGAAGTTTACAGCTAAAAGTGTTGTTAGATAAGATAAAAACTCGTCATATGGCGTTAAGAATATTAAAATACAAATGCAACGTTAAAAATACACAATAAATATACATAAAATCTAGACATATTTCAGGAGAAACATATCCCTTCATCAGCAGCGCCCCCAGCTTCCCAGTGGATAAAGGCGTTCAGCTGGTAATCAGTGGATTGTTAGTTCAAGCCGGCGCGGTGGACAAGACAAAGAAAAGTAAAAAAGTAGTGATCTTGCCTCCAGAATATCCAACAAATTATACTGCCCATGTATACGGACTGGTGCACGATAAATCTGATCGGGGTCCAATATCCTGACGCCTATTGAGGTTGCGTCGAGTGCCAGCTCAGATGTTGTCCTCGTCATCTGACCATGGTTCAAAAATACGAGGCATCGTTCCAGTGTTTTTCCTCGAGATAGGCCCCGAACCGTCGCCAATAGCCCACTTTTCAGCTGTATTGCGCCGTTAAATTAACCAAACCAAATTACGTCAATGTGGCATGTCATATATCGGTCAGACAAAAAGATTTCGCATTAAGGAGCACCAAGCACATACTGTCAAACAAGAAAAAAAGAAGTCCTCCATTGCCAAGCACTCTTTGGAATATAAAAGTCCCGACGTCTATTGAAGGTGTTGGAGTGCCAGCTCAGGTATTGTCCTCGTCATCTGACCATGGTTCAAATATACGAGGCATCGTTCTCGTGTCTTTCCTTCGAGATAGGCCTCGAACCGTCGCCAATAGCCCACTTTGCAGCTCTAGTACAACGTTAATTAATCAAAACCAAAACTTAGGAACATAATCATATATTTGATTTTTTTTAACCCAAATTTTAGGCCTCCGTGGCCGAATGGATTAAGGCGTCAGCTGGTAATCCGAGGGTTCCCGGTTCGAACCTGTGCGACGGACTAGACTAAGAATAGTAAAAAAGTAGTGATATTGCGATCGGAGGGTTGCCAACTTCGCTATCAATATACTAGAATGTCGTCCAGAACATCCACAAAAAATTAACGGCGTGTATACGGGACTGGTGCACGATAAATCTGATCAGGGTCCAAAGTCCTGACGTCTATTGAAGACGTTGGGTGCCAGCTCCTGTTGTCCTCGTCATCTGACCATGGTTCAGAAATACGAGGCATCGCTCCCAGGTTTTTTCTTCGAGATAGGCCCCGAACCGTCGCCAATAGCCCACTGTTCAGCTCTAGTGCGACGTTAATTAACCAAAACCAACCAATTGATATAGTTTTTGGGGTTTGGCAACACTTGCAATTCTGGGTTTATTTTCGTTTTATTATGCACATTTCTGCTGATGAAAGGAGGTGTATCTCCCGAAACATGTCTAGATTGTATGCATTTTTATTTGCATACTTTTAACGCTGCATTTGTATTTTATTATAAGTGTTGTTGTGTAGGAATAACGCGTGTTTTCTTCCAGTGGAAAAAGTTGTATATTTTACGTTAACCACGTGTACCCTGAATAAGGTAAGTGTAAATTGTGTTATGTAACAATCAATTTAAAAGTTCACTTATGGGCTTTCTGATATTTTGCTCATAATCAAGGACCGACTTACAAGCTTAGGGGCCCAGGGCAAAAGAACATTAGGGGGCCCCTCGACGCAACGCAAAATAAAACTGCTAAATTTATGCACAAGCACACAATACAAAATGACGTAATCAGTCAGCTGTAATGCAAATATAATTTTTTTTAAACTACTAATTTTCTTCTTTTGAGAATTTGAATTAACGTTAATGATCAATACTGCAACAGAGTTTTTTCATACGTTTCTAGTTCTGTTCTTTCTTCCTTTTTAGCTTTTTTTTTAGTTGATCCAGATTAGTATGTTCTACCCATTTTGTAACTAGCAAATCCTTAATGATTACAATATTAGGAAATTTGGTATAAGAAAAAAGTATCCGTAAACGACAAATCTACGTGCGATTAGTAAACACGACTTGTTTATATGGCCCTGGACCTTGGTCATTAATTTAATTTTACTAGTGATCCACAGCGCATATCTTTGAAAAACGCGATGCAAAAGGTGACATACATCATGAACGAAAAGTGAAATTAATTTAATTGGGTAAAATAATATAAGTTTTGCAAAACAATTAACGATTGATTTTTTAAAAAATATTAAAAAAATTTGATGAAAATAAATTTAATTGATTTTTAAAAATTTCGTTAGTAAATTTATTTTTAACTTTTTCACATATATTTAGCACTAAATCATGTTTGGGGGCCCCTTTAAAATGGGGGCCCTGGGCAAGTGCCCCGAATGCCCTCCCGTAAATCAGTCTCTGCTTCAGGTTACAGACCATTTTGCTCACCAAACCATTCCTGTCGAACATTTAAGGTTACTTTACTCCGCCATTTAAAGTTAAGTTAACCTTACAATAGTAAAGTAAATCATAGTAGAAACCTTAATGTTCTTATAATTTAACCCTTTGCACTCCGTTATCGCCTCTCAGGCACCAACAGAACGACCAGTTCTTTGGTTCCCTGTTCTTTTAAAATAACGAGAACAATACGATCTTGCGTTTAAAAAAAACATGATTTTTTTTCAACTTGTTGTCTTGCAGATCCAAATAGATTATGCTTTTGTTTTCCTCTATGAGCAAAAAAAAATAAATTATGGGGAAAAGAACATAAAGAGGAATAACTGTTCCGTAAAAAGAACGCAAAACACAAAGTGTTCTTGGAGTGCAAAGGGTTAATAGTTAAGCAAAAAAAATATATCATGCTTTTGTAAGATGTTCGCTGTGTTTCAGTAAGAGAAGGAGTTTTATTAAAATTTGATTTTTTTTTTTAAATATTTTGATTTTTCTATTTTATATCTTATATATTTTTATTTACTTCATTGAAGTATACGATCAAAAATTGGACTAAAATTCGAGCAAAAATACAACCAAGACTTCCGGGAATCGAACCCAAATCCTCAGGGATTGCAGTTCAATGCCTTATCAATTGTACTTACCAGGGCGACATGAAGAAGTTATAAGCAGAAGTAATGTTAAAAATGTTTTACATAGAACCTAAACACCTTGATTACATACGGTGCAAATAATAGAATGAATCGGCAAGATACCGCGAGTGATATGTTGAAGGCTTGTCAAATTGTAAAAAAAGCTAAACTAAAATATTTTCTGAACGTGCTAAAATGTTATTCTTGACACCGCCTATCTATAAACAATACAGTGTTGCCGTGTCTCATGAATATTAACTTTTTTTAAATTCGTTTAAAAATAGTTTCAAAGCAGTTTTAAAGGAGCCGTTGGTAGTGCTGTCATCTAAGAGTTGAACCGTTAAAAGTTTATTCCTATTGTACTGTGCCCTCGCCAAATGCGTTTTGGCGACAATTGGTGGGCGATAAATTTTATAGTTTAACAACCCTATTTCATGACTTTCCTAGCAATATCATAATGTACAGCAATCTTTTTTTTTAATTTGGCGACAAAAAAAACTTCATTTTTGGCCTTGGCGCCAATTTTTGGGCTTGGCGACAACGGGGCACCGTACACTAGGAATTTACCCCGTTAAACTTTTTTATATATTTTGGCAATCAAAAATTCGCTAATAACTTTGTGTGTGGGTGGGGAGGGGGGGATAGAAGTTATAAAATTGTACAAAAAATTACTTACATGTTTAAGTTGGCTATCGTTGTTCCTCTGATTAGTTTAGAAAGAGCATCCTTGTCAAATTTCGAGGCCATCGTACTTTTTCCAACTCCTGCAAAAAATATATTGTTATGTATTACAAAAAATCTTTTTTATTCAGCGAAAAATTGCAGTAAGTAATATAGAAGTGTCCAAGTTACCTTAATTAAGTTAACTGTTTATTTTAATAGCTTTAAACAGCCCTGATAATTAATAGCCTTATTTTCCTCTTTTGAAACCACCTGTATGACACGAACGTGTATATACGTTCGAGTATTACCAGTTTCCGCAGCAATACATAATATAAAAGTTTATAAAAAATGTTTCATTTGAAGGTAAAAATTTACTGTACGGTCACCCTTGGCGATTTTTCAAAATCTCGCCAAAAGTCGCCATTTTGGCAACTCTTTTCCAATAGGGTTGCTGCAATTCCTTGCCGGGTTGGAGAGGGTTGCCATTTTAAAAAAAATTATCCCCAAATGTGGAAAAAATCGCGCCAAGGGTGACCGTACAATAAATCTGACCCCATTTGAAATATTTAAAAAAAAAATTAATATTGAGGGAATTTTTACTAAAATAATTAAAAGTATATATTTTATTAAAAAAGTATGTTTTGATATAATAAATTAAACTCTACTGCAGTGAAAACAATCTTACAAGTTCGAAACATCCGAAAAAATTAACGGCATGTATACGGGACTGGTGCACGATAATCTGATCGGGGTCCAAAGACCCGGCGTCTATGAAGGCGTTGGGTGCCAGTTCAGGTGTTTCTTCGTCATCTGACCATGGTTCTAAAATAACGAGATGCATGTATGAATGTGTATGTGTTCCCGGGTCTTTTTCCTTCGAGATAGATCCCGAACCGTCGCCAATAGCCCACTGTGCAGCTCTAGTGCGACGTTAATTAACCAAACCAAGCTTACAAGTTCGATATATGGCTCATCCCTCAGACGGTTAATAACTGTATAAAATTTTTAGATTATCAATTTTTTTTTAAAAAATTACTTTACGTAATGTACAAAAATTCACACTTAAACCAAATTATCGCTACGTCCTTGATAGAGTCAGAGATCCAAATAAAACATTATCATGATGCGTTACTCATCTAACTAACTTCCTTTTATAAAACTTAACCGACAACTCATGGTTGTCATTTATAAAAGGTTAAAGTCTATAATAATTCAGAATCATACAGTTTGCGAAAAAAAATAATAGGTGGGCATCCATGGCCTATTAAAATAAACTTCAATATAAAAATAGTTTAAAAAAATATGCAGCTTATTTCCATACGAGTGAATTTTACGCAATTACCCAAGAAACAAGAAAATAACCGATTTGTCATTTTACGTTAGCCAACTGTTTTAAATCTGTTCAATTTCAACCTCGGCTGTTCTTTTGCATTAGACTTGATAAAATTCCATTCCGCTCTCCTAATCAACCAGCGACCTTAAGATCTGTATCCGATTTGAAATTAACCCAGTGGCAAAATTAAATACAGCACACATTACATTATCGTTCTTGTACATTCATAGTGATCATACAACAAATAACAAGCATACCGTACAAATAATATGTACGTAAAATGTATGCATTATACCCCCAGATAAAAAAAATCGTGAGACAAAACTTTATTTTTGATGTATATAATCGCAGCATTCCTTCATTGCTTTTTATAAGTATATCTAAATCAACAGATTTTTAGCATTCCTCAATTTTTCTGCATAAAACCTTTAATGAGCTTTCAAAAACCTGCATTATCATATTTTTTAAGATTTCTTTGCTGCTGTTTTAGCTGGCCTACAAACAGGATGAATACTAACTAAAAGCAGGATTAAAGTTATTTAAAAAAGTTGGCACGTTAAATGTTACGATCTACAGTAGCTGAATTCATTCCTATACTTGGAAAAATAATGCATAATGACAATTTTAGAATAGTTATTGGCCGAACGTTAGCGAGGTTCCTGTTTTAACTCGACCTTTGTTTATTTGTTACGCATTTACGACAAAACGTGTTGTTCGATTTTCTTCAAATTTGGCATGAATGTTGCTTGGAGTCATTGAAATCAACGTATATGTTATTTAATTTTTTTTGGGTCGCGAGGTCTGTTGTTCGCAGAACTACTAGTACACGTTATATAACAAGCCTATTTAGCTGTAATTGTGAAATAAAAATTGGTGTTTTGGGATCTATATCGCATTAAACAGCCAATCCAAACATTGCTTCCTGTTGACATCATGTGATTTCAATTATATTATCCTCATACCATTACCTTTCCCTAAATACTAAAACAATAGTACATGTTTGGCCGAAAGTTTTCATTTGTTCTTTAATGGATGTAAAACAACTGAAAAGGTACACTTAGATATTTAATTTCTAATACAGATAAGACTATAAGCATATCTCCTTATCGAATCTCTTAAAGTTGTTTCAATTCATATACGACAACCATTTATTCAGGAAAGGTCAAGGTCTGTTTTGATTTTGATATCTTTGATAGAAATCTTAATAATGGAGATTTCTTGAATCAACACAAATAATTCTTTTGTTTGTGCATCAATTATGTGCAGATTGAGCCTGAAATTAGAGTAGAAGAGAAAGGAAAATTGACTTCAGAGAAGAAAATTTGAGTTTATTTATAATAAGTCGATATATATTTTAAACTTCGAGAAATTTCGGGATCAATTACTTGTCCCTTTCTTTTGATGGGGAAGAAGAGATAAAACTGATAATTTTTAGTTCAAAGTTTTAGATTTATGAAATACTGTATGAATATTTTCACACGCACAGTATTTTTTTTATCTATGTCCAAAAATACTTTTATAATGCCTTGTTGACAGATTTTCATGTTAGAGAAAAGAGGACAAAAATAATAGGAAAAAGGGGAATATTTCCATACCATCAGAACAAGTTAACAGCAAAAAGTTAACAGCATAATTATTCAGCAGAGTAAATAGTATATTCGAATGATATATTATCCCTTTATACGTAGGTGACATTAAGAAAGGAACATTACAAATTTTTTTTAATTAAATTAAAATATTAAAGTAATTAAAATAAAATACTTAGTAAATTAAAATAAAATAATTAGTAAATTAAAATAAAATAATTAGTAAATTAAAATAAAATAATTAGTAAATTAAAATAAAATAATTAGTAAATTAAAATAAAATAATTAGTAAATTAAAATAAAATAATTAGTAAATTAAAATAAAATAATTAGTAAATTAAAATAAAATAATTAGTAAATTAAAATAAAATAATTAGTAAATTAAAATAAAATAATTAGTAAATTAAAATAATTAAAGTATTCTGAAATTGATTCCATTCAAATAACGAACATTTGAGAGACAAAAAAATGACGGACTCTTGAAACTTGGAAAATATGAAGGGTATTATTAAACATACTAGAAGTACCCGTTGAGCTCGAGCCGCCATTTTGGAAAAATGGCGGCCTAAATTGGTTTTTCGTAAATAACTCACTTAATATCCATTTTAGAACAAAACTATTAATTACAAAATTGATTTTGACAACATTTTCTATAAAATTGTTTAGAACAGTTTTCTTCTAAGACTTACCGTTAAAACAGTAAAACGGTCGTTAGTTCGGCACACATTCTGGCATAACACTAAAACGCAAGGAAAGTTAAGTTCTAAGTATTTATTTTTGCTCTAAAACATCATTTGCTGCAGATGATAAAATACAACATTTTTTAAATAATTACATATTACAATAAATTTATTTAGGTTCATTATTGAGCTTAATAAATAGGCATGTGCCTTAAGAAATATAGCTGCATACAAACCGCGCTTTAAATAAAATCGCTAAAAAATGCAGAACTATTTTTTTTTAAATTTATGTCATATATTATTGAAAAATAATAACAAAATTTTCTATAAAAAAAGTTAGAAGAAAAATTAAGAATAATGTGGCGGAAAAAGAGATGAAGTTTAGAAATAATCCTCATGTATCGCGAAAAAATAAATCTTCTGCGTGGTATGTTATAAACGTGTATGTTATAAACGCGTATGTTATAAACGCGTATGTTATAATCGTGTATGTTATAAACGTGTATGTTATAAAGGTGTATGTTATAAACGTGTTGACAGAAAAGTGAGGTTCTCATCACAAATAATGCTTAGTAATCGCTGGAAACACATTTCTACAAAATGTCTTCCAATCATAAGTCTAAACAAGAAGAGCCTAGAGAATTTCGAAACATGAACTTCGTTACAATATCTAAGAGAAATAAATTCCCCACAGTTGCAAATTACGCTCTGTTATAAGTATTTTAGAGATTCCGTCTTAATTTTTCTTGGGTAATGATTCGTTTATAAACGATATAATAGCGTGCAACGAAAAATCCTTTATTTGTGAACACAGTTGCGTACGCAGGAAATGTGTGGGAGGGGTCATGACACCCCCATTACTTTTAACAGTAGTATAATTTGAATTTTTTTCATCAAGTATATGTAATTCACCCACGTTTCTTTTGACTCTTATTTTTTATCCATTCCCCAATAACTAAATCTTAATCTTCTAAATTACTCCCGCGCATTTGTACATTCCATTATTCTAAGTTACGTCTGCAAAATCCCGGTTTCATATATGTGCACTAGAATCAGTGAGAACTGAAACTTTCTCATGATGGCAACCTCTCTTGTGCAGTCCGAATTCATAGCCTTCCTAACCTAACCAGAATTGATGTAGGATGTGTCTGCGTCCTTGGCTTTTAGCTGCCATCCCTAACTGAAGTAGGATAAAGAAATTTGAAAACTAATAATACGGATCCTGAACTTTTTCACAATTTTTAAGCATCATGTTCTTCTAAAATATCTATTATTTCATATATATGGAAATAAATTTTCTTTACAAACCAATAGGTGGGGTTCTGACCCCCCTTAACCCCCCCCCCCATATTAAGTGAGAAATGCATATTTAGTTCGTTGTTTACGAAAAACCGATTTCGGTCGCCATTTTTCCAAGATGGCGGCTCGAGCCCAACAGAAAGAGGCGGAGACTTTTAGTATGTTTAACAATACTTCAGTAAACATATCTGCCAAGTTCCAAAACTCTGGCATTTTTTTTCCTCAAACGTCAAATTTCGTTCTAATTTGACGGCCATGGTTCTATCTTTAAAATCAATAAAATACTAATACATTAAAATCTTTGCTTAGTCTTATTAGTTGGATTTAAAACCTAATAAATGTGAAATAAGTCAATTTGCAGTGCAGCGTAAACTATATACTTTTAATATACAGTTCAAAGTACTTGTAAATAGCTTTGGACTTCGGATTAGAAAGAACCGTATAGATATATAAATTATCGATACATGTAGTAAATATTTAATGACTTTAATTTTTCTGAAGTTCAATAAAAATTGGAGAGTAATTTGTCCGAAATAGCAAAAGTCCTTATTTTAATTATATAGGATAAATAGGAAATTAGAAACTAAGCTTAAAATAAAATACTTAATTTACTTTATTTTCAATTTTAGAAAATTATTATCACCCATAACCGACATTTCTTTCAAACCTATGCTTAAAATTAAGACAACTGAATTTCTATAGAGATCAAACATGCATGAAATACTTTTCAGCTTCTTCATTCATATTGATTAAACACAACACCTTGTATTTTTAATTAGTTATGGAATATTTCTTAATTAGCGCGTAATCGAAGAATTGACTATTTGCCATTTTGATAAAAGGTACCATATAAAATTTTTTAAAACAATAATTTTCTGAAGAAAAAAATTATTTATCCCGTTTTATAAAAAAACACATTTCCACACGTGACTTATTGCATAGTCATCATGAGAATAATGACTATTACAACAAGTAATACATTGATTGTGAGTCATCATGAGGTCGTTTACGAATAAGGACCAGTCATTGCTCGTCAGATATAGAGTCCAATTTTCAAAGTTTGAACCTAAAGGAAATGGCGAATTTTAGGGATAGTATAATTCTACCCCAACACCAATGTAAAGAGGAAACATATTGTCCAATGTATTTCAAATGTATTGTGAGATGACCTTGACCTTGGTCCCACTGATTCACAAACAAGGCATAAAGAAAGGCAATGTCACCTGGAGACGTCACTACAAGTGTTGCACCGAACATTCTCAAACTCATTACTCGCTTTTGAGAGTATCGAAACAGGAAATTTCGATGGAACTGTCTAAGGATCGCAATTGTGTTACAGACTGATTAAAGGATGAATGGATTCACATAATTTATTTTTACTTTCTATTATCCTACGCGTTATACAAAGTAATGCGAGTATTGTGTCTGGATCCAAATTTATAAGTCGAGCTTTCAGTGTATCTACGATTTTTATGCAAAACAAATACATCGTTGGTGCCATGAGACCACTAACAAGAAGAAAATAAGATGCATTAACCACAGGCAGAAGCTCTACTGCTCATTCTGTGATCTTGCGTAATTGGTCTTGCATTTCTAGTTGAGAGAAATGAGCAATAACTGTTCAAGCAGCGATCAATGTCGAGTTATCTTCTAAAGTACAAAAGTAGTTTTTTTAAATAGGCGTGTGTGTAAATAACGAACACTATGATAAGCAAATGTAGTTTACCAATAATTTATAACTAGGACGAAAATAAGATGTATTAATCACAGGCCGAAGCCCTACTGATCATTCTGTAATATTGCGTACTTAGTCTAGCATTTTTAGTTGAAAGAAATTAGCAATAACTGTTCAAGCAGCGATCAATGTCGAATTATCTTCTAAAGTATAAAAGTAATTTTAAAAATAGGCGTGTTTGTAAAAAGCGGAACATTATGATAAGCAAATGCAGTTTACATATTATTTATAACTAGGACGAAAATAATATGTATTACTCATAGTCAAGCCTACTGCTCATTATGTGATATTACATAATTGGTCTAGTATTTTTAGTTGAGAGAAATGAGCAATAACTGTTCAAGCAGCGATCAATGTCGAGTTATCTCCTAAAGTACAAAAGTATTTTTTTTAATAGGCGTGTGTGTAAATAGCGAACATTATGATAAGCAAATGTAGTTTACTAATAATTAATAACTAGGATGAAAATAAGATGTATTAATCATAGGAAGATACCCTACTGCTCATTCTGTGATATTGGGTAATTGGTCTAGCTTTTTTAATTGAGTGAAATGGGCAGTAAATGCTCAAGCAGCGATCAATGTCGAGTTATCTTCTAGGTACAAAAGGTGTTTTTAAAAATAGGCGTGTTTGTAGAAAGCGAACGCTATGGTAAGCAAATGTAGTTTTCGAATCATTTATAACCAGAGGAGAGCAAAAGTAAGTATGACCTCTAAGTCGTACATGCGCAGAATGTACCTGACTATGTTTTATTTCGTATATCCACCTAATGGTCTAAAAATGAAGTTAGGTAGCATAATAAGTTAAGAAAATTATTTAATGACAAATTGGAGGGATAGGGATTTAGAGATCTCTTACTATCTGATCGTAAAGGACTAGACTATTGTAAGATAGTGATAGCTGCTGAATACTTTTACCTCCCAAATAGGAAACTATAGTACAGATTTTAAATTACCCATTATGTTACCAAAAATAAAATAATATTTTAAATATTGTAGCGTAGGTAAAGGTAGCAATATGGTTGGTTAATTTAACGTCGGAAGTAAAGCTGCACAGTGGGCTATTGGAGACGGTACTTAGAAAAATGGAAACTATATGGGGTAGATCATTTTTTAAATCAAGATTATTTAAAAAATGGATTATTTTTTTGTTAAAAGCAAAATAGGGAATATTATTATCTACCTGTCAATTTGAAATTTATCAAAAACTGATTGACCCTTTATGTATTCTTAAAATTTAATTATTAATATGTCATTTACTGCATTATGCAATATAATTATAAAATAAAATGTTAAAAATGTCCGTCAATGTAGAAAAAAAATATTTTTAAATTTATAGTTTTATTTTACACAAGTTTCATGATAAATGTCATTAAAATCGACCGATCGGCTCTCAACATTTTCGGATTTCTACTATTTTTAGAGTTTGGATAAATGAACGAAAAGAAAGCCGTAAAAAGAGATATTAATTATTTTTTGTATTTTGCTTCTTTTCAGAATAAAAAATAACAAAATAAAATTTTCGGCAAATTGAAAAAAATTCGCTATTAGAGCTTGTAAAATGTCAATGTTGTACAAAATGTCAATGTGTTGAATATATATCCTCTCGTAAAATTAAAAATGTAAACAATACTATCAGAAAACTAAATTGCCGATTCACATAAATCTTTAGTAGGTTTATTAATCGTTATTCAATAATTTCATTTTGATTTCTTACAACAGTCGCACATAAACTATCGCGGTATATTGTCTAAAGAATAGAATACATTTCATTTTCGAAAGATATAGTACGATCTCAAAATCTCAGCTGAGGTTCAGAGATATTGTGCTTACATTATCATAAGCAAATAAATAATGTTTTATATACGTTTCAGACATATTTCAAGCCATAAAAGTCAATCACGCACGCAGTATGATGAAAGGGGAATTGTCAATAGTCATACGTATCTCCTAGTTAGGATTTATGGACCTTTACCTCACACTAAAGTTATCTTTTTTCAAAGGATTTCACTTGCAATCTCGAAGAGCTTGTTGAAACCGCTTTAGCTAAGCCCAAAATCAACTAAGGTAGGTTTTACATTGGAGATTGCGGTCACAGGTAAAATAAATCACAGGCAAAATATTCTTAAACAATTTTCTCAGGCAAAACACCATTTCCAAAGACGACTTTCACCAGAAATGGTGTGGACAAAATGGAGCAACGCACGGAGTAAAGAAAAAGGTGGAGATGGTTTGGCGAGATTTCATGAGACGTATGTTAGCAACTCCAAACTAGGCACAAACAAACCTAGTTTGCAGTGATTTTTCTACGAGGGATGCATTATTTTCAAATTAAGAAAACGCATGCTAAAACATAAAAAATGACTATTTGTGCAGTTGTAGGATGCAGTACAAGTTCCAAATCGATAAAAAATGCTATTATTTCCACTTCATAGGTAAATTAAATTATAAAATAAATTATCGCCAAGTACTGGTACAAAATAGTGCTTTGGAATAGCGCCAAATACTTTGCCAGTTCCTACTTTTTAAGCGATTGCTTACTTCACATTGCAAACCGGTTTTTGACTTGATCGCACCTCCACCTTCTTCTTTACTCCGTGGGAGCAATGTCAGAACCACCGGGATCACACAGCTTGACCTTTTCTTATGGGGATACTGTCAAAGATAACTCTTTTTCTCTTTACTCTTTCGCCAATAGCCCAATGGGTAGCTCTAATGCGACGTTATTAACCAAATCAGAACCAAATATAACCTCTACAAAACTCTTCTGCCCTCCCTAGAATTGCTGCTACGATCCAAAGTGTATTAGCCACTGAACTGTAACTGAAACTTCTGGAATTCTCAAAACTTGTTTCCTCTATGGGCACGTTAAAGCCAATGTGGAAGCAGCCATATTGTGTCCCAAAGTTTTTTAAAAGTGATTTAGTGGTGTTTTTTATATTATAGCATTGTAGAAATATTAAATGTATATAAATATTATATTTTCTTCTTATAGAATTTTTATATTGCTAAACATATAGTTTTTGCTCTTGCTTTTTAATTAATTCGACTTGAAAATGACTTTCTATTTTAATAGCACTTTGCATTTAAAGTGGGTTTCAAACGAAAATGGGAAAAAAACTCAGCCAAAAGCAATACTTGTCGGCAAATTTTAACATACGAAAATATACGAAATATTGCGGTAACGTGAAAGTGGGACACATCATGGCTGCTTCCATATTGGCTTCAAGTCAACAAAATGTCTTGCCCAATCTAGAAGTTACAGTTAGAGATCAGTGGTATCAAAGCAAATGCTGTGCAGAACACCTAGGAGGCATTTGAATTCCTACTTGATGTGTTACGTGTCACTAAAGGGTGTCATCTGAAAACTATCTAACTGTTTATATATATTTTTTTTTAAATTTAAATTTTAAATTAAAATGTTCTTAATAAATTTACCTATAAAACTTCTTTTTTAAGTACCATTTTCAAATATGTAATCATTTATTTTTGTCATGTAAGGAAAGCCCAACCATAATTTTCGACCACCCTGTATATTTTTAGTGTGCTATGTATTACGCCCCCCCCCCCCCCCCCCACCTCCTAATATATTTTTATTGCCAGAAATATTTCACTTGCTCTGTAAAAACTTTTTTTAAACTCTTTAAAAATGAGTCAATTCCTTGAAATTTTCTTTCGGAAACATTTAGGTCGAATGTTGACATATTGAATATCATATTTTTTTTTAAAAAGAATAACATTACTCATACAAAATACACTAATAGAACAAATTTTTTAAAAAAAAGGTTGGGGGGTGGGGACAACATTTCAAATGCCAAATGAAATCTGCCCCCACAAACTCAAAATAATGTACACGAACGTTTTCTCCTGATTTTTAAGTGTACAGCTAATCCCTCTAAACTAAATCACAGGCAACTCCAAACAAATTATCTATGACACATTTTCATAGCAACTGCGAACCGCCAAACGAAACCAAAAATCCTGTATCATGTGGAGGTGTTATTATACAAATAAATATTTCAGTGGCGACCCGTAGTCGAAAATGTTAGTGCAGCCGAAATCATGTGACTACACCCCCCCCCCTCACTTTACCAACCATACATGAACGAAAATTCTTTAATATTTCTTACTTAAATCAAAGTTTCCTTTCAATTTTTACGAAAGTTATGCTTTTAGGTCCAAAAGAATGTGGCTGTCAATAGTTTTTAGCGTCTCCTGTAAAACTTATGAATATGGATCTATCTGGTTTCGAAACTAGACGGCTCAAGTATTAACTTTATACAAATAATGTAAGCTTCAAGAAATCGGACAGTTTGCATTTATTTGATGATTTATGCTTAGCTTTCCTTTTGTTTATACACAAGTGGCAATAAAGATATACACATTTGTTGTTTTATATTAAATTTATCAATTTCCATCATTTCAGTTGTTAAAATCATTAATAAAATTAAATTATTGTCATAAAGTAATGGCCCTATGCAGATTTTTACATGTTTAACTGATTGTAAAATGCTAAACCGTAAACTGAAAATATTAAATCTTATGAATGAAACCCAACCGTAAAAACGTGAGCCGCTCACGTGCCAGAAAGACAAAGGTCCTTTAAGTGTAAATTGTTCGATGCTGATCTAAACTTTTCATCAGATTCACCTTGAACAAGAAGCGTTAAATCTGATATATTCGCACATTGTTTACTGCAATTTGCTTACATTGTTAAGCATTGTTGTCCCGAAGATGACATTGTTTGACATTGGGAACGCAGATTTACGAGCTTGACAGCAAAAGAAAATATGGCATTGAAACCCAGAAAATTAGTTCTAGCGCCGAAACAACATTAACAACAGAAGAGTGAATTTTGGGTGTTCCTTTTCAATTTATTTTTTTAAAAATTCAAGTAATATAAATCACAAATTTCAGTACTGTTTTAAAACAAAATTGCCTAATTTAACACCTTTATTACCTAATTTAATACCCTAATTTAACATCAATCAAATTAATTAATTTAAAACAATTACAAAAGCGCAGCATAAAAATGTGTATATGAGTTGTAGACAAATTTATACTAAAGACCTTCCTAAAAATCGGATGCATGATTGTGACGTATAAAACTTTTAATCTCAAAGTCTCATTTTTTCTCCAGGTGCAAGGTTAGGAAAATAAAACACCCAGACATTGCCTTCGAATACCAACAAAGTATTATTGAATTCCAATAAAAATTGCTTTCTGTTTGACAAGCCGTTACAACTATAATTTTGTTCACTAAGAATACGGTGAAGTGCTTCTACCGCAATTTCTTCACAACAGCAATCTTGTTTGTTCAATACAGGTTACATAACAATAATTCAATAATGTTCATCAACTTAAAGCCGGTATAACATCCATTTTATTAATATGAGCGGCAATATATAAATTAATAAATAACATAAATTTATTAGTGGAACGAATGAGTTGCTTTAGTTTATTAAACTAGAAAGAAATATAACGTCGGGGTTACTTTGTTCCTTGCTGGGTAACTTTACTCCACTTGTTGAAAAAAGTGTCACATTTGGAAAAAGGTGGACATTCAAAGAATGAAGTCAATAATGTATTTTTTATGTGAGGGTTGGCAACCCTGCTGTCTAACGGTATGCCTGTTTTATTCCTCGCTTCCTGTTAGGGAAGGTTAGAGCTGAAAGTTTTGTTGTGTGGGTATAACACGTGTTTTCTTTCCAGTGGAAAAAAGCTGTCTATTTTACGTTAACCACATATACGGTAAGTGCACAATTGTGTTATGTAACAAACAATTTAAAAGTATACTAATGAACTTTCTAATCTTTTGCTTTTAATTCATGTTGCATATCATTTTGCTCACCAACCTCATTCCAGTCCACGTTTACTCCACCATTTAGTGTGAAGTTAATATTACAATAGTAAAGAAAACTTAGTACAAACCTTAATATTCTTCTAATTTACTGGACTAGCAAAAAAAAAATTAAGTTACCTGCCTTTATAAGATGTTCGCTGTGTTGGGCCATGTTTCGCAGACTGAGAAGAATTTGCATTACAATTGGATTTTTTTTTTTTTAAATATATTTTGAGTTTTCTATTAATTTATATATCTTGTGTATTTTTATTTACCCCCTTGAATTATAGGAGCAAAAATTGGACGATCAAATCAATTCGAATTCGTTAATTGTTATATAAAAAAAAGGAATCTTCAAGAAACATTAAAAAAAAATCGTTTTTTAAATTATTTTTTTGGTAATGGAAATTAATTTTTTTTTGGATAGCAAAAACATAACATACACTTTGAATGGTGCTTAATAAGAACCAAATTGTATTATTTACTCCAACCGAGCTTTACATTGAAAAAAAGTAAATTTTGAAATCGGATTAAATTTTCATACCCTCACTTTCTACTTCCACAGAGAAAAAAAAATAGTAAACAAGTCTACATTTAAAAAAAAATTATGGATTTTCGGAATCTTCAGTTTTCACAGAAAATATTGATAACCAGAACATAATCTTAGCTGCACTACATGGTACTCAAACACTTTACTAAAGTTGGGAAATCCAAAACAATGGAGTAAAGTGTCCTCCGTTGACGGTATGTTGTGATTATGCACCGTAATGGAACACTTTTAAAGGAAACAAATCAAAATTAATCAAACATAAAGGAAACAAATCAAAATTAATCAAACATAAAGGAAACAAATCAAAATTAGTCAAACAGTAAAATGCAGGTATTGCCGTTTTTTTTTATGTTGTTAGTGTCACATTAAATTTAATTTTTGACATAGCTCCCACAATTTTCATAATGCACGCACTGAATATTTTTAATTAATATAAATGGGAATAATTTTGCGATTTGCCTTATTTCTAAGAAGTATATTCTCCTTTTTTAGCTCTATTCTAAGAATTTCTACTCTATTTTCAACACTTTTTCAATTCAATATCTTTAATTCTTTTTAGTTTGGAAAGAATTAAAATTTGCCCTAAAAAAACGCCCTGAATATAATATTTAAAAATAAATGTACCGCATAAATATAAACACAATCGATTTCATGACATTTTATAACGTTTTTTCTTGCATATTTTTTATCTTATAATATCTTAGGATATTTAAGTATAATTTTATCTCTTGCATGTTTTCTGAAGATTAAATTACTTAACTTTAGAATTTTGTTATTTTCAACTTTATGTATAAGCAACACATGTCATAATTGAAATACATATATTATGACTGTATTATAAATGTAGAAAACTTATAATTAAAGGAAATCTTTTTTGCTATTTCAAGGAAGTGCAAATCTATCTTTTAAAGAAGTGTTTCCCAACCCGTGGTCCGAAAACCATTAGTGGTCCGTATAAGGGACAAAAGTGGTCCGTATAAGGGTCAGAAGTGGTCCGTATAAGGATCAAAAGTGGTCCGTATAAGGATCAAAAGTGGTCCGTATAAGGATCGAAAGTGGTCCGTATAAGGATCAAAAGTGGTCCATATAAGGATCAAAAGTGGTCCGTAAAGGATCAGAAGTGGTCCGTATAAGGATCGACAGTGGTCCGTATAAGGATCGAAAGTGGTCCGTATAAGGATCAAAAGTGGTTCGTATAAGGATCAGAAGTGATCTGTGATGCTCTTGTCTAATTTTGAGATATTTTGCAATAGGCATCGTTTGATATTTATTATATCATTATCTTATTATACAAAACATATGTATAATAAATATGTATTTTGTATTATAAGGTAATAATTATATCTTATTATTATCTTGTTATACAAAAAAATCTAAATTGAGGGTCAGTATTTATTTGCATGCCATAGAAAATATTCGGGATTGAAGTTTTTTTTATTATTATTATTATTATTATTAAAGTATTTTACGGCATCTCTTTCAGTCTGCTGGTATATTTTATGAGTTTAACTCGAATTTGTGAAACGAATACATAATACGTTTTATCCTTCCATCAGCTTTAAAGAGGTGATATTTTAATTTTGTCCTTCTTTTATAAACGTAATGTTGTAATTTTACAAAAAAATATGTGAATTGATTATAAACTAATGAAATCTCAAATATCACCTTTATTATTAAGGCAATGATCAGTAAAGAAATTAAAATATTTTAAGTTAATTACAATTAATTTTTTTATAAAGTACTTTTCAATAATACGATATTTGTTCCTTATATTCCTGATATTTAATCATAATTTAGCAAGAAAAAGTTACTTTTAACTAACACTTACTATCTGTATCAATGTTTGAACCAGAAAATAAGATAATCAAACCGCTAACGATAATTTATTTATACAGAGTGAGGGCTCAGCAAAACTGTTCGTTTCCAGACAATACAGACAACAGGAAAGTGCTTTGTATACGAAACGCTTCGACTCCAAAACTTCCTGTCTAGTATTGTCTAGTCCTTTGTTTCAGAGGTTAGAATTAACTCAGCATAAAAGGCTGGTTAGAATATTTCACGAGGTTGTTATAAATTAGTTACTTCCCTTTTCGGTCGATTTACATTTTAAACTTCTTTTTTGTCGGTTTTGGTACACGCGATCAAATGTATAGTTATTTCAACCGGCATCTAGCGGATGATTTTCAAATTTCAACTATTTCAAATCTCAAATAGTATCAATAGTTATAAAAAAATTAATCAATTAACATTGACGTAAATTGCAGGAAATGGTAAATATCAAAATATGATTAAATAAATATATTTTTTAATGTAGGAAGTATATTTGAGCACAAATATCAGAATTTGCTTAAAAAGAATGGTAAATATATGTAAGTAGGTAGGTAAAGTATACATAAAAAGGATTATATATATATATATATATATATATATATCTTAATAATAGAATGGATTCTTCTAAAACATTTGTCGACAAAAATGAGTATATATATAATAAACCATTATGTTAAAAAATTACTCGCTCAATTAATTCTCTTTAAAAAAATAAATGTAACCTATATAAGTTTTGGAGTTATTATTTGTTATTGTAATTTTAATACTAAAAATGTTGTCATTTATGAAGGGCATCTTAGTAAATAAAAATTTAAACAAATATTAATTTGATCATACAAACATATTTTTCATATCAAATTTAAATTAATATCAGATTATTAAAACTGAATTATTAGTTCCGAACGCCCTTCATTCATTTAAAATTCAGAAATGCATATTATTCTAACATTTAAACACCTATCTTTATTAGCTTTTTAAAACTGCATTTTTTTAAATTTATTCCCTATGAATAGAAATTATTTTTAAAAAAATTCTGAGAATCACCACCACAAAGGATGTTTTTACACGGAATAGTCCTTCAAAAAGAACACTTTGTTTTGAGAACAGGCTAAAGAATAATTTGCAGGAAACTGTGCAAACAACATCAATGACACTTAACCTTAGTACATGGATATAAAATGTGGTGTATCAATATATGACCAAATGCACAACCTATCGGTATCTTATATTTCCCCAATATATTGCTTACAGAACAGTTTTAACGGATGCAGAAGTTTCGAAATATGGGCGTTTTTAGCGTATAAACTACTCTTGTTATGATATCTGTTTCTTTATTTAAAATGGATGGAGTTCTGTATTTAGAATGTATCACGCAATGTGGATTACCTTTCTTTAGAAATGAAGGCCTGTTTTTAAATAAATAATAAATTTTAATAAAAAAGGCCACGTTAAACATGTTGCTAGAAAAGTGATGCGAATTCTTGACAAAAGTTTTAATAAATTATGTGAATAAAACCTATAAACTGCAAAAAAAAATCTTTTAAAATGCCACATTATCACATTCAAAATTTAAATAACTTGATATTTTAACTAAATATCATTATTAGATAATGATATTTCGATATCATTAATACTAATATCATTAACAATATCCTTAAAAATTATCGTTATCACATATCATTAACTAAATATCAATAATACTTAACATAAGTATTGAAATAAACGCTGCAATAATATAATTTTGTACGATTATAATCTTTTTATGATAACTCGGGTAAAATAATATTAATTTTATTTTGCACCATATCATTCTTTTTAAAAAATGAGTTTGCTAAATTTAATATCCAATGAGAGGGACCTCGTCACAGATGCGTTTTGGGCTGGAATTCTCTAAATAAATGCAATCCAATGTATACGAATAAAAAAAATTCAGATTTTTCAGAAAAATATAACTTACCTTTCGGACCCACAAGGCAAACCTTCGCCGGCATTTTCCTCGATGCAATTTAAAAAAACACAATATATTTTTTGCTTCCTTTAATGAAAACACAATCCCAACCTAAAATTATCCTCGCAGATTATTCAACACTAAACAGGTATTTGAAAATCGAAGATCCAGAAAATCTGTCCTTTCCGAGAAATCTGTGACAGCTCAGCCCGAGATCCAAACAATCTGCAGCCAGCACCTTGAATTCTTCTCTCAATTAAACGTCTCCGAAAAATGCACTTTGTAGAAACAAACACGTGCAAAAAGAAGGCACTCCATGTGACGCAACGTCCAGTAGTAAGGTGACGTCAGACGCGTGACCAGCCAATAGCAGTTGCGCAGTGATAACTTGGTGAGCGGGAAGAGTCTGATTTATCTGAGAGATCGGGGCTTTGCGAATCCATTGTCAAAAGTCTTTACTAGGAACGAAAACGCGTCGCGGACCGCCACTGCTAGCGAGTGGGGATGCCGCCACTGAATTCCGTCGGTGAAGGATATCGAGTAACTTTAAAAGTACTAATACAACCGAGCGAAAAGTGACGGCGCGTTTTTATTGGTGAATTACATCACATTGGGTTTCAATAAATTGCTAAATATTCGTACGCGTTGTGATTTTCATGCTCGAATTGGATATCAAAAGGGCTGAGTAGCCATTTAACGGATCAGCTGTTCCGGTTTTTTTTGTCAATTTAATGGATATTTAATTTAAAATGAATAAAATTCTCATTTCCAAAATTTTTCTCTTGTAGATTT